>BSBK01006893.1:0-504609 GCA_027943335.1 Chamaecyparis obtusa | reverse complement strand
GTATATAATATATACATATATACATATATACATATATATATAATATATATATATATATATATATATTTATATATATGTATGTACATATACATACACACACACACACACACACACATATATATATATACATATATATACATACATACATATATATATATATATTACATATAATATATATATATACTACATAGATATATATACATACATATATATATACATATATATATATATATATATATATATATATATATATATATATATATATATATATATTATATATATATATATATACACATATACATATATATATATATATATATATATATATATATTATATAATATATATATATATATATATATATATATACTATATATAATATATATATATATATATATACAAAGATGCCAATAGAAAAAGTTTCGAAGACAATGTTCTTGATTAAATTTTATATCATTAATATACCACTTGAACCAAAACTGAAAAAAGGATTAATAAGAGTTTTTCTAGCATATACAGGAGTATTATATTATGAGAGAAACAATCTTAAGACTACAACAATGATTATTGAGTTTCTGTGTCGAAAGAATACTTCTAAATATACTAACAATCTGAAAAAGTTACTGTTTGAACAAATCTATTAAAGGTAATATTTGAGGAATAACTGTACTAAAGATACTTCCCTTGATACATTAGAAGAATAACTGAGAACATCCTGCTTTCAACTAAACTTACTAAATCAATTTTGACACCCTCCTAAAAACTTGTTAGAATAACTAAGAGGGGGGTGAATTAGTTATCCACAGTCCCAAATCAGAATGTATAATCTAAAATAATTTCCTTAAACTTTTGTAGCTCGGTAGCATAAATACTATACTATATGTGCTTTTACCGATTACCAGTCAATTAACAGCTAATGATTACCAACCAAATCTAACATGTAATATGTAAAGTATGATAACAAAAAATCACCACAATGAACACATAACACAAAAGATTTAATGGTGGAAACCCTGTGAAGGGAAAAACCACCTGGGACTGGCAACCCAAAAATGTTCACTCTTCTGAAGTGAGGTCGGCGAAGACTCACCCTGTTAAAGGTTACAAACACACTGTTAGGTGTGACCTTGTTAGAGGATTTAAGACCAACCATTATCGTCCAACTAGCAGTCACTATGAGGTTAACATGATAACAATGCTCATTCTATGAATGAAACATACAATACTTTCAAGTCCACTCGGTTAAGAGATTCTCTGTTCACAATGGTTAAAATGTAACAGCAATTTGATGTAATTACAATACAACTTCAATTGCAGATGTTCAGATCTATTTTATGCTCAATCAAATCCTCTAATTAGTATTTCAATTATGTATCACAATAATTAATGACTTACTATCGCTCAATAATAGCTTTCTGACACTCGGTAAACTCTGTAGTTTGGTTCTCCTTAACCAGTTTGATTAGGCATACATGAAGCTTGTTCATGTGATAATTCTATAGTCCTTCTTATTCTGGCATAAGTTTCATAATGAAACTCTGATCTCTTAAATAGACAAGTAAACCATTTTCTTTTCCTCCATAAGATTTTGCCGCTTATTCTCCTTCCTCGGTAGTTGTGCCAATTAAAACATTTTGATTTCATCCTTTAGATCTTCCTTGAATTATGCTAGCCATTGATCTTCATAACAAACATTATCTCCATCACTAATTTTGATGTACTTTATAGCTCATCAATCCTTAATGGCTAAACTCGTCATTTAATTATTTTCTCCTGCTCGATTAACAAAGAAATGTGTTGGTGAACACAAGCTCAGTTTATACTATGCTCGGTATACACTACATCCCGTCGGTGTATACTAAAATGATTTATCAACCGACCACACTGCCTTGTGTCTTTCAGCTCTTTTCCTCATCATAGATGAATGAAACATAATCAAGTCAATAACATAAGGTCATAAACTCATCAGCAAGTTACTCAATGTAATCCTTATCCTCATCTATCATATACATCTTCCTCATGTAGATATTTATGTTGTTCATCTCTTTTACTCCTTTTCTACAGATGTTTAGTTATAGTAACTTACAAAATAGTACTATCAAACTAGTTGACATCAATGACAACATATTACTAATTTAAATCATATTACATATCTAATCAACAACTCAATGATCTCTAATCATAGATTCTTCAATCAGGTTCTAAATTAGTTGTAGTTCATCAATCTCTCCCTTTGGCATTGATGGCAACTCAAGTAATATGAAATATACCATACACATACCAAACATGTATTCTACAACTCTGTGAACAAATGTTGTACAAGCTCTCCCTAGCTTAATATGTTTAATCACTACGTTACTCAACAACATTAACAATGCAGCTTTGACATTCTGTAGATAAGATCTTTTTAGCTCTCAGATTCCTTCTTCTGTTCTTAGTAACTGATATTTAGTGCTCTCCCTTTCTTCAATTTGTCTCTCCCTTCAATAGTTCTCATCGGTGAATATTGTTTTATATGTTTCATATTGTTTATCTCTCCCTTTGACAATAATGCCAAAGAAACAAATAAACTTATAGCTCTGTAGTAGCCATGTAACTCTCTATTGTCTGGTGCATACTCTGTATCTCTATATACTGATATGTCAATCTATTCCAATTCTCCAACTTTTCACAACCTTAGACATGATCCAAAGTGTGAACTATGTTGATCAACATGAATGATCTTCTAATAAGAGTAGGCTGATGCAACATCCAGATCACCTTAGTGACCGGTAGATAGGGGATGAACCCCAAGTCTTGTCCTCAAGTATTCAAATGTATCCTTCGGTAGAGGCTTTGTAAATATGTATGCAAGTTGTTCTTTTGATGTAACAGACTCTAGCTTAACTTGCTTCTCATGTACTTGTTCTCTTAAGTAGTGATACTTAATTGATATATGCTTTGTTTTAGAGTGCATCATTGGATTCTTTGAAATTTTTATTACACTGGCGTTATCACAGTATATAATCATCAGCTCAGTGATTATCTCATTCATACCTTCCAGAACTTGCTTAATATATGCAATATTTGAACAGTTTGTAGCAGCAGCAACATACTCTGCTTTGGCTGTAGACTGAGAAATGGAAGCCTGCTTCTTACTTGTCCATGTAACAAGTCTTTAACCAAATAAAAATGCTCCTCCGGTGGGTAGTTTTTCTGTCATCCACATTTTCAGCCCAATCAACATCAGTATAGACTTTGAGTTCAAACTTGCCTTCCTTAGGATACCATAATCCATAATCTTCTATTTTCTTTAGGTATCTTAAGATTCTCTTTGTAGCAATCATGTGTGACTCTCTAGGGTTTGCAAAAAATCTTGCAACAATTCCCATAGCATGTGCTATGTCTGGTCTACTATGTACTACATACATTAACTTACCAATCATAGATTGGTACAGTGTCTAGTTCACTTCTGTAGTTTCATCTTCCTTAGTCAATTTACATCCAGTAGCCATTGGTGTTCCCACGGGTTTAGCATCTTCCATGCCAAATGTCTTCAATACTTCCTTGATATATTTGGATTGTGTGATGAATATACCATCATTCTGTTGAATCACTTGTAGTCCTAGAAAGAACTTAATCTCCTCGAACATAGACATTTCAAATTCACTTCTCATTTCATCAGCAAATGACTTATAGATTTGATCTTGACCTCCAAATATAATGCCATCCACAAATATTTCAACAATAAGAACAGTGTCATCAGTATCTCCTTTCATATACAAATTATTGTTCTCACTTGTTCTAACAAATCCAATACTTAACAAATAAGTATGCAGCCTCTCATACCATGCTCTCAGTGCTTGCTTCAAACCATATAAAGCTTTATGTAATCTACATACCATGTCTTTATTTTCTAGATCAACAAACCCTTCAAGTTGTTCTATGTAGACTTCTTCTTCAAGTATTCCATTCAGAAATGTTGACTTGACATCTATTTGATAAACTTTGAACTTTTTGTGTGCAGCATATGCAAGTAACATTCTGACTCCTTCCAATCTAGCAACAAGTGCAAATGTTTCACCATAATCAATTCCTTCTCCTGTGCATAGCCTTTGCATACCAATCTAGCTTTATTCCTTGTTACTTCTCCATTCTCATTCTTCTTATTTTTGAATATCCACTTAGTACCGATAACATTCTTATCTTTAGGTTGGGATACTAAGGTCGAGGTTTTGTTCTTCTCTATCTATTCTATTTCCTCTTTCATTGCATTGACCCATTCATCATTTTCTAATGCAACGCTTACATTTTTCGGTTCATAATCACAAATTAGACATGTACCTTGTCTTGCTTTACTCCTTGTTTGCATGCCAACTTGTTTGTCTCCAATGATTTGTGTTTTAGGATGGTGTCTTCTAACAAAACTCGCTAGTATATGATTTCTTCTTTCTTGGTCATCCTGCGCAGGTTCATTTGCTTGCTCAGTGGGTGCTTCCTGCTTGTCAGTTTCTTTTTCCTATCCCTCGGTATTGTTTACTTGATGACCGGTTGTCACTGTCTATTATGTCAATAGATACTTAGGTTGTTCAATGTAAGTGAATCTACTGTAGTCCTTAGGTTCCTTTCTTCTTTCCTCTGCATTCTTATCATCAAACTCATCAACTCGAATATTTGTACTCTCATCATTTTATTTGTAACTTTGTTCAGACACCTATATGCTTTAATTTTATTGGAATATCCTAGAAATATCCCCTCATCACCTTTTGAGTCAAACTTTCCATTTCTTTCATCTTTCAGAATAAAACATTTTCTTCCAAAAATTTTGAAATAACTTACAGTGGGTTTGTGTCCAAACCATTAACTCATAGGGTGTCTTATTAGTGTCCTTCTTCAGTTGTACTCGGTTTAGCACATAGACAACAGTGCTAACGGCTTTCTCTCTAGTATGTTTGAGCAACATTCTTTTCTATCATCAATATCCTTACGCAGTCAACAATTGACCTATTCCTTCTTTCAGCAATGCCATTCTACTAGGGTGTCCTCGATGCAGAGACCTATCTTTTAATACCATGCTCATTACAAAAAATAGTAAATTCATCAAAGATAAATTCACCTCCTCTATCAGATCTTAAGCATTTCAAATCTTTACCAGTCTCTTTTTCTACTTTTGCTTTATACCACTTGAACATCTTGAATGCCTCAGATTTTTCTTTTAAGAACATGACAATCATTAACGTAGTATAATCATCAACAAAAAGAATAAAGTATCTATCTCCATTAATACTCTGAGTTCTCATAGGACCACATAGGTCGGTATGAACCAACTCAAGTATCTTCTTTATTGAATAGTCCTTTGCTTTTTAAAACTAGACTTAGTCATCTTACTTTTATGATATTCATGACACATAACATGATCAAGCTTAGATAGGTTAGGCAGACCTCTAACTCTTTTCTTTTTACTAATCTTAATCATGTTATCAAAATTCACATGACATAACCTTTTATGCCACAACCATGCATCTTCATCTTTCATCAATAAACAAGAAGACTGATCATTTTCAAGATAAAACAGATTACCTTTGGATTGTGTACTAGTTCCAACAAGTCCTTCCTCCATTATCAAATATTTTCACCTTTTTGCTCTCAAAAGCAACTCAGTGGCTTGAATTGTTTAGTTTTTCCACACTTAGCAAATTATAGTTCAATCCTCTTACCCAATAAGCATTTTCACATTTTAATCTATCATTTATCATTAGTGATCCTTTACCTTTTACCATACAAGGTGCATAATTTCCCATTCTTATAGATCCTCCATTGTATTCTTCAAGATAATCAAATTTCTCTTCATCACCAGTCATGTGATGTATACAACCACTATCTATAATCCATGTATCATTCATATTAACCTTAGAGATAAGTGATGTTTCTACATACCTTTCATCTTCTTCGGAATCATCCTTCATTGCCACAAATACAACCTCCACATCATCATCAGTGTCGGTATTGGTGATATCTTCTTCCTCAGCAATGTAGCAAACCTTCTTGCCTTTGTCATTATTATCTTGGTTATCTCTGTTGTAGTGTTGGTAGCCTCTGTTGTATCTTCTCCCATAGCTTCCTTCAAATCGGTCTTTGGCTCTATCATCATCTTTCTTGTGTGGACATCCAGTAGCAATGTGACCAACTTCTTTACATTTAAAGCATGGTAAAGGTAACTGCCTCTATACCTTCCTTTACCTTTAGGTAACCTTTTGGCCATAAGAGCTTCAAGTTCATCAAGATCATCATCAGTATTGCTATCACTATCATCCTTATTATTTCTGCTACCAGACTTACCAATCTTTAGAGAAGTCATAAAATCAGATTCAACATTGGGTGCAACACTTATCATAATTATTCAATTCAAATTTTGTAAGCTTTCCAATCAGATTATCAAGAGTGAGTGTGTTGTTAGGTGTTGACTTATTTTCATGAATTGTTGATATTCTGATTGCATAGCTAGGCAATAGGATTCTCAGAATTTTTCTTACCACAATATCTTCATCAATAACTCCATCTGATGCTCTAATAGCGTGAACTACCTCTTTTATTTTGTTTGTGTACTGCATAATGTTTTCACCTTCTTTCATCTTCATGTCATCAAATTTCCCTCTTAAGATTTTGGCTCTTGCTCTCTTGACATTCGCATCACCACTGTAGACTTGAGCTAACTTATCCCACATCTTCTTAGCAATAGTACAGTCCTTGATGTCTTCAAATTCGACATCTGAACATGCAGTAGAAATCTCCATCATAGTAACATTATGTTCATGTCCGTCCCTTAGTTGATCAAGGGTCAAGGGACCATTGGGTGGTGCAAGGTATCCATTTATCATCAGATCTAGGGTTGAATTCCCAATCCCGGATATATGCAGCTTCCTTTGACTTTTCCATATTGTGAAGTTGTCCTTGTTAAGCTTTGGCACTTCCCTCTTAAACATTTTGAGACCTTTGTGCTGAAGTCCTTAAAACTCTATTCCAAGCAACCAACGCTCTAATACCAATTATTAGAATAAATGAGAGGGAGGTGAATCAGTTATCCACAGTCCCAAATCAAAATGTATAATCCAAAACAATTTCCTTAAACTTCTATAGCTCAGTAACATAAAATACTATACTGTTTGTGCTTTTACCAATTACCAGTCAATTAACAACTAATGATTAGTGACCAAATATGACATGTAATATGTAAAGTATGATAACAAACAATCGCCACAATGAACACATAACACAAAATATTTAACGTGGAAACCTTGTGAAGGGAAAAACCACCTGGGACCCGGCAACCCAAAAATGTTCACTCTTTTGAAGTGAGGTGGGTGAAGACCCAACCCTGTTAAAGGTTACAAACACACTGTTAGGTGTGACCTTGTTAGAGGATTTAAGACCAACCATTATCGTCCAACCAGCAGTCACTCTGGGGTTGATAGGATAACAATGCTCATTCTATGAATGAAACATAAAAGACTTTCAAGTCCACTCGGTTAAGAGATTTCTCTGTTTACAATGGTTAAAATGTAACAATAATTTGATCTAATTACAATACAGCTTCAATTGCAGATGTTTAGATCTATTTTATGCTCAATCAAATCCTCTGATCAGTATTTCAATTCTGCATCACAATAATCAATGACTTACTATTGCTCGATAATAACTTTCTAATACTCGATAAACTCTGCAGTTCAGTTCTCCTTAACCAGTTTGGTTAAGCATACATGAAGCTTGTTCATGCAATAATTTTGCAATCCTTCTTCTGACATAAGTTCAATAATGAAACTCTGATCTCTTAAATAGACAAGTAAACCATTTTCTTTTCCTCCATAAGATTTTGCCACTTATTCTCCTTCATCCATTTTGCCGCTTACATCGGCATATCTGTCAGCTTGGACCCACTTTGAATTTTGTCTTCTTAAGTCACGAAGAACTCTTTAAACCCCAGGCCTGAACTTGCCACTTGTCACTCTTTTATTCATTATGACCGCTTTGTAGGCATACACCTCAGCACTTCTCTGACATTGGACCCACTGAGAACTAGATTCCAATCTAACGGCGGGTGCATGATCTCACACCCTTTGAATATTCCTTCAGAACAGGCACCGGCCGTAGATCCCTTTAGAACTGGGACCCCACTTACACATGGGTCCACCTACAAATCCTCATCAGCACACAACAACCAATCATATTTGAGCAAGTCAGCAACATGCAGCACTGGACCCATCTAACATTCATCCTTACTTCGGCCAATAAGAAGATGACATATCACCCTGACCTGGCATTGGACCCATTGATAGGACCTGAACACTTGGCAAATCTGATGATCGGTGCATGATCTCATGTGTCAAAAAACCCCCTCGTGAAGATACGCCAGCCATTGATCCTCATCCTTCTCACATCCCTGCAGAGACTCTGACATGGCCCCACTGAAAAATCCTAGTCATCACTATGTGGACCAATAGAAGATGAGCACATCAGCAAATGAGGACCCACCCACAAGGCTCTGACAATAAAGTGAAATCGACAGTCGGTGCATAATCTCTTGGCTCTGACACAACCCATGAGATCATGCGCCAGCCATAGGATTAAAAGGAACACAGTATGTAAGGCCCGCTCTGACAAGGTTACACATCCCAACTCCTCAGCCAATCAGGAGCTTCCACATAGGATGATGTGGTAATGGACCCACTAAAGCTTTGAAGTGCTACAGACTTGGAAGATCCAACGGTCGGCGTAAGATCGCATGTGTCCGAAAAAGGCTATGCGAAGATATGCCAGGCATTGATCTTCATAGCTGGGACCCCCCCAGTTATCTGAGACCATTGAATCATTAAGTGACCATGCGACCAAGGGAAACGTTAATTGCTTGCTGAGTCGCTAGCCATTTAGCGATGACTGTGAAATGTTAAGCGATTGAGAGAATCATTGTAGTCGTCGAATAGCCGAATGGAAAAGGTAACCGCTGGGGAAATAAGAGAATAGGTGACTGACCAATAAGGAATTAGTGCACATGGGTATTGAGGGACTTAAGTGGTCAATAAAGGTAACGATGAAATAGAAAGAAGGCTAGGGTTTCAGGGTTTGGCCTATAACGGCTAGTTTTATGAATTTTTTAAGGACTTTTCACCTAGCCAGGGACCTAGAAATAGTTGCAGAGACCAGAGGGAAGTAGATAAAGCTATGAAATTTTTTGGAGCTTCTCACAGGACTGAGGAGATGGGGTCCGACAAAAAAAAACTAGGGCCAAATTTGAATGGAAGGAAAATTAGGGCAACATTTTAGCGCTTTCTGCTGGATGTCAGCCTGCTAGACATGGAAAACCAGTGGCCTTGACATAATCCGTTGGGCATGGGGTCATCTTTCTGAGCACAAAAAAGATAGAGAGACAAAACTGGAGCTGTACTAGAGCACTTCTTGGAAAGTAGGAAAACTAGGCTAGAAAACTGGAAGAAAGTAGGAAAACTTACTCTAAACTAACCAATGCAGAAGCTGATCAAACAAAACCATCCACTGGTTGGTTGAAATAACTACCCTTCCTCATTAGGATATTTTTCATTAAGCACATAGGGGTAGCTACAAAGACATGAGGCACATAAAAAATTATCAAATGAGGATGAATTGCCTCTTCAAATTTTAGATCAACCTCGCTCACCTGATTTTGAGCATATGAGGGTGTTTCAGTAAACTCCTTCTGGGCCAAGTATCTGATAGGGCAGCCCCTTGAAAATTTGAAGGTAGGACTTTCCTTGATGGATTCTTTTTTATTTTCATGGTTGCCCCCCATTATGGATAGCCATGCTAGCCTATCCTCCATAGACAGGGGATTCTCATTCTCCTCATTTAAACATGCAAAGAGCTCATCAAAGTTGTCAATATGTTGAAGATCTCCAGGAATGACCGGCTCTTCACAATCAAGCTCCACACACAAGCTTCCTATGATGCCCTGCAAATAATCTTCCCTGAGGCTCTGGTCATCCTCTTCATATTGGGAAGTCTCCTCCTCGAAGATGAGATCAAGCTCATGAATCAACATATCCTCAGGATCAATCTCTTCTAGCTGCCGCAATTCTACAGAGGGGGCAATGATCATTTCCTCTTTGCTTTGCTCAACAAAAATAGGCAGCTTAACTAACAAGGACATAGCATCCTCCTCTATATCAACCTCTTGTTGATGGTGAATCTTTTGTTCTGATTGATCTTCACCCATAGGTAATGGAATGGTCTCCTTTTCATCATCAACAAAGAGGGGTAGCTCATCAAACAAACCAACCAAGAGATCAGGCTGAGCATCAATCCTTACCTCCTCACCTTGTTGCCCCACTTAACCACAGTCATCACTCTACACTGATACCTCAGATTTTTTCTCCTCTTCTTCAAATGAAAGCTCATTTACCATAGGTCCTTGCTTAGACACTAAACTAGTATCTTTGAAAAGATCTGGCATCTGATAGCCAGGAGGCAGAGTCCATTGGGGTATCCATAACACTTCATCATCCTGAGAGACCAGAGGTGCCTCTTGGGATAAGAAATTTTCTTGAACAGGCTGCTCTTGTAGAGTGGTAGGCTGCATCTCAAGTATAGGCTCTTGGAAGGAATTTTTTGCCTTAAAACTTGGGATATGAAATTGAGGGGGCTCAGAGGGAGACATAGAAGGCATACCTATCTTGAAGCTTAGAAAACTAAAGGCCCTAACATCTTGATGTTGGTCTCTTGCAGCTGGCTCTGTCTCAATATAGTCTTTAGGCTATTGCAAACCATAATAAGGTTGCAACTGTTCCAAAATAGGCTCAGATTTTTGAAGGGTGCTCCTAAAACTCAGAAATGAGAACTTCATATGCTCTTCATGTGTAGGCTCTTGAGGCAAATAGGTCCTCCAGCTTGGAATTTTAGGTCTAGGAGCCTCTTGTTGAGCAATTTGTGATCTCAACCTTGTTGTCTCAATGTTAGCTTGGTGTCTAATCTCTTCTTGGAATTTTTTTATTTGTTGCTCATCAACAAGAGTCTCTACCGCTTGGTAAGGGATGAACCCTTTCTCATAACTCTAAGCTTCCATTTCCTACTGCTCCTTGATTTCAGACACTTGCTTAATCAAATCAAGCAATAGATTTTTGGTCTTTTCTTGCTCTTTTATGAAGTCTAAGCTCTGAGTCTATTGCCAATTAGGTTGAGAAGGAGTGGGTGGGTGGTAAGCATGATAGGGGAGTTGCCCCTACAACTTTTGTTGTGCCATTTGTGCCCATGATCCTTCTTGGCAGAGGGCTCTTTCATAATCTTGCACAAGGGAAAAATCATTTGGGGCATGCTGGATATATTGATGGCCTTGTATAGTATGAAAGCTTGGGTTAAAAGAAGGCTTTAGGTGGCTTTGATAAGGCTGATAACTAGCCCATTGAGCATTATTCTCATAACAGGATGGTGAGTAACCTGACTGTCCATAATAACTTGACATGTCTACTCATACAATTAGCTAGAATTTGAATATGAAAGATCTGACATACCAGCACTTGATCTTCGAAACTAGTAGACTTTCCAGAGTCACTAGATATGCAACACAATGACCTCTTCTAGGTCTATAGGACACTATCAGCATATCAAAGATAGCATACCTTGAACATGAATCTGAATTGTTATACACTGGTGCCAAGGTGGAGAATCCTTGAGCTTACGTCTATACTGATAGCCCTTGTGTATTGAACTTCCTTAATCCTTTTGCAGATGAACCAACAGGAGCACTTTTGAACTTCAATTTGATCTTCTGGTCCCACTGGGCATGCCAAAATTGTTATACACTAATTTTGCACCCTTGTTTCAAGCTCTCTTGGTCTTGATAACCTAGTATAACATGGGAATCATCTCCAGGTGTGAGACCTATGCTAACTGAGATGAGACCTCTAGGTTCTAGGATGGTTCCTCTTGGATAATCACCTTAATTTGCTTCTAGACATGAAAGTAAAACTTGAGGGGAAAAGGGATAGAAGGAGTGCTTGAAAGTAAAAATGCTTGAAAGCAAACTACCTACTAGGTGATACACTGAAATTAAGGTATGAGTTGCAGCATAGAGGGATAGAATCAATTAAAGGCTTAGGTCTAGTAGGTCACAAGTTACTGAATAGGCTTGCATAAGTGTTTCATAGGAGGGCCTGAACATAAGACACAACCTATGACCTGCAAGCAGACATTCACTTCTGCAACTCAATGTAGGATTGAGACAAGACTGTTAAGGGGCTGAAGTATACCCACAAAAATATCTAAATCAGATCAAACACAATAACACACACAATTACAGAAAGTAAGAGGGATCGGGAACCCTAAGTTGTCATTGAAAACATGCATAGTCATCAATTCATTAAGAGATGATCCAAATAAGGAAGCATAGGGACATGAAGAATTGTCACAAAATACCTCTGCAATGTTTGAATAATCAATGGGAGATTACAAAGAGTAGAAGACTAGAGGGTAGAGAAGATACCATGGATAGCCTTTTGAGAAAGGATGACCTTCTTTCAAAAGTGGACTCTCTCCTTTATAAAATGTGAACTCTCTGAGCTCAAAAGCTCTAAAAATACAATATATACCAACTCAACTGCACACAGACAGGAGTCAAAAACCTAACTAGGGTTACATAATTCTGCATATAATAATCAAACCCTAACTGCCTTTTTAGTACAATTACATTATGGAACTCTGAAAATATCCTAGCTGATCAGATATGTCTATATCTTCGCATGTACACCTCCTTACTGAGTCCACTTGCAGACACAACCAACTTGATCCAACTACCCACCTCCAACTCCACTAAGCCATGAAGGCTCATAATCTGATCTTATTTCCCTGGGTAACAGTACCATTCAAAAGGTGGCGCCAACTCTTTCTAGCACCTCCTATCATGAAAATGTGGCAAAGGACCTTGCAGACACCGGCCAATAGTCACTTCTATCATCTTCACAACCATAACCGTCCTGAGCTAACCAACATCATGCATGGCTGAAGAGAGAAAAACCCTAACAAAAACCTTCGCAGGAAATTTGAATTTGAAATATAATGACTAGCCGGTCATTTTAAAACATGTTCATCGATATCTAATGTTTCCCAGCAAATGAACGGCTCAGATTATCCAAACAACAATTATAAAACCCTTTGAAAAGTTTTTGGCCCACCTCGGCACACTGCAGCCAATAAAACTTTAGCACGTCGGCATATCTATCAGCTTGGACCCACTTTGACTTTTGTCTTCTTAAGCTACGAAGAACTCTTTAAACCCTAGGCCTGAACTTGCCACTTGTCACTCTTTTATTCATTCTGACCACTTTTTAGGCATACACCTTGGCACTTCTCTAACATCGGACCCACTAAGAACTAGATTCCAATCTAATGGTGGGCGCATGATCTCATACCCTTTGAATATTCCTCTAGAACATGCGCTGAGCGTAGATCCCTTTAGAACTGGGACCCCACTTACACATGGATCCACCTACAAATCCTCATCAGTACACAACAACCAATCATATTTGAGCAAGTCAGCAACATGTGGCACTGGCCCCATCTGACATTCATCCTTACTTCGACCCATAAAAAGATGACATATCACCTTGACCTGGCATTGGACCCACTGACAAGACCTGAACACTTGGCAAATCTGATGATCGGTGCATGATCTCATGTGTCAAAAAACCCCCTCACGAAGATACACCAGTCGTCGATCCTCGTCCTTCTGACATCCCTGTAGAGACTCTGACACGACCCCACTGAAAAATCCTAGTCATCACTATGTGGACCAATAGAAGATGAGCACATCAGCAAATGAGGATCCACCCACAAGGCTTTGACAATAAAGTGAAATTGACAGTCGACGCATAATCTCATGGCTCTGACACAACCCATGAGATCATGTGCCAGCCGTAGGATTAAAAGGAACACAGTCTGTTGGGCCCACTCTGACAAGGTTACACATCCCAACTCCTCAGCCAATTAGGAGCTTCCACATAAGATGACATGGCAATGGACCCACTAAAGCTTTTAAGCGCTATAGACTTGGAAGATCCAACGGTCGGCATAAGATCGCATGTGTCCGAAAAAGGCTATGTGAAGATATGCCAGCCGTTGATCTTCATAGCTTGGACCCCCCAATTATCTGATACTGCCAAATTATTACGCGACCATGCGACCAAGGGAAATGTTAACCACTCATTGAGTCACTAGTCGTTTAGCGGTGATCGTGAAACGTTAAGCGACTGAGAGAATCACTGCAGTCGCCGAATCACCGAATGGAAAAGGTAACCGCTGGGGAAATAAGAGAATAGGCGACCGACCAATAAGGAATTAGCACACATGGGTATTGAGGAACTTAAGTGGCCGATAAAGGTAATGATGAAATATAAAGAAGGCTAGGGTTTCAGGGTTTGGCCTATAATGACTAGTTTTATGAAATTTTTAAGGACTTTTTACCTAGCCAAGGACCTAGAAATAGTTGCAGAGACCAGAGGGAAGTAGATAAAGCTATGAAATTTTTTGGAGCTTCTCACAGGACTGAGGAGATGGAGGTCTAACAAAAAAAAAAACCAGGGCCAAATTTGAATGAAAGGAAAATTAGGGCAATAGTAAGTAGGAACAAAAAAGAGCATAACATGTGATATAAGTATATAATTATATAAGTACCACATAATCAATATATATATATATATATATATATATATATATATATATATATATGTAAGATTATCTTACACACACACACACATACATACATACATACATACATACATACATACATACATACATACATACATACATACATACATACATACATACATACATACATACATACATACATACATACATACATACATACATACATACATACATACATACATACATATATATATATATATATATATATATATATATATATATATATATATATATATATATATATATATATATATATATATATATATATATATATATAGTGTAAAATATGGATGGGTCTATAACAATGGGGGTTTGCACATAAAAGAGAACCTAAACCAATATTTAACACATACATGAAATTCTAATGATATGGAAAGTAAATCTAAAAGACTAATATTGAAATGAAGAAATAAAAATTATTTACCTCTAAAAAAGAATCTGCTGAAAACTCTGTCAAACGGTCTCAAAACTGTTGATTTTCGCATTTCTAAACTGAAACTATGAGATCTACAAAACTCATAAATATTTTTATTTTATGAGAAAGGTCAACCTTGACCCAAATGAAGGTTGACCTTGACCCCAAAATGTCGACCTTGACCTGTACTGCTCCGACAAAAATTCTGTTCCCAGATCCTGAAAGTTTACCAAAAAGAGTACTCAGTTCTGCAATGTAATTCACTGTTCTGCACATGTTCCTACAAGAAAAATGGTTTTGTTTGTTGGGGGGGAGGGGTTTTCCTTGGTCAAACCCCAATTTAGGAATTAACCTTGAAATTTAATTGAAATTACAGTAATAAACAAAGTAAATGGAACAATTCACCTTGCTTATGTTGAAACCCTTGTGGAGGATTCAAATCCTTGAATCCTCAAGTATGGATGCTCCAAATGAATGTAGAATTGTAGATTGTCTCAAATAAATTGTCTTTAGATCTTCAACACCAATCTTGAATGGATCTTGGAAATAGGAAGAAGCTTGAATGGATATGGATGGAGAAATCTTCAACAAGAGAGCCCCATAGAGCTTTGAAACCTTCAATGGCTACTAATGAATCTCCTTGATGAAGTAGATCTTGAATGTTTGAATGCTTGAAGGCTTGAAGGCTTTCTTGCTCATGCATACTTGATTCTTGATTTGTGATTGAGAGAGGATTTCTTGATGATTGAAGGAGAAAATGAAAGGAGAAGGCTTCCTTTTATAGTGATCTAGGGCACAAACTTCTAGAGAGGCCCACATAGGAGAATTAAATTCTCATTTAAGCCTTTACCATTAGAAGTGGACCTAAATTAAATATAATTTAAGAGTTTACCATTTCAAATCTTAAAACAATCGACCTGGAAGCGGGAAATAATTCTTTACGAAACCCAACATCCAAAAACTTTTGGATTTTGAAATTTGGACCCTAGGTCAAGGTAGAGGTCGACCTTGACACTGAGGTTAAGAATCTCAAAATTTCAATTCAAGATGCACATAATTATGTAGAAAAGAAGTGAAAAATGGGGCAAAATAGGGGAAAAAGCCAGATCCAAGTCAAAGACCCATTCAAGGCATTTGACATGACCCCAAACCACTGACTCAAAGGGCTAAACCAATCCTAAATGGAAGTGCTTCCATTTTTTGACGATGCATATAACCCCCACTTTAGCAAGAGTATGGACTTGATGAAAACTCTTGGTAAAGGAGATCATAAAGAAAAAGAAAATCTTATTGAAATCAAAGGGACAAAGCAATCCTCAAGCCCCCAAGGAATCAAGTCTTTGTCAACTCCAAGATTAAAATAAGAGAGACATCACTAGAAAAATGAGAGAAAAGGGGAGAGAAGAGTGGCTAGCTCGCCCAGTAAGATGTTTGTATCTCACTGTGAACCATGAAAAGGATAGGACGACCCACCAAGAAAGCACTTGATACTCACCCCATAAAGTTGTGCACCTTCTAGCGGCTTTGTTCATGTATGTAGTGCATCTTCTAATGACTTTTATGAAGTACCCATGGATCCATATTCTCATATCACCATAGAATACATTTGTAAAATGTGTATCTCTTCAGGATTTAGCAACTTATGTGTGTTACCTTCCAAGGATTTAGCATGCTGCAAAACAAAAGGTTAGAACAAAAATACATAATATAGAATGAGGGAGGCCATATATATGCCCCCCTCCTTAAGATGGAAAAAATACATACTATTTTGACATGTTAAGGAAAGAAAAGAACAAGGATAAAGCCTTCTTCAATATCAAGACAATATCCATAGACAACACCCAGTCCAAGCCAAGAAGGTCACAAATCCTATGAGGCCATGGAAGGGACGAATGCAAAGAGATATCATGCAAGAAGGGAAAAAGTAACCCTTGTAAGGGATAGCACACTATTCAGTTTCCAAGGTGAGAGATTTATCAACCATGGAAACCCAATATCAAACAATAAAATAGGTTATGATCAAGGACAAAGATCCTCAATGCAAACCAAAATTTTCATGTATGATTGGATATCACATAATAGATAGATACTACTTAACCAAGGGAAAAGTGGATCCCAGAAAGACATAAAAGAACAAGATGGCATCCTTGCCCCCCAAGCGTAGGAACAAAGATGGAAGGGGATCTATTATATCTCTCACAACACTATACAAGATAACAAGCCCCCAAGGATTAGGCTAACATTGTTTACATAATGTGGAGCTCCATAATAGGAACATAAATGTTATTTAGAGAAAACAAGATTGAAATACAACTAATTGCCACATGATATATAAATAACCTTACTATCAATGAGCTGCCTAATATTATAATGTAAAGCTTGACATTCATTAGTAGAGTGATCATGAAATCTATGATACAAACAAAAAGGAAGAGTCTTCAACTCTGGACTACATTTCATTTTGTGTTTAGGTCTAGTAATCATCTTAGGATGAAGGAGTTTAGGCAAAAGAACTTCTTGGTCAAATTTCTTCATAGGTTCGTCACGTTTTGAAGTGTTATTTGAGATGTTGTTAACATTGATTTGTTGTTGAGGATTAAATCCCAATCCATAAGAATGCTCATCCCCCCCATTATGTAAGGGCATTTGAATTCCCTATTTATACTTACCACATCCTTGACCATTGAATCTTTGTTTAACTAGGAAATGATAACCAAGACCATAACGAGAAGCCATATCAGCAGGAGTCAATGGAACTTCAGTTTTCACTATGTAATCATTAGTAGGTTTGATAGATTCATTGTGGGTAGAAGCAACAAAAAAGTTATTACGAAGGGCATTAGAAGTAGAAGCAAAAGCTCGTTGTTCAAACTCTCTTTATTGCTTCATAAAATCAAGATCATAAACCTTATACTCTCCCATAAAGGTAGGATTAAAATCCAAGGTTCCCCAAACATCACTAGAAAGAGCATTAGAGGAAGAAGGATTAATGTTAGGAATAGGAGTAGTGTAGGTTTGAATATTCAAACAAGGTTTTGGTGCATCATCTGCATGAAGTGTATACATCATGTTGTTGTGAATAAACTTGAATTTATGGTGAAGGGTGGAAGGAACAACATGCATCCCATGCAACCAAGGTCTACCCAAAAGGAGGTTATAATTAAGAGGTCCAGACATAACATGAAAAGGAGTATTCAGGATGACCGGACCTAATTTGATAGGTAAGGTAATGATGCCCAAAGTGTTCTTATCAATGTTATCAAAGCCATGTATAGGAATATTGTCAGGTTGAATAGTTGAAAGATCGGCTTTAATCGCTTTGAGCATTTCCATGCTACAAATATTAAGTCCAGATCCATTATCAATCAAGGTCCTATGAATGATACTCTTATTGATAGTAAAAACAACCACAAGAGCATCATATTGATTCTAAAATTCTTTAGAAGGTAAATCTTTTTGAGTAAATACAATGTCAGGAGGACCCGGGGTAGCATGCATGCACTGTAAGAAGGCTTAGATATTCTCTTGATTAGGAGGTGGAGTGGGAAGAGTTGCTAGAGATTTTTGCAAGGCTTCATGGTAGGTAGGTGAAGTTTGAAGAAGCTCCCATAAATAAATCTTGGCAGGGGTATTGTGCAATTGGTTTATCAAATCACACTCCTTACTGGGAAGATGATGTGGAGGAGGAAGAATGGGTTGAGAAGGTGGCAAAGAAGTAGAAACCACTGTATTAGGTTGAGGGTTATTCCTTGTATGATATGTGTGAGCTATCGAATCTTGATCATTGAAAGACTCTAAAGACTCCATAGGTTTACCTTTGATATTAATGTGAGGACAACCTTTGATAGTCAACAAGGGTTTTGGGTAGACCATGTTAGTTGTCTCAACACTACAAACATATTCACAAGAAGGAAGCAAATAAGACATCCTAGGAGGAGATGAGGTAGGATATTGATTCTCCATAAGATCATCACTAAGAGGGAGATCATTAAGGGAATTCATATCACTCTCTGCTAATGCCTCATCACTAGAAGGAATCCCAAATGGAGGTAAAGCATCTATTATGTCATCTTCTTTCACTAAAATGTCTGGATAAGGAGAGTGTTTTTTTAGAAAAAGAATCACCATCATGTATGAATATGTCATCCATTAATAAATCACCCTCTTGTATCAAAGCTTCTTCATGAGGAGGGGATAAATCAATGTCTTTATTCAAGGGTTCATCCCAAAAAGTAGAATCATCCACAATGGTTTCATGAGGAAGAGAGTAATCAACATCCAAATCCAAAGGTTCATCCCAAATATGAAGATTATCATCCCTATCAATAAAGCACATTGTAGGAGTGCCATGAATCACTAAAGCTTGATCCCTAAAGGGGAAATAAGGTAAATTATATTATAAAGTAGGCTCATGGAAAATACATATATTAGGAGAAGAAGTAACATCATCTCTATAAAGAGAAATATGTTGGAGAGATAGATTAAAGTAATCTTATTGCTCTAATATATCCTTACAAGGTAATACAAGAGAGGACAAAGCAACATCACACACACTAAATAAAGTCTTTTTGGTGTAACACCATGCAATGGTAAGGTAAGAGGAAAATAGGAATAGGAATAGAGGTCAATTGTAGAGATTGTGGAGGAGGTTGAAATAGGAATAGGATCAATGGAGATCTCATTCAAAGAATTTGCATCCTCACTTCCATGTACCTCATTAGGGGATCTATCCTCTTTTGCAATAAAAGCCTCATCAAAGTATTCAAAATAGAAATCATACATGTTGAACACAAAGCAACACTGCAAGCATGAAAAATGTAAATGTTTTTTGTATTTTTAAAGAAATTTTGTGATTTTTTATTTATTTTTGAAATATAAATGCAAGAGCATAAAATAAATATACTTGTATATGCATGCAAGATCTAACATAAAATACAAATCTAACACCAAAAGAAAGAGTTGTCGTAAACGGGTTCACCAAAATGTATAGGGTGAACCACAAACATAATAGGGCATCTAATTCCACAAAAAATAGGGGGTAAGCTTGTTGGGTTCACCAAAATGTGTAGTGGAAAATATGGATGGGGTCTAGAACAATGGGGGTTTGCACATAAAAGAGACCCTAAACCAATATTTAACACATACATGAAATTCTAATGATATGGAAAGTAAATCTAGAAGAATAATATTGAAATGAAGAAATAAAAAGTATTTACCTCCAAAAAAGAATCTACTAAAAACCCTGTCAGACTATCTCAAAAACTATTAATTTTTATATTTTAAAACCAAAATTGTGAGATCTAAAAAACCCATAAATATTTTCCTTTTCTAAGAAAGGTCGACCTTGACCCAAATGAAATTTGACCTTGACCCCAAAATGTCAACCTTGACCTGTACTACTTCGACATAAATTCTATTTGCAGATCCTGAAAGTTTGCCGAAAAGGGTACTCAAATTTGCACTGTAATTCACTGTTCTGCACTTGTTCCTGCAAGAAAAATGGTTTTGTTTGTTGGGGGGGGGGAGGGTTTTGTGTTGGTCAAACCCTAATTTAGGAATTAACCTTGAAATTGAATTGAAATTGCAGTAATAAACAAAGTAAATGGAACAATTCACCTTGCTTATGTTGAAACCCTTGTGGAGGATTTGAATACTTGAATCCACAAGTATAGATGCTCCAAATGAATGTAGAATTGTAGGATGTCTCAAATCAATTGCCTTTAGATCTTCAACACCAATCTTGAATGGATCTTGGAATATGAAGAATCTTGAATGGATGTGGATGGAGAAATCTTCAACAAGAGAGCCCCATAGAGCTTTGAATCCTTCAATGGCTACTAATGGATCTCTTTGATGAATTGGATCTTGAATGCTTGAATGCTTGAAGGCTTGAATGCTTGAATGCTTTAATTCTCGAAGGCTTGAATGCTTTCTTGCTCATGCATACTTGATTCTTAATTTGTGATTGAGAGATGATTGCTTGATGATTGATGGAGAAAATGAGAGGAGAAGACTTCCTTTTATAGTGATCTAGGGCACAAACTTCTAGAGATCCTCGCATAGGAGAATTAAATTCCCATTTAATCCTTTACCCTTAGAAGTGGACCTAAATTAAATATAATTTAAGAGTTTACCATTTTGAAGCTCGAAACAGCTGACCTGGAACCTGAAAATAATTCTTTCTGAAACTCGACATCCGAAAACTTTTGGATTTTGAAATTTGGACCTTGGGTCAAGGTCAAGGTCAAACTTGACCTAAAAGGTTGACCTTGACCCTAAGGTCAAGAATTTTAGAATTTCAATTCAGGATGCCAGAATTATGCAAAAAAGAAGTGGAAAATGGGGCAGAATAGGGGAAAAAGCCAGATCCAAGTCAAAGACCCATCCAAGGCATTTGACATGACCCCAAACCACTTCCTCAAAGGGATAAAATAGTTCTAAATGGAAGTGCTTCCATTTTCCGATGATACATATACCTATAATACAAAGATGCCAATAGAAAAGTTATGAAGACAAGGTACCTAATTAGCTTTTATCATTAATATACCACTCGAACCAAAACTGAAAAAAGGATTAATAAGAGTATTTTCTAGCATATACATGAGTAGAGTATTTGGAGAGAAACAATCTTAAGACTACATCAGCTATTGTTGAGCTTCTTTTTCTTAAAAATACTTCTAAATATACTAATAGTCTGAAAAAGTTACTGTTTATAAAAATCTATTAAAGTGAGGTAAGATTTGAGGAATAACTGCATTGAATATAGTTTCCTTGATACATTAGAAGAATAACTGAAAACATTCTACTTTCAACTGAACTTACTAAATCAATTTAGATGCCCTCCTGAAAACTCCTGATACTAGGTCCTTTAATAGGTTGAAAATAACCCCAAAGACTATCCATGTAAAACAACTGTTAAAGTACGATAAAATGCTTTTACTAAGAATCATTAATAACATAAAAGCTTTTGTCGATTATATAGCCAATAAAGTCTTATAAGTTCAATTTCTACATGCAGATAAACTTGTCCATCATTATCGATCCTATTAAGCCAAAAGGGAAATATGACTAAACCATATAAATGATTGTAGCAAAGGAAATAGTATTATCTATGTCTTAGAATCTGGTTCAACCTTAAAGCTTAAAAATAGGAAGTAAACTTCTATCTTAAACTTTCTTATTACAAAAAGAACCCTATTCTTAACACTTCACCCAAGCACCATTAATCCTTTTGAACCATTTAACAGCTCCAGCTACCTTCGCTCTTTCTGACGATTATGATGATCTCTTCCTCCTGCGCAGAATTCCTTAAGTAGCGAGAGCACCTTTTTACCTCTAGATACAAGATGTGGAGGTCTTCCTTCTCGACATCATCTAGAGCTTCCAGGATGTCAAACCCTTCTTCTCGCTAATAATTGAGTAACTATTCCTTCTCCAAGTCTTCTTGGAGAAGGTCTTTGAATAGGAACTCCAAATTCCTGCTCATCTCTAGCCAAAATTTGACAAATCTCTTCTCATCTTTAAAATTCATTAATGACATGCACTAAGATTTAGGAATTTCTTGAAGATTTTTTAACTCTGACTTCATGGTAATTTATGGCAGGGGAATTGTTAGGTGGTTATCAATGTAATACACCATTTTTTCCAACCCTCCCAGAAGGTCTCCAAGGAATATAATCTTAACAACCTTAACAACTTCATCCTTTTTACGCCCAACAAAGATAGAAAGGGAAATAAACTAACCTATTATATTCCCATTCATTCTAAATGAGAATTCATTGTCAAAATAGTGGTCTCCCATACATTTTTCCAATGCCTGTCTAGTAGAAGTCGAGAGGGGGTTCAACATTCTATTCCATCTCTTGGGTTTGATAGTTCCTCTAAATGCCATAGCCTGATGTTCTTCAAGAACGAAGGTGAGGAGATGAGTTTCCATTCGTAGCTGTGACTGGTTAACTTGTCTAATAAGGTTTCTCCGCGAGTAGCTAAAAAGGGAGAATACTTCAAATACCCTCCTTCGAAAGGGAAAGCTTTATTTAATGAGTTTTCCTTGTCCTTGATTAATAATTATAATTAATCCCTTCATCCTCGAGATCTTAGGGGATTTTTTATTTGGATTTGTCATAATTTTAAACGTGTTGATAGGTGTCCTAATTGCTTATTACACTTTAATATCTAATCCCTTTAATACTTTGAAGATCTCGAATTCATCCACTTCTGAGGGAGGACATTAGTTCTAGGTAACATTTAGTCATGGTACGACAACTTGCCTATGACATGAGCTGCAAGCTTATCTTAGCTAATTTGAAAGGTAAGGATTAATCCTTGAAAAGAAGAGTATTAAATATGGTAATTAAAATGTTCGAGGGGAGACCAGGGGAGTGATCATGGCAGAATTTTTGCAACTAAGGTTCAATATTAATAAAATTTGGGTTCTTAAAATTCTATCTTGATCAGGAGATTAAGCATTGGATTCAAATGTTAGAGTCATCGTAACTAGAGTTCCGGACAGAGTATATATGGTAAAGGAATGAGAGGAGTTTAGTGTAGTGACTACTAGCTGCTAGGATTATGGAGAAAGAGATTCAATTCTATTTTAAAATTCTACTTTGCCTAGAGCTAAGAGAATATCTAATGAGAACCTTGAGGAGGGGGCCTTATATTGTCTCTACTTATATTTTTCTATATATAAGAATTTTTCCCATTTGTACCCCATTCTATAAGGGCTTAATCGACCTTATATTCTTCCTATGCCTATTTAAATCTACAAGTAGAAGGGTGGAATGCAGAAAATCTAGTGACTCTTTCATTTTGAAGTAAGGATTCTATTTCGGGCCTTTTTTAGTATAGTAAAATTATATTACATAATTTAATATATTTTTTTACTTAAGTTCCTAATTGGAGTTGGACTTAATACCTAACAACTTACATTAGATAAAAATATTACTTTTTTGAATTAAAAGTATTCGAGCTAAGTAGGGCTAAGCGTAGGAATCTAAGAACTTACAGGCTCTAAAGAGGAAGCTATTCGATGTCATTCATCACCCATTGACATCCTTTTGGACAACTGATAGGGGAAATATTAATAAGCTCCTAGTTATTTGAGAGAAAATCCTAGATTTGGATCTGAATATTAAGTACCCTATTACATTGGCTGAAGATCTATCTAGAACTAAAAGAGACTAGCAAAAAGGAGTAAGGAAAATGATACTACTATCACTATTCTAGATTCTCATGAAAGGGTAGAGGGTTAAGAGTTCTATCATTAGCTAGATCTAGGTGATAATCTTCTCCTTCTAAGGGACTTAGATAGTCTTGTTTATTGGTTTTAATAATTAGATTAAGGGATTGTGAAGGAAGTTATACCATTAGACCATATCTTAAACTGCTACTCTAGATTATTGAGATTTACAATTACTTGGGATATGCCATCTGCTCCCAAGTTAGCTAATGGGTCTGTAACATTGTTTCCTTCCCTATATATATGATTGATGGTAAAGTGTCGAAAAGCATATACTAACTCCATAGCTCTACCTACCAAAACATTTAACTACCAATTTGGGGTTTGACCTTTTCTTATAACATTAATAACTAAAGAAGAGTCCCCTTCAATCTCCAACTTATCTATGTTTAGTTTTTTACAAAGGAGCAAACCCTCTATTAGAGCCTTCAACTCCATGATGTTATTAAATTATATCCCTAGAGCAGTAGATTTTCTTGCTACCATCAACCATCCTCCCTATGGATACAACACCCGACACCTGCTTTACTAGGGTTACCTCGGGAAACTCCGTCAAAATTGAGCTTAAACTAGCCCAAACCTAGACGTTTCCACACACAATTAGCTCTTTTATCTTCATTTGGTTGTTTCCTATTTCCATAGAAGGTGAGAATTTTTAAACCGAACCATTTATTCCTAATATAGTCATCCTCTCTAGAAAAATTAACATTTGTTCTTCCTAACATATTTCTACAATTTACCATTTGTACAATGCTAGCCTTTACCTTGTTTAAGAATTGATCCAAATTCAGTTTTGATTCTTTGAAGATACATCAATTTCTTTCCTTCCAAATTTCCCAGATTAGCATAGAGGGGCTATCCTCCAAATCTTACTATACATATCTTTGCGCTTGAAACAAGGCTAGCTTCTAAAGACCTCTACTATATCATTTTGCAACGGGGAATACCATCTTAGTTTCCTAGATAACCAACGCCAGCAATGGTTAGAAAAACTGCATCCAATTATTAGATGGTTCACACTCTCACTATCTTTCTCACAGAGAGGGCATCTAGAAGGGCTTGTGAAACCAATTTTTCTAAACCATTTTGCAGTTAATATTCTCTTTTGTAAAGCCACTCATGCGAACATACCAGCTTTGGGCATGCAATCTTTATCCCAACACAAACCAATTGGTAGGTCTGATGGAGTCTAAGGGGATGAGTCGAGACCTGAGAGACCATCTTTTGCATTGTATTTTCCATTAGCAACTTTAGCCCAAATAATGGAATCATTTCCATTCCTTAAGACAATATTCTTATTGTTCAAAATGTTGGTAATTCTAGATATCACTTCTTGAGATAAACCTAAATTCTTAAAGGATTTCCACTTATATCCTAGAGCTGGGTTATCCACTAAATAATCTAGGTAGTCTTTAACAAAAATTCCCCTAGCCTTTGAAATATGTCTAATAATATCTAAATCTCCAAATTCAGTTTTGAGTGGAGGAAAGGCTCCCCAGGAATCCTCCCAAAATAAAGCCTTACTCCCATCTTTAATATCCCAGGAAATACCATCCACAATCAACTTTCTGCAGCTATTAATAAATTTCCAAATTCTAGAACCTTTAGGAGGAGAGTTATGTCTACATATGCTCAATTCATCTCTCTCGTCTAAGTACTTAAATCTCATAATTTTTACCCATTTTAAATCGTGGTTTTGGATCGTTTTCCATAGTAGTTTATCACCGAAGGCTATATCATGCTTTTTTAAGTCCTTAATTTCAAGCCCACCTTCAGATCTCTTCATACAAATTGTTTTCCATGCAATTAGAGCCATACGTGACTTGTCTTCTGAACCTTGCCAAAAAACATTCTTAATCTTCTTGGAGATTTCATTTTTTGTGCCTTCTGGTAAGTTGAGGCACATCATCTGATAAATTGGGATAGATGACAATACTGATTTAATTAGCGTTGCTTTCCCTACAGAAATTAGCCACTTACCTTTCCACGAGTCTATTTTTCTTATCAATTTTGCTAAGCACATTGCTCCATAGGTTGGTAGATCTACTACCTTTATCTAGGGGTAAGTTCCTAAATATTTACAGGGTAGAGATCCTATTTTAAATCCTAGTTTTCTACAGATACCCATCTCCAGTTCTTTACTAGTGTTAAAGAAAAATATTTCAGACTTATTCTTATTTATTTGTTGAGTACCATAGGCAATGGAGTAGTTCTGCAAGATTTCTGCAAAGGTCGTCGCCTCTTTGATACTAGCTTCCCCAAAGAGAAGATCGCCATCCACAAATTGTTGGTGAGTACAAGGGTCTAACTTTGATGTGATTTTAATACCATTTAAGGTTCCATTTCTCCATACTTCAGTCACAGATCTTACCAAAGATTCTTCCATTATAATGAAGAGGGAAGGGGAAAGGGGATCACCTTGTCTTAAACCTTGGGAAATATCAAAGAAACCCACTGGAGAACCATTTATCAGGATAGACAGTTTTGGACCTGAGATGCATTTGAAAATCAAATTAATCACTTGTTTGGAAAATCCAAATGCTTCTAAACACTTACAAAGGAAAATCCAATCCACCTTATCACAAGCCTTCCTAATATCCAACTTAATTAGCATACTTGGGGATTTGTTTGTTTGGATAGTATGGATGGCTTCTTGCGCTATTATGACACTATCTAGAATAGATCGCCCCATAACAAAAACTATTTGCTCCTCTAATATTATTAAAGGAAGGAGAGCCTTGATTCTATTGGCTAACGTTTTAGCTAGTAATTTGTAGATCGTATTGCATAGAGATATTGGTCTGAAGTCTTCAAAGCTTTCTAGACTCAGTATTTTAGGGATCAAGGAGATGAAGGTATTATTAATTTCTTTTAGAAGTTTCCTGAGTTGAGCATACCCTCTAAAGCCTCTACTATTTCTGGCCCCATAAAGGGCTAGCATTTTTGAAAGAAAAAGGTTGGGAAGCCATCAAGACCAGGGGATTTATCTAGATGAAGGCTTTTAAGTGCATTCTCCATTTCCTCAATTGAGAAGATGGCATTAAGTAGTTTATTATGGTTCTCATTAATAATATGGGGAATGTTTCTTAATAAGTCATACTGAGCTCTAAAATGTGAACTATCTTCATTATTTAAAATATTGAAAAAGTAGTTTGCTGCGTCATTAGATATATCTTTTGGGTTATCCAAAATTTCCTCGTTGGCTCTCTTGATGGATGTAATTATATTAATGTTTCTTCTAATTTTAGAACTATTGTGAATTTTTTTTGTGTTTTTATCCCCCTCTGTTAACCATGTTTCCCTAGATCTCTATTTCCAATAAGCTTCTTCCTTAGATAAAATTTCCTCATGTTTTTTGAGAAGTTCCTTCTCTCTAAGATAAGAATTCTCATTCATTCCTATAGCAAATACCTCCTCATTTAATGTTTTTATATCATTTTCATTTATTTTTTCAAAGATGTTCCCAAAATTTTCCTTATTCCATTCAATTAGTTTCCTCTTAATTAATTTGAGCTTCTGCATAACCGTGTATCTTTTTGATCCTATAAAGTTGGCTTTCTTCCACCGGGCCTTTATCAGTTTAATACAATTCTCATCCATAAGCCACAATTTTTCAAACTTAAAGGGGTTTTTCTTGGGGATATTGGGTTCCAAGCAGTGAAGGGCTAATGGATAATGGTTTGACCCTGAAGTAGCTAGGATGGAGGCATTCATATCGAAGTCAAAGGATGCTAGATTTCCTATAAAGAAAAATATATCTAATTTTTCTACAATAAAGTTAACATCTAATCTTCTGTTGGACCAAGTGTAGTCTCCTTCCTTCATTTTGATTTCAGAGGCATTTAAATCCCTCAACCATTCCTTGAATTCTATATTTGTTTGGGAGAGCTTCCTTGAACCTCCTTTTTTGTTTGAGGCCTCTAAGATTGAATTAAAGTCTCCTCCTAACATAAAATTTTCATTGGGATGTAGACTGATAAAAGTATGAATTTCCTTCCACGTATTTCTTTTCTCATGCAAAATTTTTGGCCCATAAACATTTATTAGGATTAGATTAAATTTCTTCTTGTGCTTTTTAATCTTCCACTAATCCAGTTAGTTGATGATGTTATTTGGGTAAACTCGCATAGTTTGGGGTTCCAAATCATTGCTAACCCCCTAGAGGCACCATTAGAAGGCTTTCCATATATCTCCCATGAACCTAGTTTTTTTTGCAAATAACTACATCTCTCTGAATCTAACTTTGTTTCTTGAATGAGAACTATTTGTGAATTAAAGATTAACAACTTCCTCTTTAGGAGGCATTGTTTGTTAGGGGCATTAATTCCCCTAACATTCCAAGAGATTAATCTCATATTTGCTTGGGAAGGAACTTCCCCTTCCCTGCTTCTAAAATTGATGTAATCTTAATTTGACCAACAACCTGGCCTTCTTTGTTTCGTAATTCTTTGAGGGATTTTTTGCCTCTTTGTTTTGGGAGGTTGGCACAATCAAGTGAAGATTTACCTATGACATTTTGGCTTAAACCTAAAACTTTGAGTAGTAACACTAGATTCAAGGGTTGTCCTTCAGCTTCTTCAAAAAAATCATTATCCAGAGACTCTAGAATCTTAGTTACGATTTCTTTATCCTTGTTAAATTCCATTTTAGAATGAAGATTAACATTTAATCCTAAAAGATCATTAATTGCTGCAATTTTTGACAATTCTGAGACAAAAACATTCCTACCTAAGACCATGTCAAAGTCATCTTCAGGATCTTCCCCTAAAACCAAGATATTATTTTCTCTCATTGCAGGTTCTGCCTTTCCCATCTGCATGGGTGAGGTTTGATTAGAGGTGGATGTGACATCTAGGCCTGCCTTGACCTAATCTATTGGAATTTCCTGATCGGTGGGTAATGGAGCAGAGGTAGTGGGGGAGAGAGTTAAATGGGTTCACTTGATGCCATATTCAATAATTCCTTCTGGATCTTGGTTAATGAGTTCTAATTCCCTGCTAACTACCCTAATCATTTCTTTTGCTTGGCCTAAAATATCTTCCAGGGATTGTTTATATTCTTTGATTCCTATATCTTTCTCACAGTCAGTAATCCTTATGGGTGTTTCTATGTGTGAATTAAGATTTTTTAGTTCATATTTTTCATGCATTTTTACCTTTTTGATAGAGGAATCATCTGGAATGATCAGATTCCCAATCATAATTTCATCCATAACATCAATGTTGGATTTTGAGGAATTTAAGATAGCAAACCCTTCCACATCTTTGAGAAAGCAATCCTTAACCATCTGGAATTGATTAAGAACTTGTTTACCCGAGATTCCTTTTTCGAATTTATTACAAATTTCATTATCTGAGTTGCTATACGAATCCTCCTCTTCTGATTCTATAGTTTCCAAAATAACAACGAGGGATATAACAAATTCATTATGTTCACTTTTAATTTTGATTTTTTCTAGGGATTTCAGATTGATATCCATTCTTACAATAATAGTCGCATTTGATTGTTTAAAGGGGGTTTCCACAAAACCTACAAATTTGCTAATCTGATTACCTATCTGTCTAAACAAATTTTCATCGATAAGTTCTATGAGAAGATTTGGGAGAAGGACAACCCTTTCTACTAAAGAATTCTTTAGATTGCTAGGGTTAAAAAGAGGATACCAATCTAATATGGAGAAATCAATATTTCTAAATTTAGGACAACCTCACCTAAGTAACCGCTCTTTCAAATCTGGTTTATTACATCCTAAAAAGATAAATCTTCTAATAAGAGTGTTATTTTTACCTGATTAGAGAGTCGAGTTGTTAACCAAGTTGCGAGTTTAGAGGAAGAAACCCTAAAGTCATTCCATCTTACTAGAACTTCACGCTTCTTACACATATCCTGAAAATGTTCCATCTTGTCATTTGAAAGATCTAGGGTAAAAGTCCTAGTGTTAGAAGGGTCAGGCGAAAGGGGAGAGATCGGGGAGCATCGATGAGGAGGACAATAGGGTTTAACCAGAGGAGAAGAGCAATAAACATCATCTAAAATAGGTTTCTGAGATGCTTCTAAAGGCAAAAGAGGAGAGAACCTATTCTCCAAGGAAAGCAGAGGAGGAGGAGACTTGGGATGATAAATTTCTTCTGAAAAGCCCCTAACCCTAGCTTTAGATTTTCTAGGAACCACTTTGATTCAGGGGTTAGAGTTACCAGAAGGGAGTGACAGAGTAGGCTTAAGAGGTGAATTCAACTAAGGTAGAGGATGTGAGGAATATACCATAGGAAAGCTTGAAAATAAAGACCAGGAATTCCCAACATATTTAGTCTTAACAAAAAAGGAGATTTGCTTGTCTAAAGAATCAACAAAACAAAAACTTACAAGCCTTCAAGGAGCTAAGCTAAACCCTGGATATAATGAAGGAGAGCATAAACCATAACTTTGAACATTTGAAGTAGATCGTGAGGTCGAAGCCATATTAAAACACAAAAAAGGTTGAGAGAGAGAGAGAGAGTAGTTCGCTCGCAGAGAGGAATTCACTCGTAGAGACATTGATATTAATATAAAATACTTTCTAAAAAATTAAGTTTTCCATTTATTTCTATTAAACATGTTCATATCCTATCCATAAGTTGCAATAATGATATATAATTAATTAATCAACAAGAAAATAAATTCTTTAACAACATACAAAAAACATAGATTTATTGTATGAAGCCATAAAGATAATTCTAGAGGGTTTTCTTTAAGTAAAAGTTGACTCATCTCTGCCTCCCTCACAATAATTGAAACTTCTGCTAGTTTCCTTCAAGATCCATTCATCCCATGTATGAGAGCAACAAGAATAAGAAGCAATTAGGAAAACCAATGATAATAAAATGGTCGATGCTTCTGATAGATGTGCTAATGCACATAATAAATTGCAAGAAAATTTGAGAAGTATTAAAAAAATACTTGGATAATGTTACCGTATTATATTCATTTTGTCTAAAATGCCTACTATCTATACACATATCAAATTGACTCCATCGAGTCACAAATCACTCAAGTAGCTAACATATATGATCTAGTGAAGGACAAGGATGGGGGAATAAGGGCACAAATTGAAAATGTGCACTCACAGTTGAAGCAATTTCTAGATTAGAGAGAGCACATTAAAGATAAAATTGTCAAATAAGAGAAGTTGTGAGTTTGAGGATAGCCTCCTTGACTGGAAGTCTAAATTATGTAGAAAAAGTTGATAAAAAATGAAGGTGCCAAAGATTGTGGATGAGGCAAAATATTTGTACATACAGTTTGAATGTCAAAATCACATCCTATCTTTGACAAAGGTACATTGAGATACTACTCTTCTCCAACTAAATATAAATTACAAGAATATTTTTCCGTCAAAGTGAGTGGAAGGATAGTGTAGATGGGATAATTTGTTATCATGTAGATATGCAAAGGAAAATAATGAATTCAGTAGTGTCATATTGTTTTTTTGGTTGAAACACTATGTATATATTATCCATGCGTATCCCAAGGAAATATAGAAATAATTTTTCTATATCATTTTTGAGGAGATCAATGCTACATCTCAAGGGGAGTAGGTCGTGGGTTGATACAATCAAGGGGGACATATTTTTGTTGCCATTTTAGATGAAGACCCCTTACTATTTTCCCTTGATGTCAAAGGGGAAGAGAAGATACCTTGTGAATAAGTGTTAGTAGCAATAGCAAATGGGGATATTGTTGCAATATGTTATCTTTGATGTCAACTCACAAGATACTTGCATAACAAAGAGGTGGATTTACACACGAGACACTTGCATGACAAAGAAGTGAATTGTGCTAATGTAGATGTGGGGTCAACACATTGTCATTGATGTCAACCATGAAACAATGACAATGAAGCAATCAATAGGTGTAATGCAAATGTGGTGTTAAGTAGCATGTTATCATAGACGTCGACCATGTATCAAAGACAATGAAGCAATCCATAGGTATTGCAAGTACTAATTACAACTTATCTTTTGAAGTTCATTCATATGCTATGAGAATATTAAGCTATGCAATAGTTGTACCTTATCTTATGATGAACATATGGCTAAGTCTGTGAAGTTTATATCCAAATTATGTATCAATGTATCTTTGATTAAGTTTTGTATCAAAGATAGTCAAGTTATGTTGTCTAGGCAAGATGTGGTCATGGGTACACATGTCTAGAGTAATTTAAAAGGATCCAATGTTAGTTTGGTGTATCTCACATAATGAGGGATTGCATAAGTTTTTCTAAGGCATTAACTATTTATCGTTTAAGGTAGAGCCACGTGAATCTAGTCTACATTCCTTTACAAAGCAATATTTTGTCTTGTAGTTTATAAGTTAACTTTGTAAAGCTAAAAAGATGTGATATTTAAATTTTTATGGCATAGCTTCTTTTGCAAAGAAAGATAGAAATGTCTCATTACCAAACTGTTCCAAGATTGAGTAACGCATCTAAGAGGACAAGATGCTTTGCATTTCATCATAGTGATAGACATGGTCATGCCGTTTTGAGGACATGACGAAAGAGGTTTGAGGTGTATTCTATTAAAGTTTCAAAGGATTTGGTGTATCACAAGTTCAATCTTCAAAGTGTTAGTATGATACAATTGACTAGTATGCTCTGTTTTACCTATATAAGTGGTTTCCATACTTGCACTAGCATGTAACAAACATATACTATACAAAAAGCTTACAAGGACAATTTACAAGGCTAGTAATGAACACATATTGATCCACATGATAACATTTACTTCTCTCCAATAGAACAAGGTGACATAAGCTGTCAAATTTTAATGTTTGTTGTTATTTGGACCAACAAGGCATGTTCTCCTCTTTATGCCATGATCCTAATTATTTGCATCTATGTCTTGACATATTTTTGGGCCTTATCAAATGTTGAGTTGGCTTGCATCATGATATCTTCCACAATTTATGTATTTGGTGGCCAACTAATAAAGTATCACTTATTTTTACACATATGCTATCTTTTAACCGACCTTGTTGATGGTTTGAAAGAGTGCAAACGATACAAATAGAAAATCAAATCAATTACAAGTGGGTGGAAGATAGAGAATGCATATGATGAAAGGAATAAGTGAAAATTGCTACATATAGAACAAAGCAAGGTGTTATGATGATTGTATATCTTCAATTCTCATCAAATATGTCATTATGAGGTTATAGCCTCTTGTGAATATATTGTAACCATACTTCAGGATATCTTACTATGCTTTTTTCACTTGTTGGATTTTCCAAGTAAATTTGGTGTTCCCTTATGCAATTATGTGTAATGCTTTGTCCTTTCTATTTTATATTATTGTAGATGTATGAAAGAAAGTTTTAACATAAGGTACAATAAAAAGTTCAAGAGTTTTACTAATATACCGATTCTCTCCCCAGTATCTTGTTGTTCAACATGTTTTTATCTTTGGATTGCCTTCGTTACCGATGTGTCAACTCTTTGCTCGCATTCTTAGAATTTGTCTTCCCTTAAGCCTTATATGATCATGCCTAATCTCATATTGGAAATTTTATATTTCAACAACCTAAAATGGTAGATGTTGCATGAGGATCTTCTTAGAAATTTGTTGATATTGCGACTTTTGCTTTACTGCTACTATAGTAAGCTAATTATCAATAGTAGCATGAAGCTGACCGATGTTAGGTGCTACCCATATCATTAACCTGGGCTAGTCAACAATACGACTAAGACCATATAGTGTTATATATCAAATGGTGCAATATTTTAAGGTGGATATACTTGTTACTGATATCCTTGTAGTAATAGACAAAAATCCACCAACTCAAAGAAGTACCTTATTTAATAAAAACCTTAATTTCATTTCGTATGATCATTTTTAAATTAAAGATGAATTTTATATATCGTACTCTTCTTCTTGATTGTCTATTTAGCTTACATGACCCTTTTGAATTGAAGATAAACCCTTCATATAGTATGAAATTTATAATATTCTTTTTCTAGTCATCTCCTTGAAAATCTTAAATTCCACCTCACTTTCACTCCAAAATTCTTTTACTTATACTTGCTTAAGTCCACTTTGTTGAAGTTGATGTGGCAATACTCCACATGATTGGGTTTGTTGTACTTTTGGGTCGAGAACAGGAACTCAAACAACCAAACAACCAGTTGCTATGCATCCCAATTCAAGCTAGTTATTTCTTCTAAGAATAGGGCAACTGCCCATGGTAAAAAAATTTGGATAAAGTCACGTCAAAAAATTTAAATGAACTGTGACTTGGAATGTGGGTATTCAGCACACAAACATTTGGCATCCAGCAAATCCCGGGAAGGGCTACTGATATTTAGCCCTAACACGACCGACTGCTTTTACTCTCAACCTTGTATCTTTGCATCCTAATACTGCTACGAACAATTGCATGAACTGAAGCAAAAATGATCAAGCGACAGTTTTACAGAGCTGAGCACGCTGATAATAACGATGATGCTTCTGACGACTCTTCATCTTCATCAGAGGCTGACACTGATCTTCATCACGAAGAAGAAGGAGAGGAAGATGAAGAAGTAGAAGTAACATTAGAAGCATCTCCAGGTAACACCTACCTTCATTTTTTTCGGGTGATTCCGCACCTTTTTCAATCTTTTTTCAATGCGAGAAGACATTATATGGTATTGAAATTCAGGGTTAAAGAGTCATCTGGGTTTGCCGGCGGTGACACTGACAATATATTTTGCCGGTTTTTAAGGGGTTTGGGCTATAAGATTAGGGTTCTGGTTTTCTATATCTATGGACTATGCCTTCATTCACTTTCCTTTGCTCAATTTTGTGATTTGAAAGCGAAGGTGCATATATTGTATGTGACGAGCCTAAGTGGATAGAATCTCCAATGCCAAAGTTGCAGGTCCGTTTCCCTCAATTTACAATTTTATGAAATCAAGATTGGGATTTTCTAAATCTGTCTTCTTTCGAGATTTTGAACCCGTGCTTCGTGTGAGATTCAGATAATGCTGTAAATTGTTACCGGGCTATAGTTCTGATGCAGTTGTGCACAGTACAATGTACATAACCTTGCACTATAAAATAAATCACAAAGGAAATAAATACATACCACTTCATTATGTGATGAGATACTGCACGTCTGGCTGCCCAACCATTTATTTTTCAACCTTTGAAACGGAAGCCATTGCATCCTTCTCTAAACAATTCTATCATAAGTACACATTTTTATTCTTTGTTTTATTTCTGTCTCTATCTTCTATCTGAAGTTAAACCACGTTTCTGAATAAAGCTGTGTTTCCTACCTTCTAAGGAGTATTTATAACTATATCAGAAGAAAGTTTCTCCAATTGTAGACAATATTAATTATGTTTGCGTGTCAAATTCTGTGTTCAATGAATGATTTTGAGCAGTTAATTTTTCCCTTTACTTGCTTTACTATTGAAATCCCAATTGTTGCTGCACCAATCATGTTGTAAGACATGAAGCCAGCGAGAACTTGAATATGGAATCCCCACTGGGAAATTTGGTTGCCCTACCTCCGAGTCACCGAGGCATTGGATGTTTGTTGAATGTGAACTGAATATTCATGAAATCAGTCCACGGGATGTGTGCAAGCAGTTTGCAGGCTCATCTAGGCTTCTGATAAGGGTAAAAATGACAATTTTACTACGATTGCATGGATTTTGGTATCAACGTGTTTAACCATTTGACAATGCTGCATAGCTTCTTCTTCATCATTGTTTACAGTAACGTTAAGAACAATATTCTCAGATAATTTGGGCCTGTGATAAATGTGCTCTTATCGAGTCTTTTATTTGTTATACCTGCAGAATCTGGATATCAAAGCGAGGATAGCTCAGATGGTGCTGATGGGTTCAACGATGCAGAAGGTGCCCTCCATGTTTTGCTGTTGTCTTAGACGAAGATTCTTTTAATATGTAGAATGTCAGTTTTTCGTTTTAGAAGTTCGTGTGTAGTTTTGTTTTCAAATTAAATTTTATTTGCAGATTGTGTGTTTTCTTGTACTAACAAATGTCTTTTTGTTTATGGATTAATTATTTTTACCAGACTAATAATTTTTATATCTCTAAACTAAAAAAAATTCACACAATGGACAAAGGATTGTGCTTTTAGGGCTTGGTGTTACTAGCTTCTCTGGAAGGTCTACCCTAGGTCAAATTTGTTTTATCCTAAGAACCTAAAAGGACCATGTAAAAAGATAAAAAACATGATTGACAGTGCGCCATTATATATATATATATATATATATATATATATATATATATATATATATATATATATATATATATATATATATATATATATATATATATATATGCACATAGTTTTAAAATAAAGAAGCACATAGAAATTGACCGTACTAATTTTAACTTGTCATAAGAGATGACAATACTCGTGTGCAATGCACATGACTCCACAGGCACAGTAATTTGCAGGTTGCTAGAAGACATGCAAGCCGAATTAGTGAAGGCATGAAAAATACAGCCATCTGTTTCTTTTATGAGATGAAAATTAGGGAGGCATAGCATTAGTTGCAAGTGGTGCTTACATGGTTAAAAAGTGCAAGAAATTCAAGGTCACCAAAAAAGACAAGAATGTATAAAATAATACATATAGGTTGGGGAAAATATGCCAACGGATTATAATAAGGGAATTTTTATTAATTAAATATTAGTGCTAAATTTTAGGAAAATTATAATTCACTTAAATGTATGCAATTTAAGTAACTGCATAAATTCAAGAAAATGAATCATATTCCAATTTTTGGCTTCAACGTATTAGTGCTTGGGCCCTAGAAAAATAGAAAATAATTATTTTATATTTTGAATGTACATAAATCTATTATTAATACCTAGAACAAGCTTGGATATGTTTTGATTTATTTATCCCATCTAAAAGGCTCCCCATAAGCTTGTCAGTTTGCTGCAAACTTGATGTCACCGTGCAAGCAAATTTATTTAGCTCCAAGATATCTTGGATTTGTCTTGGGCCTTGATCCATGGAACTCATGCATGGTTTGTAACTTTGTATTACCCTTCGACTGTGAGATTTGAGCTACCCTCTTCACATAAGCAGTCTTAAGCTGTGGTAAATGGAACAATTTAGTGCTTTTGGTTTTTGTGAAAGAGTTTCAAAATTGAGAAATCATACTTCTTCATGATCTGTTTTCTGCAGTGGTTTAGCTAGTTACCATCGAAACTCTTTTGGATGAACTGTATAGAAGCTATTCAAGCTTTTATCCAATGTACTGAGTGCATAACTCACTCATCTCATGGAAACAATGTTTGACAAAGAAACACGGACCTTATTAATGTTATAAATATATCTTTAAGAGTTAAATTGGCAAAGAGGTAATAGTTGGCTTTAAATAAAAGGCTGGTTGGGTAATTAGTTAGGGTAATTGTTAATAAAATGTGAAAATCATTTCAAGTCAACCAGTTGTTTAAAATGAATATTAACCTGTAGATTAACTAATAAGGTTAGCAATGTTTTACACAAGAATATTGTTTAATATATTATATTAGGTTTTAATGCAATAGATTTTATTGGTAGAATTGGAGTGTATAAAGGGGTTAAGGAAAAGGAATTATTTTTAAGGGAAAATGGGAGTCTAAGAAGAGGTTAAGGAAAATGAAAACTTTAGAAGCAAAAAAGAAGGAAGGATTTTTAAAGAAAAATAATACTCTATTAATTGTTGGATAGATTTTTATAGATAATAGTAGGTGGGATCAATAGGGGCCTCAGCAAAGAAAATTAGCATAAGGGAACAAACTCAATGAGATACAGATGTAAAGCCTGCATGAACAATTGATGCAAGCGTCTAGTAAGCCCAAAGCAGAAGTAAACAACCACACAAAGCCATCTAAAGCAAAATATGACCAGACAAAGAGCCATCAAACACCAACCAAAATATGGAAGTTCCAAGACACCCAAGAGCTTAACTCCAACTTCAGTCCCATTCACATCATCCCCATCAAACAATAGCTGTTCGAACCCTCAGTTGCCACAATGCAGTCTTAGTTTTATTTTATGACCCCTAGAATGCTGCCCTAAACCCTCAAACTTAATTCCACAAATTATTTCAGAACATTTGGAGGAACTCTGCAACAAACCACCCATAATCTGACACAGGGTATGAGCACTAGTTAGCGACCTCTAGGTTGCTCTTGTTTTGAGAAACCAACAGAAACTTAACTACGAGATGAAGCTTGACATAAGCTATTAAGGTGTCAATATCATTTTGATTGCTTGCATTCGCCTTAATCAGCGTTAATGGCTGCTAATTTAGCCCCATCCATGCCAGTACGTGTCATGACCAGTGCTCCACCCTAGACATGTTCTTCCGTTGCAACCTCCTTTAAATCATCCCATCAGTGTCACATTCTCAGGCAGGTGAAGCAGAAGCTCCAACCATCCCCAAATTTCCTCAGAATGAACCATGTTTGAGCTTTTCATAGAATTTTGCAACAATGGTAGCATGGAACCACAAAGACTCATAATGCATGAGACCCTCGTCATCTAAGATGCTTTTGACTAGATTAAGAAGCATGAGATTTGGACGATGAAAGTTTATCAGCAGATGGGATTTGGAAAGCTGACCTCGTTGGAAGGGGGCTTTGCTACCACTGGCAAGCTTCGTGTATGTCTAATAGCTAAAACTGCCACAACACTACAGACATAGAACATGCCAATTTTTGGTTGAAATTGCTTCATAAATAATCTTGGCTTCAAAACATAAAACGCCAAGGAATTCCTCTAAGCAATTTGCCTTAGGAAGAGTGAGGGTGGGCCATTTACAACAAACCAAGCTTTTACACACATCAAAATTGTCACACTTCTTTAAATTATCAACCCAATCCACTAGTAAAAAGCCTAATAAAAGCTGATACTCACCTTTAGGGATGTGAACCAAAGAGGAGTGCATTAGGCGTCCAAGAAATGATCACATTCTCTTTAATAGTGAGATCTAACCAAACCATCCCACTTTGCCACCCATGAGCTGAAAAGTAACGTAAAGGACATTGAGTCAATTCCTTTACCAGTGAGCAAATGTGCCACCTTGGTACATTCATGGAAGCAATGGGCAAAGAAGATGGATTCAAAATTCTTCTTACAAATAATAATTGCTTCTTCCAATAACTTGTACCCATGAGCTGAAAAGTAACATAAAGGACATTGAGTCAATTCCTTTACCAGTGAGCAAATGTGCCACCTTGGTACATTCATGGAAGCAATGGGCAAAGAAGATGGATTCAAAATTCTTCTTACAAATAATAATTTCTTCTTCCAATAACTTGTAGAGCTTCAAATTTGGATAATAAGCTTTTGTAAACCTCTAAATACATTGGTTGAATGACCTTCAACCAGCGGCTTCTGACAACCTTCTGCCTTTCACAAAGCAATCTTTGTGATCACAACCTCCCATTCTGCTTCATTGTTGGTTTTTTTACTCATAACGAAGGAGCCTCCTTTACGGAATTAGTAAAAATGTCATGGTTTACCATCTCCACCCCCGCAGAGGTAAGGTTTCCACTTGATATCCTTCTGGAAAGGCAACTATTCTTCCTCTTTTTGTTGCAATTTCTCACCTACTAACCAATGAATGCAAATTAGTTGTTGGATGGCTCATTGGTTAGGGTTTTTCAAGTTCAAGTATTGGTTTTAATTTTTATTTTGAGGGCTTTTTGTACACATTTGTTATGGATGTGTTTAATTTTGGGTAGACTCTAGTGTTAAAAAAAAATTGACGTCTTGTGTTTGTAATGTTCCCAACTCAAAGCAAGACAATTAGCAGCAGTTGGCTGTCCTTTCCTTGGATCACCCATGTAAGAACTCCAACAGGTTCTAAATTCACTACTGTAATAGCCCTTGTGTTTCTACTGTTAAATTTTCAATTTTATGTCAAATGCATTTCGTCAAACAGTTGGTGTGCAAAGTCTGAACTGGATATTCTGATCTTTCTTGTGCCATGTAATTCCATCAAACACTTGACAGGCTTAATTAAGAACATTACTTCACCAAGCTGTCATAAAAAAAACATATTGGCAACATATACTAAATCAGAATACATTAAACAAGAGACATGTATTAAACCAAACATTTGGCATTCATCATGTGTTGGTGGTGTTCAAGGCATCACACCAAACATATTGACAAACTCTTGGCAAGAAAACTGTATAAACTCAGAATTTCTGATTTGCAAATCTAAATAATTACAATGAAAATTACTTGCAACTACGAAAAACCATTTAACATAAAATAATGGAACTTGTTTTTTCACACACAGCTTGCTAGAAATTCAATAATGATGTAGCCGCCTAGTGTTAATATTTCAGACTTTGAAAAGAAATAACAATCTATAGATGATCTTTTAGAACTAAGATTTAGGCCCTTTCCAAAATATAGATAAATAGAAGGATAGATAATACCCGGTTTTGAAGTCTGCTGTAGAGTTTCCTTGATGATGCCTTCCAATCTACTGCTAGTATTCAACCTCTATGTCTGCTTTAATTTGTCCTCCAATTCTGCTATATTTCGTCCTCCAAATCTGCTTTGTATTGTCTTTTAAGTTCACTATATATTGCGCTTTTAGGTCTGCTATTCTTCCTCTAGGAATGACTGTAACTTTAGTATGAATTTTTTACTGCTATGGATCAGATTCAAACGGATATGCTTATCTGCTGTTATGATGCGAATTTTTGGCAGACATGTTATGTTTTTGATGCTTGCCATATTCACAACATGACCCTACTTTTATATGCATTAAGAGGTGTGACTCTTCAACATTGTAAGGCAGCCGACTTGCATATGCAAGTCGGCATTTAATAGTTATTGTTTATTCAGCCGTAGACCTTAATTCATGTAGGTCAGTCCTTATTTCAATTTCAACATTTAAATATGCAAATTGTTCCTCTAGGACAATATAGAAATGTTTCTTTAGAGTTTAATAATCATGAGATGTATTATTTATTATTCAGCATGTTGATCTTTCCAAAAAGGCCACAAATATCAACACTCTTTGGTCTCGAGGGAAGATTAAATAAATCTCACAATGTAATCACAAGATCTTTATCACACTAAATTTCATTCTGACATATGAATTATTGTACTCAATAGAAATCTAAGTGATCTCAATGAATATGGAACCATCAAAGAAAACATAATATATATTCATAATGTATTCATACCTGATGTAATTAATGTGATTAATCATCCTCAAAATGTCCCAACTTTTATAATATCATCTATTACAAGATGTAAGGTTATTCAAACATTGCTCACATGTGATGAGAGGTAAGAAGCTTGATGTAAACAATAATCACATATAGATCTCAACTTTATTTATTGCATTATTTCAATAATAGATCTCAAATCTATGTAATCAGAAAATAAAACAATAGATCTCAAATCTATGTAATAATCATAAGAGGTATCACCAACATAACAATAGATCTTTAATCTATGTAGCAATAGATCTTTGTAATCATAAAAAGTATCATCAAAACTTTAATGAATAGGTCTCAACTTATAAGATAAAACAAAAAAATGAAGAGATCTTCACAAGATGTAAATTCAAATAAAATACTAACCTCAAAGTGTAAATCCCCTCCTAATGAGATCCCATCCACAAGCTTTCGGATGTCACATCCACAAGTTCTCTGAAAGATAGTCTTTATCGGTGATTCTATCCAAGAGCCTCAATGCTCAAATATGCAAGAGCCTCAACGTTCAGATATGCAAGAGCCTCAACACTCAAATATCAAGAGCCACACTTCGGAGCCTCAACGCTCAAATATCAAGAGCCTCAATGCTCATATATGCAATAGCTTCAACGCTCAAATATCAAGAGCCTCAATGCTCAAATATCAAGAGCCATGCTAAAAAATCAAGAGCCTCAACACTCAAATATGCAAGAGACTCAGTGCTCATAAACTTGCAAATATGTTAGTATAACAAAATATAATTTGATCATTACTTTAACATAAAGAAGAATCATATTCTCAATGGAAAGTAATATTTGATTTGTTTACAAAAAGTGATGTTAAAATCTAACAAAGAATTAGAACGAGTTTATAACATGACTTTTAATGTTTACGAAGACCCAAATATGAATTCCCTCTCAAGGTGAAGACTAAAGGACAAGGCGTTTAGATTCTGTTTCTTTTACTTCTGCAAAAGAGGCTTGATGATTGTTCCGTTCAGGACAATTTGTTGCCTTGTGACCAAATTTGTCACATCTATAACATTGTACTTTAGAGAGATCTCTCTTTTGAAATTTGTTGTTTTGATAGTCTCTACCTCTCTATCCATTATTGTGAGAGTTCCCTTCTTGTTTGATTTGATAATTTCTCTTCCTTTTGTTCCTATAGTTTCTTCTCCTTTGTCTTGAGATTTTCTTTTGAAATCGTCTTTATTTCTTGATTGCAAGTATAAAATTTTAAGGTCTTTTTAAAAATTCGATCCTCTAGATATTAGTCTTGATTCTTCTTGAAAACAAACTATTTTTAATTTATCAAATTTAGGCATTTTAGGTCGTGCACTGATTCCTTGAGTAAATGAGTCCTACGAAAGAGGTAATCCATTAAGTGCTATCATAGATAGTTCCTTTTCATCGTAGGTGTGCCCAATAGTTGCTAATTGATTTCTTAACTCAGTAATTTTCATAACGAATGATGTGATAGATTCTCTTTGACTTATCTTGATTTGAGAAATTTTATTTTTAAGAGTCATAATTCTACTTGTATTATTAATTTCAAACATTCTTGATAATGTAGAGAACATTAGATAGGCTGATTCTAAACATGAGATTGTGGGTATGATGTGGTCTTTTACACTGTCAATTTGAATTCTCATAGCTTTGTTATTACCCCTTTTCCATTTACGTGACTCATCTTCATTCATTTTAGTTTTAGGTGGATGTTCTATAATTGAATCTAGTTCTAGTTCTCTGAAGGCAAGTAGTATTCTAATTTTCTAAGATAAGAAGTTTGTGGCTCCTTCGAGTCTATCTTCTGGTCTAACTCCAGTTGACATATTGAATTTCTTAGTTTTAAAAGTGTTAGATTGATTTCTTTAATTTGAAAATATTTCTTTAATTTGAAAGTAGATCTTTCACTCACCAAGTTTCTGATACCATGTTAATATTTCAGACTTTGAAAGGAAATAACAATTTATAGATGATCTTTTGAAACTAAGATTTAGGCCCTTTCCAAAATATAGATAAATAGAAGGATAGATAATACCCGGTTTTGAAGTTTGCTACAGAGTCTCCTTGATGATGCCTTCCAATTTGTTGCTATAATTCAACCTCTATGTCTGCTTTAATTTGTCCTCCAATTCTGCTATATTTCGTCCTCCAAATCTACTTTGTATTGTCCTTTAAGTTCACTATGTATTGCGCTTTTAGGTCTGCTATTCTTCCTCTAGGAATGATTGTAACTTTACTATGAATTGTTACTGCTATAGATCAGATTCAAATGGATCTGCTTATTTGCTGTTATGATGCGAATTTTTGGCAGACATGTTATGTTTTTGATGCTTGCCATATTCACAACATAACCCTACCTTTATATGCATTAAGAGGTGTGACTCTTCAACATTGTAAGGTAGTCGACTTGCATATGCATGTCGGCATTTAATAGTTTTATTGTTTATTCAGCCGTAGACCTTAATTCATGCAAGTCGGTCCTTATTTCAATTTCAACATTTAAATATGCAAGTCTTCCTTTATTAAATATAATATTTAATATTAAGTCATCCCTCTAGGACAATATAGAAATGTTTCTTTAGAGTTTAATAATCATGAGATGTATTATTTATTATTCAGCATGTTGATCTTTCCAAAAAGGCCACAAATATCAACACCTAGAATGAACATGAGAAACTCAATGCCAAGGATGCTGGAAGCCCAGAGAGTATCTAACGCTGAAATGGAACCCTTTCCAAGCACTCTCGGACCCTCAATGGCTCACATGACTGCTGATAATTACAGTGGCTGCCCTTAATTATTTCTCACGCTGAACCTTGTGGCTGGAAACTATCAATTACACCTGCTCATTATACCTGAAGCTAACTCTCAAAATAATTATGGATTCTAAACTCTAATTCCTTCACAATTGAATTCAATCATGACCTCTGGTTGAAGCCATAGTGTTGGCACAATTCACTGGCATCAATTTGCTAATTCAAAGTGCAAAAACCTTGGTAGAATTCTCAATTCTACAAGATCAGAACTTGAAACTCTTGTTCCAAATTTCTCTTCACCCAAACACAAAAATAATGCATCTAGAATCAATCCATTTCCCTTTTGCCTTTGTCTTTTATAATTCCAAAGTAATAAATCGATCATGAGGCTTCATGAATACAATTCTCATAACTTACAAGTGTATTTGCTTTTGTTGCATTTGAAATATAACATTTAATTATATTCCCCTCCTTTTATTAAACACTTATATCTCCCTTTTAAATAACACTTTATCATTTATTATAAAGTGTACTTTCAAAACATTTAAATCTCTCTTTTAAATAAAGTCCATTTAATTTATCAATGCTATGCACTTAATAATTAATTATTATAAAGTATAACTTTAATAATAGTTATAATGTTATAACTCCATCATTAATCATTATTTCTCAATTTTAACTGAACCTGAGAATTAACCTTTGTATCCACCGTGCATTCAACCGCCTTACCAAAAATAGGAAGGGTCCATCTCTATCAACCCTTGACCTGCTATAATAATTAGTAAATCCCTCAATACTTGATCAACAAAGATGCCAAGGGTCATCATTGCAACTGAGGCCGGTTTAGGTGCCCTGCCAAATGTAGAAATGCTGAATAAATGACTTACTATAAATAGTAAGTGTACCAAATTGACCCAAATGAAGAGCAAACCTGAACAACCTTGACCTTTGGAATGGGAAAATAGCCAATGACACTGCCAACAAAGACCCTCTATCCATTTGATTAGCCTACAAGGATAAAATAATAGACTAATCTCACGAACTCTGATGCTCATTAAAAATGGGACATTTCAACTTAAGAGGAAGAGGACGTAGAGCATCATTGGGTAAGTTATGAAGTCCTTGGCTTGTTGGAGTATACAGCGCAAGCTTACCTTTTTAATGTGACCACATGAATAGATGATCTTTTACACCTTGATGTGCAGTTGAGTTTGCCTTTGATGTGATCAATGGAGTCTCAAATGTGATTAACTAGAGTTGGTATTTCAGCTATACATTAAACTTGGCAATTATTACTTGCATTTTCTTGATCAATTAGAAGCATGGAACATTTACCAAATTTACTCTAAAGTGCATTAAATGCAATTGGTTTGGTTTGATACTCAGCTAAATTGAAGATCATCAAATATATATCAAACCAATTAAATTTGAGGATCTTCAATTTAGATGAGTATCAAACCAAACCAATTGCATTTAATGCACTTTAGAGTGAATTTGGTAAAATATATATATATATATATATATATATATATATATATGTTTATTTGTATGTATCAAAAACCAATCACATTTGATGATCTTCAATTTAGATGAGATTCAAACCAAACCAATCGCATTTAATGCACTTGAGAGTGAATTTGGTAAATGTTCCATGCGTCTGATTGATCAAGAAAATGCAAAGCAATAATTGCCAGATTTAACGTATTTCTGAATACCAACTCTAGTCAATCTCATTTGTTCACGTGGTCACATAATAAGGTAAGCTTTAGCTGTTTGCTCCTGCCCACACTGCCCCCCCTCCGCCGCCCGACAACACTAAATGCCATTTTTTTTTAACACTAGAGTCTACCCAAAACTAAACACATCCATGACAGATTAGTGCAAAAAGCCTTTGAAATTGAATTTAAAACTGATTTTGAACTTGAAAAACCCTGACCAATAAGCCATCCAACAACTAATTCGCTTTCGTTGGTTAGAAGATGAGAAATTGCAACAAAAATAGGAAAAATAGTTCCCTCTCCCACAGGATTTCATGTGGAAACCTTGGCTCTGTGGGGGTGGAGATGGTAAACCATGATACTTTTAGTAATTCTGTGAAAGGAGGCTCCTTTGTTTTGAGTGAAAAAACCAACAATGAAGCAGAATGGGATGTTGTGATCACAAAGCTCGTTTTGTCAAAGGCAGAAGGTTGTTAGAAGCTGCTGGTTGAAGGTCACTCAACCAATGTAATTAGAGGTTTACAAAAAGCTTATTGTCCAAATTTGAAGCTCTGCAAGTTATTTGAAGAAGCAATTATTATTTGTAAGAGTTTTGAATCCATCTTCTTTTCCCATTGCTTCCATGAATGTACCAGGGTGGCACATTCGCTTACTGATAAAGAACTTGACTCAATGTCCTTTACGTTGCTTTTCAGCTCATGGATGGCAGAGTGGGATGGTTTGGAGTATCAAACTATTAAAGAGAATGCGACCATTTCTTGGACGCTTAATGCATTCCTCTATGGTTGACTTCTCTAAATGTGAGTATCAGGTTTTATTAGGCTTGTTACCAGGGGATTGGGTTGATAATGATTTAAAGTGTGACAATTTTGATGTATGTGAAGCTTTGTTTGTTGTAAATGGCCCACCCTCACTCTTCCTAAGTCAAATTGCTTACAGGAATTCCTTGGTGTTTTCTGTTCTGAAGCCAAGACTGTTTATGAAGCGATTTTAACCAAAAATTGGCATGTTCTATGTCCACAGTGTTGTGGCAGTTTTAGCTATTAGGCATACAAGAAGCTTTCTAGTGGTTGCAAAGACCCCTTCCAAGTATGTGTGTACAACTACACACACGCACATATGTACACACACACACACACACATACTTGCTAACTTTTTGGGAGATACTATCAGTCTGACTTGCTATTAGAAGGTGGGAGGGGACAGGCGTTGAATAACTTGAAAGAATATATTATGTAAGTAAAAATAATGATATGGAGGAACTTCAAAGAAACACATGCCCCACAAAAATCAATTCACAGAGATTTCAGCTGTCATTTAAAGTTCTTGAGGCACTTACAACTTTGCCACAACGGAGTATCTTCAAAGAATACATATTTATTGTGAGAGTGCATTATTGTGTACCTCTATCAAGCAACTACGTGATGACATTGATGTTCAATCTCTCTTTGACTGATTTTCCTTGTTTGAATATAGTGAAAAAATATGAAATTTAATAATTTCTAACATTATAATTTTTTCTTTCCTTGTAAAATTGAGAAAACGGTATGCTTTGTGATAAGTTAAAAAGTTTTCTGCAGGTACTAAATTTGAAGGAAAAAATGCTCTGCTAAAACACAATATGCAAAGATTTCAGCTGCCAAGTATAGCTCTTTTATGTGTTTCAAGTAGAGTATGCTAGTTTCTGCCAAGAATGCATATTTATTAGACAACTTTAAATTGTTGCAACTTACAAGTCTTTAGTATGCAGCTGTACAATTGTTTTGATGTTCAACATCTCTTCCGATGTGCTTTCTTGTTTGAAAGTATTGCAATGGTAGGAATTTAATAGCTCTAATTTTTTAAAGTTTTTATTTAAACATCTTGGTGTTCGAAGACATTTGGCATTTTAATTGCTTAAAAAACTTGAACTCGTAATGTTTTGGTCACTTTCGCGGCTTGCTTCGTTGACTTAATATCAGTAACTGTTGGATCTGTTCTGCACTGGTGGGGGATGCATATATGCTTATTTACTGTATTTTATGAGCCTTTTGATTAAAACTGATGATGAAGGTTTAGTGTTTTTTGACTTAAGTGTCAACTAGAAAGGATCTGTAATGCTGAAATTAACAGGTCCACTTGCTTGATTGTAAACTTTTTGAAGAAACAAATGTGATTTTCTATCTATCTTTAATCGGGGATTCAGACTTATGTCTCTTTTAAGATAATGCTAGTAACTATATCAGGCTATAGTTGTGTAACAAAAATTGTTCTTGGGAATAAATTAGCAAACCAAAAGATAAAGTTTTTTTTCCAAAATATTATTGTTTAATTGGAAGAAATGTTGTAGGGTTAGCGTTTTTGGAATTTTGGAAAAAGGAATAAAATGTCCAAGTGGCAAAAAGTATGAATAAGGTTTCCCAAAAAAAGAAAAAAAAAAGCCAAAAATGGTTAAAATCTGTCAAAGTCAGTCAAACTTGTGATTTATCACGTTCTGGAAACTTTATTGGTGATTTGGTTGCAGAAAATTGGAAATAATTTGGCCCCCGCATTTTATTTGAAAAATCATAATTTTTTACTGGAAAAATTGCCAAACAGAATCACGATTTATTGTGATTACTTGGGATTCTATGATAATTGATGGAAATATGTTGTAGCCTATGAATGATTTCGAGGAGATAATTATTTCAATTGCTCACTTTTTTATTGTAACTTTCAATATTCTGGGCCAGTTAGTCCCTAGGCTTTGGCTAGCATCTTGAACGCTCATCTTGGCAATTGATAAAGTGAAATTGGGAACATTATGAAAATTTTAGTCAGATAAGAAAATTGTGATTAATTGGAAATTTTTGTCACACTGTTTTTAATCCTGTAACTCTTTGATCTTTGCTGTTTGTAGCAATGTTTGGTATATTTTTTGAGTACCGCAGGAATGTCCTCTTATTAAGTTTTTTTTTCTTTTATTATGTTTGCAGAATCTGGATACCAGAGTGAAGATAGCTCAGACAGTGGTGAAGAGTTAAATGCTGCAGGTGTGTGCTATGTTTTGTCATCATCTCAGAGAAGCACTTTTTTGTCTTTTTTAATAACAGTTTTGCTATTGTTGCTCTGTTTCAGTATTCTTTTATTATTTGCAGTTTGTTCGATTGCTTGTACCAGCTGTTGTGAATTGTCATTGTTGCCTGATTGTTTTTATTGGGAAACGGTTTTCTTCATTGTCTCATTACAAAACTTAGATAGAATCATTAAAGAACTACCTTTAAAAGGCTCTGCTGATATCTGATATGCTGGAAGGTTTTCTCTCAGAACCTAGAAGGAGCATGCAAACATAAGGATTAATTGATTGTTAACACTATGTTAGTCTGGACATTGCATGTGTAATGTTGATAGAAGAAAGTGTGGAGGATAGATGTACCATTCCTTGTGTTAGCCACAGCATGCCAAAACTCTAAGTTTCTGGTTTAAGTATAGTGGTTTGCTGAATTTTATAACCTTGGTCTGTTGGTTGGGCAGTGCTATAGGGTATATATTTAAAATATAAAAAATGGTCACATTTTATGTAATGCCCCTTTCTGAAATAGGATTTAATAATAGATAATAATTAATAAAATTAAAATATGAAGTAAATAAGTAATAATAAAATGTAATATATATAACTACAAGTTATTTAAGTTTAATGAAAGGTCAAGAGGCATGCAATAAGAGTTGTGACTCCCTCAACATAAGATATGAAAGGGACAAGAGTTCATTTGAAAGTAGACATGGATGTAGCAAGGAAAATTGGAAAATGAAATATCAAATAATCAGGATGGAATTGGAGAAGAATTCAAAATAAACCCCACACACACACACACACACAAGTTAATTAAGTTTAATGAAAGGTCAAGAGGCATGCAATGAAGAGTTGTGACCCCCTAAACATAAGATACAAAAGGGAGAAGAGTTCATTTGAAAGGGGACATGGATGGAACAGGGAACATTCGAAAAAGAAATATGGAATAATCAGGTTGGGATTGGAGAAGAATTCAGAATAAACCTGAATTAGAAATAAAGAACAGTAATTAAGATTAGTTAAGGAGAGATTAAGAAAGTGGAAGAGACCATTCTGGGGAAGATATATAAGAAGTTGTAGTGTGTGTTTTAGGGGAACAAGAATTTATATCAGACTTACATTTGCAGATCTGCGAACGAGAAGATAAAAGGGAATATCATCAAAGAAAGGTTGAAGGCATAATTGTAAGATAAGTTTATAACAGAATTGTAAGAAGAGTATATGCAGATATATAAGAGGAATATATGCAGATATAAAAGAGATTTATATGCAGAGATAGAAAAATATGCTGATGTGGATTGAGAAGGAAAGTATATGCAGACTTAAAGGAGAAGTATAAAAAGAAAACATAGTTTGAAGGTGTAAATCAAGAAAGAATTGATGGAGAAGAAAATAAGGAAGTAACTCCTTCAAAAAGCTTAAGTAATGAAGGATTGTGACTCTTCCAAAAGGTGGCAATTGTGAAAGATTGTGACCATTGGGAAGACACGATGAAGAGGTGTGACTCTCCCCAACATTGGAAGATATAAAGGAGAGAATGTTTCATCTGAGGAGGACATTTAAGGGAGATCAAATTGGGAATAGTATATTATTCTCAAAGGCAATAATGAACAGTAGCGACTCAATTCATATGAAAGGTGGTGACCCTTTTACCAATAAAATATAAAGGAAAATTTGTTTCAGCATTGAAGGACTTTCTATCACTCATCAGTCATGAATACACAAAAGCAATTATCAAATAAAGCAAACAATCAATCAGAAAATCACTCTATCAAATCAGCATACGTTCAGTCACCAATATATCAAACCAGTATTGGTTACATCATCACTTATCAATCATCTAATTGACAATCTCTTAATCATTCACTCACCGATACGTCAAATCATACAATTAAAAGAATTCATTCAGTCAAACAATCATTCATACAAATATCAATCATTTAACAACATTGAATAATCAAGCAATCACAGAAGTACAATCATATCAAGAGACATTCATCAGAGCGAAACACAATCAACAAAGAAAATACAATCCTATCGAAGAAGGTAGCTCAGAAGAGAATACAAAAAGGCATTCAAACAAAAGGAGATTAATCAAGATTGACTTATAGAAGTCTAAACAGCAAATACATCAATGATGCTAAGCTTCAGATTAGGCATAATATAGCAGTTTAATATTATTTCGGAATGTGCCCTTTATATATACATACATACATATATTGCTTATACATAAATAGATAATGCTAAGTGTATGCTCATATGATAGAATATACAATATGCATGACAAATTGAAATCCATCTTGTAGGAAGGACTTGGGGTGTTATAAGAGGGTCATCTAAGTAGCCACCCTAGAGATGACCATATAAATGGCTCCTAGGGCCAAGAAGGTTCTGGCATTCATTCTGCTATTGGTGTTAGATAGAAGAACCAAGAAACCTCCTTATGACCTCTGTCCGGCTTTACAATGATGACACTTGTCTTTAGGGGGATGAGATATTGATTGGGAAAGTAGGTACAAGCAACGCACTAAGTAGGCTACCTTGGTGGTTTTGCATATTGATTGCCCATTAAGGCCAAGAGGGCTTTGGCATTCACTCTGCTCTTGGGCTTAGTGTAGAAATGGCTTTGGACAAACCTATCATGTTTCTTCCTCCAAATTCTAATGTTTTTGTAATATTATTGATATTGTATGAATTTGTAGTGATCTTGGCTAACCTAATGTTTGGAAGTGTGTGTGTGTGTGTAATGTATGTATGTATATGTTTCTTATGTTATGATTGTAGGATTCAAATCTAGGATCACATTATTTAAAGAGATATTTTACTTGGTAAGATATAACCCTAACCCTAATTCGTTGCGATTGTGATTTCAGGGCAAATTAGGAAGGGGACATTGCATTTTGCACAAAACTTACAAAATGTAAAACAAACACAATTGACAAATTAATGTCAAATGTTAATGATGATTCAGAACATGTATATTGGTGCAATTAAACATACAAAATCAATACAAATCTTCATGTCACTCTTGATTGAGAGCATTGATGTTACTAGCTGGTTCATTAGAGCCATAAGCAGTGTTAGTGCCACTCCCACCAGATGCACTATACATGTCTTATCAGCAACCTCATTCCCCTCATTGATTGAGACTAAGAAAAGTTGTGCAATAGAACCATCCAAGTTGATATGTTTTGGGACTTCATCCCAATTTATTTATGAGCATCCTAGGCCTATAAGAAAATCTTGTATCAACCAAAAATATTTGTTATCATTTTTCTTGTGTTTAGGCATTTTCCTAGAGGTTTTGCCATTTTGTAGCACAACAATTGCTTGTTATTATTGGGGATTTCAAAATAGTCATTTAAGCATAGTTAGTGGTCATCAAGTTGTGTGATACTACACGTGAAGCCAATTGTCATCGTGGTTTGAACATAATGTCTACCAAGCATTGCGAGCATGCCCATGTGATTTGATTTGCATTTGATGCCTTATTGGTTGTTGAATCATGATTTCATGGTTTGACAGAACGTAGTCGAACTAAATGCCAAAAATATTTAAATATATGCCAATCATAAGATTATCTATTTAATCATTGGGTCTAATAGGGTTCATGTAGAAATCACTTTGAGTCTTGAGATTCATAGTTCAGTTCACATCAAAAGAGATGAATTTTATACATTTTCAAGTTGATGCATCCGATTCCAAGCCAAACTGAAGTTCAAAAGCATTTAATTTGCGGTTGATCCTTGTTACATTTACCTAGAGTGGTGTTCTACATTTTCACTTTGTCCCAATCTTCTAACATCTTTCTTTATACAAGAAAAGGTCCAATATCATTTGAGGACAATTATTTAGGTAAAAATCAGGGAGACCAAAGCAAGTAAAGGAGCAGACAATGCAAGTTGAAGACAGAAGTTAAAGTTGAGTATTGAGAGGGTATTTTTTGCATCAAAAGGGTGAAGTCAGAGTTGTATTAAAGCTCTTGAATCTAAGATGTATGCATGTTTCTGAATTGATAAAATTATTTTATTGTGTAAATTTTTTGCTATCTGCTATGCAAATATGTTAAGTGTTATTATTTGTTGCATGCTAAGAAGATAGTTTTTAATTATACCTTCCAACTTTGTTTGTTTCAGATGGTATTAGAGCCTAGATTTGAATCCTAAAGCAAAGAGAAAGAAAGTGAAAGTATATTGAAGCATAGAATTGAGTCTTGAAAGGAGAAGATTGAATTGAGTCTTCAAGCACTAAGTTGTTGGCTAGAAGATTCCTTGGCAAGTTATAATCTAATTGTAAATAGATCCTTGAGTTGAAGGTGATTTTCATCAAATTTGACAAGATGCCTCCACAATGAATGGGAAAAGGTAAAATTTTGTTGTCCATGGTGTAAGCTGAATTGAAGAAATATTTGATATGACGATGAATGTCTAGATTTGAGTCGATGTTGTTGAAGACTAAAGAAGGGGTCATAACCTTAAGGGTCAATTTAATGGAGCAAATGAGCAAGGCAATCGATAAGAATTGAACAAAGTGTGATGGTTGAAGAGGATTGAGAGGAAAAGATGTTGAAAAGTATCTCTAATACTGGTAAGAGGACTATAGTTGGTACTGCTTATTATGTTGGTAGTTTGAATCTTTAAGAGTTAGTTGTTTGGTTGACCGATATACAAGAAATTTGTGAGTATGAGGAAATTTCTGACCTTGAGATGGTGAAGTTTGTAAAAACAAAGCATAAAGGTCATGTTACTATATGGTGGAAGGAATAGAAATTCAAAGTTAAAATTTTGAAAAGTGGGATAGGGTGATTTATAATTTAAGTCTAAAGTATTGAGAAAATATATAATTTGAGAACAAGAGAGCTGACAATCATGAAGTAAAGTGAAGATGAATATTTGAAGAAAATCCTGTTAAGAAGGTACGATTAATATGCGATTTGTTGATGAGAGTCATGAGACATTAATTTGTTCTAAAAATAGAAAATAAGGTGTACATGAGTTTTGAAAACAAGTAGAAGCAAAAGAAAGGATTGAAGGATATAGTGTAGGTAGATTTGAACATTATGAACATTATTGATGAGGTAGAGGAAGATATGGAAGGGGTGGTGGAAGGTCATTAAGAGGAACTTGTTGTAAATGTGGCATTGAAGGGCACAAATCATTTGAATGTACATGGTTACAATGAAGATATGACAAAACATTTAAGAGAACTACAAGAGCCATACATATTGATAAAGAAATTTCTTCTAATGAAGAACAAGTCTGCTGGAATAAGTGGAATCATTATCAATGAGAATTTGTTGAAACCTATAGTAGATTGGAATGAACCAACACAAAGGAAAAAAATGTTTAGAATTGAATGTAAGTTTGAATATAAATGCCGCAAAGTTTTTATTGATAATGGTAATAATGCAAAGCTTTTATTGATAATGGTAATAACGGTATTCTGGCTTAAAGTGAGACAGTGTAAAAGCTGACTCTGAAAATGGATATAGCATCCCAATCCTTATTTAGTTTCTTGGTTGCAAAAGGGTCATAAGATTTTGGTTAGTCCTTGCTGAATTTAAGGTTGGAGTTTATGAAAATGAAGTTTTGTGTGATATCATGCCTATGGATGTTTGTATGATTTTATTGGGTTGATTGTAGTTAGATGAAAATAACACATGGTGGTATAGAGCATTCTTAGAATTTGACTAAAGATGGGATGAACATATATTTTTGCCCTTACAAGAGGAAGGTGAAAGGCTGGATGGTTTACAAGAGTTGTAGGTAAACAATAAACAATTTTTGAAGAGAGTAAGAGAAAGTTCGTATTACATTGATTCCAAAAGTATGTCGTAGTACATATAAAAAATGTAAGGCGTTACATCTTTAGATTAGTAAGTTGTAGGCAACATACAATGATATTATTTCAGATAACCTACTAGAAGGGTTAAATCAAATTCATGGCGGGAAAAAAGTGAGACAACTTTTAACCAATTTGGAGAAGAACATAAACAACTATGGAAGGTCTACAAGATTGTTGTTAGGAGATTGTAGTGGCATTGTGGCTCCATTCCAACTGTAACTCTCCAAAAGTCCAAAAATCAGGCCGGATCTGTTAAACTTAATAAGTTAAGCTGGATGATAGATTTCTTGAATTTCTTAAAAGTTCGGAAAAGGTCCTATTAATTAAAGAAGAATAGTTGAAGGAATTAGTTAATAGAAGTATAAAGAAATTAAGGAAGAAATAGAGAAAGAATTGAAGATTAGACATAATTTGGGAGGATTATGTTCACTTACTAATGAGATGTCATTAACAAACAAAAAGATGAAAGATGCTGTGAAGAGTCACAACACTGGACTTGTGTCCATCCCCTGTACAAGATAAGAGTAGAAGGATTTTAGTTGAAGAAGTACCACGAAAGGAAGAGACAAGTAAGAGAAAATATAAGGTAGTAGATTGGGAAGAAATTTTTGAAGAAGGATACTTTGAGATTAAGTTAGCAAGAGATAAGGGTAAAGAACATAAGCCTCACATAGGAAAAAACATAAAAAAGTAGAAAATGAGTAGTTTGCCAATACACAGACCATAAGTAGAGAAGAAATAAAAAAAAATGGAGTCATCCATTAAGCTACCAGTGTTTGTGAAGGACACCATAGAGGTTGTGGAACATATCTTTTTGTTAGAATCACTTTGGGCAAGACGAGATATTAAGGAGGACAAGGTTAATTTATTATATTTGTGGCTTCCTTGCAAAAGGACACACTAGGCTGGTATAAATAGACATACCCCAACCATGAGAAAAACTTGTAAGGAGTAAAGGACTTCCTAGCAAATTTTGATACCTTGGACATCCCTAGATAGAATGTAAGTAAAATTAGGGACCTAGTTCAAAAGGAAGATGAAAACATATGACAAAAGATTTAAGAAGGTATGCTGGAAATTAGAGAACCTTTGATTGAACGCTAGAAGATGGTTTATTTCCAAATTATAGTTTGACATTAGAGCAGCATTGGATGGAAGAATTTTCAACACCACACTATTGTGTACCACATTGAGGTCCAATCATGGTACAAAGCAAATAAAGATGGGCAAAAAGAGACCCTTGAAAAATTACAATTGGGAGTAAACAATTGATCTTGCAGAATGGTATCCTAGCCAAAGGAGAAGCAAATAAATCTAAGGAAATATGGTGTTCATGTTCAAGAGAAGGCCATGTCCGGAATGAATGCACTAAGATTGACGCAGGGCATGTATGGAGGATCCAATAATGGATAGTCCAAACCTACACTGCCAATTATAACCACAACAAGCATAGCGGAATACAACAATATAATGCATCAAAACAGAATTTCATTCAACATGCCCGGCTGTGAGGCCTTTCGGGTTTCGGCCTTATATAATGAAATTACAAAAGTATTTCAGCAATCTCCTAACTAGTTCAGCTCTGAAACACATCAGCAACTGATGGAAACACTAAGGCAGATCTAAACTTGAGCTCACAAGCCACCAACCAACCTCCTTGTCTCCAAGCATGCAGTCCACTAGCTTTGCTATTACAATATCAGATAAAACATCTGATCTACAAGATCTCACATGATCCAAGTATGATTTTCCTCTACTCTAATCCAATACTACTCATCTAATGCTCCCCTTCTGCTACCTCTACATCAACCAAGGCTCTCAATATATAACCAGCTAAGCCACAAGTCGTCCAGTCAGGTATTAATTACATTATAGGTCCAGCCTAAGGAGAGATACCAAAACTAAAGACAAAAATAACAAAACATGATGCGAAGATAGATTTAGGTCCACACAAGATCCAAGAACATATCCCCAACCGTGCAAGCTCCAATTTCCCCGTACGGAACCGCGCAAGACAAAATACCACATGTTTCATGAGCGAAATTGGCGGAAAATCGATGCCCGAGGAAAATGAAGATAACTCCCAGATCCGAATGAATTAGGATGTGCACCCGTAGGAGAATGCTCACAATTAGGTCCACTACACTGCATTAACTTCGCAAGGAAAGAAACCAATAGAAGAATCCGTGCCAAAACAAACAACAGACAGGTACATGAAATATTTTTGGTGATGCAAGATTGCTCAAGACCCAAGATGCTCCTGCATCAGACACCCCAGGTAAATAAAAAGAATGTTCTCATGAACATCTTAAGGGATTTAGAACAGGTATGCCATATCTGTTCTTAACCCATATCTCCTCTTGTCCTTCATTCCATGCTGTCTTTACTTTATCCACTGTCACACTCAACAAATGAGCTTGTCTTGCACTTTTCTCATCTTTCCTTTCTACTACTGACAGATTCTGATTCTGACCATCTTTTCCACTGTTGATTACACCAGCACTTAGGTGAATCACATCTTCTCCAGACTTACTAATCAGCTTAGCACCATCTGCATCTCTCTGTGTCACTAGTGTCATCATTTGCTCTACTATCTTTGTCAGAAAGACCATCTGCCTCTTAATCTTTAAAATTTCCTCAGCTATATTATTCTCTTTTCCTTTCAAACTCGGCTTCCTTTCATCCACAGGAATAGGTTCATCAACTCTCTGCTCTTGATATTTGTCACTGTCACAAGGACAACACCTGATAACTCCACATTCCTTAGCCCCTACTTCCTGCAAAGGTAACAACTGATGCTTGGATCACCATGCATTACCACATATGTATTTGCATGACCATCAAACATAACATGTTTATCAAATTGCCAAGGTCTCCCGAGCAACAGATGACAAGCATCCATAGGCAATACATCACATAATATTTCATCATGATAAGATCCAATCTAAAAATTAACCAAGCATTGTTCTTTAATCCTAACCTTAGATACATCTTGTATCCAACTAATTTTAAAAGGATTAGGATGTTTCCTTCTTTCCAAATTCAATTTACTAACCATCTCTTCTGAAACAAAGTTTTCAGAACTGCCACCATCAACTATAACATTACATACCTTATTCTTGCACTTACATCTGGTTCTGAACAAATTTCTTCTTTGCACTGGTTCCTGGACACATGTAGCCAACCTCCTAGTGATAAGAAATTCACCTTTTTTTGCAACATTCTCAATGTTTTCTTTGGCAGTCAGGGCAACTCTTTTTCTAGGACATTGAAAACTTCTATGACCCTCTTCACCACACTGAAAACAAGTACCAGTGAACTCATTTTTCCTTCTCTCTCTCTGTCCAACATTGTAGTTATTAGCAACTTAACCACTGCCAAATCCTTCATCAGTCTTCTTAGGATTCTCTACCACATTACCTCCAGCAATTGTTTCATTATTCTTACCACCTCGGTTCCTATTATTTTGTCTTCCTTCAAACCTCTTGTTCAGCTTCTCCTCAATCTTTAATGCCATCTGATAAGTATCTCCTATAGTTGTCATCCGAACAGTAAGTAACTCTTCTTGAATACTAGGTCTAAAACCATAAACATACCTAGCTACCTTCTCTTTATCAGCTTCAGAATGACCAGTCCTAATCAGGATTCTGTAAAACTCCTCAGTATACTCCTGTACTAATTTGTTGTTCTTCTTCAAGGCTTGCATCTTCTTAAACATCTCTAACTCATAATCCACTGGAATGAATTGCTTTTTCAATTTGTCAACCATTCGGTTCCATTTAGTGATCTTTTCTTTTCCTCTCCTACTTCTTTCCAATTGAACTTCTCTCCACCAAATATTTGCATGACCCTTCAACTTAGTCTTTGCAAATCGAACTCTATCAGGATCTTCTATTTCTTCATACTCAAAGTATTCATCTATCTCATTAATCCAATCAATCAATTCTTCTGGCCTAAGGCTCCCAACAAATGTAGAAACTTCAATCTTAGGTCTTTTTCCAGTTTTAGACATAGCCTTCAGGATTCTATTCTCTTCTGGATCCCTGGCTTCTTCTATTGCTTCTTCAAAATGATCTTGCTTAGACTCATCACTGTCATCCTTCAAGGTAGTCTTTTTTCTCAATTCCTCTTGTAGGTCTTGCACTTGTTTCTGCAAAGCCTTGAAATCATCAAGATTGAATTCTCCAGTAGGTTCTTCCTCTGAGATCTCACGAGCTCTCGTCGGAGGCATCTTCAATCCAAGGTCCTGGTGCAAACTGCCTCACCTCGGCGCTCTATCCACACACTCAGGTTCTTCAAGCTCTGATACCACTTGACGCAGGGCAGGGATGGAGGATCCAATAATGGATAGTCCAAACCTACACTGCCAATTATAACCACAACAAGCACAGTGTAATACAACAATATAATGCTTCAAAACAAAATTTCATTCAACATGCCTGACTGTGAGGCCTTCCGGGTTTCGGCCTTATACAATGCAATTACAAAAGTATTTCAGCAATCTCCTAGCTAGTTCAGCTCTGAAACACATCAACAACTGATGGAAACACTAAGGCAGATCTAAACTTGAGCTCGCAAGCCACCAATCAACCTCCTTGTCTCCAAGCATGCAGTCCACTAGCTCTGCTATTACAATATTAGATAAAACATCTGATCTACAAGATCTCGCAGGATCCAAGTATGATTCTCCTCTACTCTAATCCAATACTACTCATCTAATGCTCCCCTTCTGCTACCTCTACATCAACCAAGGCTCTCAATATATAACCAGTTAAGCCACAAGTCGGCTAGTCAGGTATTAATTACATTATAGGTCCAGCCTAAGGAGAGATACCAAAACTAAAGACAGAAATAACAAAACACGATGCGAAGATATATTTAGGTCCACACAAGATCCAAGAACATATCCCCAACCACGGAAGCTCCAATTTCCCTGTACGGAACCGCGCAAGACAAAATACCACACGTTTCATGAGCGAAATTGGTGGAAAATCGATACTCGAGGAAAATGAAGATAACTCCCAGATCCAAATGAATTAGGACGTGCGCCCTTAGGAGAATGCTCACAATTAGGTCCACTACACTGCATTAACTTCGCAAGGAAAGAAACCAATAGAAGAATCGGTGCCAAAACAAACAACAGACAGGTACAGGAAAACATGAAATATTTTTGGTGATGCAAGATTGCTCAAGACCTAAGATGCTCTTGCATCAAAGACATAGGGAAAATGAACAATGACAACTCTTCAAGTAGAGTTTCGAACAATTTTTGCCAATCAAGCTCACTAAACTATGGAACTTGTGGTGAATGGGACAATCATCTCATAGAGAATTCTCTTGCCAATCAATTATGTATTCATAAAGACGAGGCCCATTTGGACCTTAGATGTCCATTACACCATGATTGTGACTAAGAAGTAGGTAGGGATATGACTTAGGTTAAAGGTCTCGTGGAACACCCTTTACATGCCATTGATGGGGGATAGAGACAACTGGTATGGAGGAATGACATAGATGCCTACACATTGCAAAATAATCCTTCACAAATCTATCGAGGTGGAAGAGGATGTAGAAGGATAAATCGCATGAGGAATGATTCAACTTGCTATAATTGTGGAAAATTAGGACATTTTGCAATTGAATATTGGTGTGAGAAGAAGAAAAAATGTGCTTTTTGTAGAAATGATACACATGACCTATTTAAATGTGGAAGAACATTCCAATACTTTTAAAATGGTGCACCATAATCAAGGAATGATGACTTGCAATGAAAGAGAGGGGCAAGAGTAATAAGAAGAATTCGACCGTAGGGTGTGAGAGGATGCCCATGCATGGATAATTGGTCATCCAATACTTCAAATGGGAGTCCTCAAGAGAAGAACAACATGTGCAGACCTCAAAGAAGTTTGAGTAACTAAATAAAAAAGCTATACTCCTAACATGTGAAAGGCCTAATACCAGATGAAAATATACAAAAGATTATTGAAGAAGTCAATGAGGAGTTTGAATCAGAAGAGGAAGAATATGATTACTTCTAGCCTAGTAAGCAACAACATGATAAAATTGTAGAAAATGCAAAACAAAATATCCTGCAACAATAAAATGATGATGTAGGGGACTCCCCAAACCCACTCAAAACACATGCTCTCTTATGCCATATGAGGGTTACTCCACCCAACTTTCATACGCAACAACAAAGAGAATAAATAAAAAAATGTAAGAAATAACTTGCCTTATATTTCTTAATGAAATGGAAATGCACACATGCTCTTCTATTCAATAAAATGAAATACACATTCTTCAATTGTAAAATATTAGCCACTTAGGCTTTACAACTTTGAAAGATAGAGCTATAAGCTATTCTTCTATACCCCTTACTATGCTTTATCTATGAAGAGAATAACTCAACTCTGAATGAATAACCTCTAGCCCAGTTCTCCCTTTTATAGAATCCTTTTGTCTCTTGGAAATCCCATGCTCCTCTTGATAGACAACACATGGCTATCTATAAAGCAACACATAGCCAACAAATGACCTTTCAACTGCCTCAAGAGACCATCTAAAGCGACGCCTTTTCAATTTTCCCAAGTGGGTGTCTGAAAATGTGTCTTTTCCCATTTTTATGTCATCATTCATTCTTCCTTTTATAGAATCCTTTTGTCTCTTGGAAATCCCATGATCCTCTTGATAGACAACACATGGCTATCTATAAAGCAACACATAGCTAACAAATGACCTTTCAATTGCCTCAAGAGACCACCTAAAGCGACGTCTTTTCAATTTTCCCAAGTGGGTGTTTGAAAATGTGTCTTTTCCCATTTTTATGTCATCATTCAATAAATACAACTGCATGACTTGTCCCCTTGTTCCCACATCAAGAAGGGTATTTCTACGTTTTGAGCATTATAAATGGTAGAAAAAAAAGTGTCCCTTATTGAAAAATACAACTCCCTATACACATAGACCGCAAATATCAAATATTTTCAACCTCCTATGTCATTTTGGACACTTTCTTTAGGTATATGGAGACTTATAGATGCTTGCATTTATTTTTAATCACCTAACCTTAATATATAAAATAAAATAACAATATTTTTTTTTTGTAGACACAAGATTGCCCTACACCCCTAGATGCTCTTGCATTAGATGATGTGACATGTTCTTTAGAAGAAGTGATGATGTTGAAAAGCTTAGCCTCTTTGGCTGAACAAAAAGATGTACTATGTACTAGTCAATTTCAAACAATAGGGGAAGTATTGGAACAAACAAAAACAACTCCACTAGATGATAGAGGACCAAAACTGGAACGATAGACCTCTCTTGATTTCTGCACACCTTAATAATGTCAAAGTCAAACATTATGCGGTAGATTTGGGTGCGAATTTCAACGATATTCTGCCAATAATATGAGAAAGACTAGGCTGGCCCAAATCAGTCGAAACTCCAATCAACATAAGTTTGGCATATGGATCTAGTATGTTTCTTTTGTTACCTTCAATAGTTCCAACTTTGGGAAGAACTTGTAGTTGGCTTGGGACATATGATGATTATTCACAAACATCTTGAATCTCATCGACCCTTTTGTAGAGTTGTTTTTGTGTGCACCTAAAATTGTCCTCAATTAAATAAACATTTCTATATATTTTATTATTTTACCATATCTCTTCTATTAATTAAATATATATAATATTTATTTAATTAATTTCGCAGCCTCTTCCTCTACTATTTAAATAAATATTCTTATTTATTTAATTCATTAGCCTTTTCTCTCTCATAATTAAATAAATGTTTATTTATTTATCTAATTTCCATATAGAAACACCTAAAATTGTCCTCAATTAAATAAGCATATCTATATATTTTATTCAGCATAGTAGCGAAAATTTGCAAAAAATCCTGATTATACTCGATTAATCCTGAATCCCAGAGCTTGCTGATTTTTTCCCCAAAAAATCAGCTAAAATTGGTCAACTATGGTCAACAATTTTTGGGCAAAAAATTGCATTTAATCATTGAAAAAATCGTGTTTTAATCATGATTAATTGCTAAAAAAAAGGGCACGGATTGCTGGTGCTGGGAAAACCCTAAACAACGCCCAAAAACACCCCCTTTTTTTTATTTAGCAACGCCATGTGAGCCTATAGTTAGAAACAATGAGCCTGAGCAACGTGAGCAATGTGAACTATGAGAAGCAAGAACACAATTCTCTGCAGTCGATTCTATATGCTGTGAGCCATGCAAAGCAAGAAGAAAACACCATTTCCATCAACTGCGTGTCATCATTTTCATCGCCATTTCTAGGTATTCTATTTATATTGTTTATTGGATTATTGGAAATGCTATCGTTTATCTGTAAGGGGAAGATGCTATCGTTTATCTGTTTGTTGAGCATTTGACATCACCTCCTCCTTCCTGTATATATATATATATGTATATTTCTTCTTTATCATTGTCCCACCTTCTCCAATCATCAAAACTCTTCGATATATATATTTCTTCTAATCCTTGTCGCCTTCCAGCTCGGGAAAGTACATAGCTAAGCAAACAAACTTCATTTTATGCCGTTTTCCTAACAAACTTAGAATAGTCTTTTGGGAATCTACAAATGTTTTCTAGATCCGTTTTGAAGGAAGTATTCTTTAATAGAGATCCGAATCTAGATTATGCACTACTAGAAGATCCAAAAAATAAGAGTACAATTTGAGAAAAGAACTAGGAAATATTGTTCACATTTTCCAGTAAAGACAGGCAAAGTGACCATTAGTTATAACTGTGCAAGGTGTACGTACAATCAATAAATATTATATTAGATGGCTCAAATCTTTCAATTCAATGAAGTTTTTAAATATTCCTTTATGAATTTGTGGTTTGAGACAGTTGGAGCTTCTTTTTCTATTTAAATAAATGTATCATTTTATTCAAGTTAGAATTCAGATAAGTAGAAATTGATTTAAGTTCACTTAAATGTTTTAGTGTCTCGAGGGTGGGAACATTATATATATATATATATATATATGATTATTAGAGAGAGCTGAGAAAATTAGCTTGCTCAGACTATGTATATGTGGAAGGAGAATGAGTATGTTGGCCTTTATAGGTGGTGAGCAATTGACCTTAGCTTTTTTGCATTTCTTCTTCACATTCAATTTGCTTCTCTAGTTGTCTTAGCCTTTTTGCATTTCTTCTTCAAACAAATTGCTTCAATGTGAAGCTTTATTGTTTGTGTTTAGTCTTGCATAATTTACTTTTGACTCCAATTTCCTGGCCTTTACTTCTCTTTAGAGGCTGAGCTTGTCAGTTCCCTGTTTAAAGTTTGTTTCCAAGTCCTTGGGAGCACCATATAGCTGCACATCTGAATTGAATTGCTACTGCATGTTATTTTATCTACAAGTAAAATCCAACTCTCCATTTAAATTTAAACAATGAAAATCTATTTTATTCAATTAATGGTTGAACTCTATATTTTATTTGCTCTCAATATATTTATGTTGTGGAAATGCCCTTTATTTAAAAAATAATAATTTTTGACTGTTTTTCTTCAATTTTTTACGTTTTTTGTAAATTCGATATTTTCTCAATTTTTTGCCGATTTTTTCCCAAAACGATTTACGCTTCTATGTTTTATTGTTTTACCATGTCTCTTCTATTAATTAAATAGATATTTATTATTTATTTAATCAATTTAGCAACCTCTTCCTCTACTATTTAAATAAATATTCTTATTTATTTAATTCATTAGCCTTTTCTCTCTCATAATTAAATAAATGTTTATTTATTTAATTATCTAATTTCCATCTTTCTACAATTAATTAAATGAATAGTTTTATTTATTTAATCAATTCGCTACCATCTTCTTTGTAATCTTAACCCTCCATTTCATTCACATGGATCACAATCTATATTTGTAGGCATGTGCCAAATGTCAAATGCCTTCTCATTCACCTTTTAAGTCTCTTTTCCCACTATGTCTAGGTTCATTGAATTCAAAGATGTGTTATTAAAGTCAATACATCTACCTAACTCTCACCTACTGCTCAATCTTATTCCCTCATGTTGAATCAACCTTTTAATCTTATTCATTCCCACCTACCCTTTTATCTTAGCCTTTCATCTTTTAACCTCTTAATCTCAACCCTTGATTCTTTTGGAGACTTCTATAAAAGATTTTTCCTTCTCATTTGGCCTAATAATCTTATCATCAAACCACAATTGTGATCATACTTGTTTACTTGCGATCCTGTTACCAACTTGTTATCATCTCGTATCATAGCTTTTATATCAACATCAATCAACCACTCAATTCCTTTTATTATGCCATCTTGTGTACATGCTATGTATTTGAGAGCAAACATCATTTCTACAAGTTCATGAAGGATAGGAGAACAATGGAGTCAAGCAAATCATGATTGCAATGGTATAGCTTTGTTTATTATGTTTGCATTTTATGGTTTAGAACTCTATTGATTGTTTGTTGAATTAGTTTGTAGATCTAGACTTGCGGTTGGGTTGATTAGGTTTACAATAGGTTTCAATATTCAGCATGCACAGTTTCATCCACTCAATATATATGCCAAGCTTTTGCATCACAGAGTTGAGAAAATAGAATACCATGTCATGTCCAAACTACATTTGTATTTTGTCTCAACCAACAACTCTGCCACTCTACCATTTTTATTGTTAGTTATAAACTGGATAATGTTTTAAGTCCCCATCACCTTCTACGAGGATGTTAGCAATGAAGTTTGCATTCTTCTTCTACCCATAACAATCAACACCTTTGATAACCTTTCCCCTTTAGGGCATAACACAGTGATGTTAATTAGGGGGACTGTTGTTGCAATCTTTTCTCATTTGAATTGGAAGACATATTATGGTACATGAATCCCTAATGGGTTACAATGACTTATCTACACATCTTCTCTTCTTTACTAGTAAGGTTCATATCAAGGATCTATATTCCTTTAGGGGCCTCATTTATCCTCCTTACTATTTTTTGATGGTATGATTATCTTATGAGGTTGAATGTAAGACTGTTAGTGTAAATTCAATCTGCGAAGAGCTCATTGGCATTGTCTATCTACACATTTGCTTTTCTTTCCTAGTAAGGTGGTGTGTACGTGTACCTTTTCATATCAAGGACCTATATTCCTTTAGGGCCCTCATTTATCCCCTTTACTATTTCTTTCTGGTATCATTATGTTATGAGGTTGAAAGTAAGTATGTTAGTGTAAATCCAATCTGCAAAGAGCTCATTGGCATTGCCCCTCACCTCAATACAAAACACCCTTTCTGATAAGCTCATATCTGTTGTTCTTTTTTGGTAAAGAGGGTTGCTGTTATCTTATTTTTGATGTCAATGTCACTAGAAATGGATGGTGGCACTCACTAATGTAGTTCTAATGAATGGCTATTTAGGTGACTTGCGAGATTCTTTTTTGGTCAAAGGAAGAGACTTTGATTGATATTTCAGAGTCTCATTATATGCTTCCTTTTGTTGATATTATGGCCTTTACGACAAAGATCGACCATCTTGGAGAAAGAGGAAATAATAAATATATTTGAAATATTTATTATAATTCGATTTATAAATAATAATAATAAATATGGGTGATATTTATTATTTATTGTTTATAAGATAATGCATATATATGTGGCAATATTAATAATAATAAATAAAGATTATTTATTATTTATTAATTAAATACTTGGAGGGCCCAAGTCGGCCACCTTGGAGAGGTGGAGTTTAGCATTTTGAATCCATATATATGCATGGTCGATCCTTAAGAGAAAGATCATCAAAAACATAACATGATTCTCTCCCTTCTAAGATCGAATTCCTTATCTCATGTGCGAATTGGTCATGTATAGTTTTGAGCATATTTGGCAAAGTGCTGGAGCGAATTCATTAAGTGAATGCATTATGCTGGAGCGAATCCATATTTTTTTAGAGCGAATTAAAGTGCTGAGCGAATTAGCCTTGTGCGATCTTGGAGTATGATCCACATCAGCCATGGAGATCAATGAGCAGATTTAGTGCGAGCTCATGATGCGAGCAGACTTGGCAAATAAGTGCGATGTATATAATCAGCAATGTGTGGTATATCAGCGATGTATATACATGATGTATATTAGGATCTGCAATATACTTGATCAACAATTGTCATACATTGATGCAATATATTGCAAGGACTTGCAATACATTGCATATGTGATGCAATACATTGAAGAATCTGTCATCATTTTCGCAGATCGGATGTACCTAAAGGACTGTATATAGGACAGATTGGACAACTCTTACAGTGGAGATCGAAGTAAATCTGGGTGTTGTTTTCATTCAGATTTGAGTGCCAAATCAGATTCAAAGGACAGATTAAAGGCAACCAAGGAACAAGATTTTGAGGGCAGATTTGAAGGCATCATAAGGTCTCCAATCCAGGTAACATCTCGCCTTTCTTGTGTTTATTATTCTATATCCCGTGCTTAGTGTTTGGAAGACCTCTATAGTTTGATCATTCCTTGATAAATCTGGAAAATACTAACATGGTATTAGAGCCTATGTAGAGGAAAAGATCAATTTTCAGATCTAGGAATACAAACTAACTCTTTCAAAACTAAGAATGGCAACCTTGGTTTGGCCCGGAAATAGTAATTTGACTTTACTTCTTATTATGAGGTTTTGATTTGCAATATCTTTGGGTGCCCTCTATGGGAAAACTTATTGGTTCTCATTGGATGGGAAGATATGGTAGAACTCAAGGTTCTTGCATATTTTGAAATTTACCTATTGACCTCCTTGGAAAATTTTAAATTGCCTTTCCTTATTGGATCAAGAGGGAGTCTAAAACTTTGTAAGTAAACCTAAGTCTCAGAAGGAGCTGATAGGGATTACATAGAACTCTCACCATATTGATCTGGAGGGAGTAGATCATCTTGAGTTAAGTGCATGACATGTATGATTCAGAGGGAGTATAATCATGGGCTCTAGTATTGTGTTATAAACTCCTTTCTTATATAGGACCATAGTTGGTTAATGTCATAACTGATACCTTGCATATCTAGCTGATTATTTGCTATTAGCACAACTAGATGGGATGCTTACTTCACACTATGTTGCAACATACCTTCATATTGTTTGGCATACGATGTATGGGAACATTGACTGTTTCACATTGGTATACACATACTGGTTTTATGCATTTGCATTGACACTATTAATGTGTAGGAAGCACACTTGGTATATTAACCTTACAACATTGACTCATGTTGAGATATTGGTTTATAATATACCTTGGCATGTATGTGTGGAATTATCATTATCTGTAGAGGATATGATTCTTCGTTAATAGCTGATTGGATCAACTATTTGGAATGTCTGTTTAGCTGATTGACATAACTAATTTTAACAGCATATTTTGCCCAGGCATATGTTATACTTTACGCTGTTATAGAGGAACATACACCGCTGATTGTTAGTATAACCTTTTATGTACACATCTTGGCTTTATGTTACTTTGGCTACATATTGGCATATGTTTGTATGAATGGATCATACTTCTCATTGGTATATATATTATACATATGAAAGAACTACATTTGGATATATATACATTGGCTATTGCATTTGGTTATGGACTCATTTCCTTTATGTATATTGGCTTATCATATACCTTGGTATGACTTAATTATGGGTATGTGGTTTAAGAGGGAGTTCGATCATGGGCTCACTTAATCTTGTTTTATGAACTCCTTCCTTATGCCATGCTGATTACTTGCAATAGAAGCATACTTTGCATTAACATATTTCAGTTTTGTATGCATACTTTACCTTAGCATATGTCTTACTTATGTATGGGATCATACACATTTGATTAGCAGCATACCCTGCATCAATTATACTTGTGTTATGCACGAGGAGCATACATTACATTATGATTAGTTACATTGACATATTTCTGTTATGACACATGTTATACCTTACGATGTTGATTGTTAGTATAACTGATAACTGTTTTCTTTATTGATGCATGGGTGCATACATTATTGGTTAATGAATGTTGGAACATACTTACATTGGCATATGTTGTGTATGTTATATTTTACAATTGGCATATTTTTTGGGAACATACATTATGATACTTAGAGATATGTTGTAGTATGCATGGGAGCATACTTTATATGGATATATGTTATTCTTTATATATGCTTTGCTATTGATCATATATATGTGTGAATACATTTCTTTATATAGAGAACTATATTGCATCTTGCTGTGATCACATTGCACCTGGTTATATGTTGGACTTATGTGATTACTCTTATGCTTATGGCTAAGACTTGTCTATGGATACTGGATGAATTATGCTTGTTCTATGAGAGAACTGCATTTGGATATTAGTTATTACATTTGGCTACTTAGTATGAATGTATGGAGCTTATGTCATTTGTATACTTTAGCATGTATGTACGAAGCATACTTTAGTGGTTTATTGTGTATGTATGGATCATACTTCCATAGCCGAGTCTATATTTATTGATTATAGTTGAGACTATATTACATGTGATTCTATGTGTGAACACATATTCTTTACATTGAACTTGATTCTTATGATTATAAGATCGTATTGGTTACTCTTATGCTTATGTGGATTCATGAGATAAGATTTTTATTATGAGATACATTTGGTTATGATTGTTCATTTGGTTACACTTATGCATATGGCTAAGTTGTTTCTTATGAATTGGATACTTGGAGAATATCATGGATTTGATATTCTTCTCGTGAATCAGGGATCCATTGTTGAGCATTTGGTGGATATCATGGACTTGATGTCTGGAGACCATTGCTCTGAGCATTTGGTGAATATCATGGACTTGATATTCATTAGACCAATGCTCATGATATCATGGACTTGATATCTCGTGGATCAGGGATCCACATCTGAGTAAATTGGTGGACATCATGGACTTGATGTTGATAGGCCATTACTTCGAGCACTTGGTGAATATCATGGACTTTATATTCGTTAGACCGATGCTCTTAACATCATGGACTTGATGATACCATGAATATCATGGACTTGATATTCTATTGGCTGAGTCAAGGTGACTCGTGGATCAAAGTTATCCACAAATTGGATAGAAAACATCATGGATTTGATGTATGAGTCATGATGACTCAGGGTTGGTAAACATCATGGACTTGATGTTACTTTGAGTCACAGAGACTTGTGGATCTAGGAAATCCACATCCGATTGGTAAGAATCATGTGACTTGATGTTACCACAGAAAGATGATTCTCATTTGGATATGAAATCTATGGTTGGGAATGATAATGAACATATGTGTTCTCATCAAAATTGGAGATCTACCTTCATAGATGTGAGATCTATGGCTTTATTGAATATGGAATCCATTTTTGGTTATGTTTTTTGATAAAAGATCTACGAGTTGATCTTTACCTCAAGTCCAAGAGGGAGTGTTGATAGTATGGCCTTTACGGCAAAGATCGATCATCTTGGAGAAAGAGGAAATAATAAATATATTGGAAATATTTATTATACTTCGATTTATAAATAATAATAATAATAAATATGGGTGATATTTATTATTTACAGTTTATAAGATAATGCATATATATGTGGCAATATTTAATAATAATAATAAATAAAGGTTATTTATTATTTAGTAATTAAATACTTGGAGGGCCCAAGTTGGCCACCTTGGAGAGGTGGAGTTTACCATTTTGAATCCATATATATGCATGGTCGATCCTTGAAAAAAATCATGCAATCAGTGAGTGATCCTTCATTCTCCTGGTTTGACCTGCATCCAAACGCATTTGAAACACATAAAATAACGACAATACATCTTTTGCAACTTCATTTCATTCATGGAACACAATAGATACTATCTAACCACCCTTTCCTCATGGTATTTCACTGGTACACTGTTCAGGAACAGTCCCTCTTGGTCGTGTATTAACACACCAACTTCCTCTACAGAACCCTTGGATATTCATGAAAGGATTTAACTTAATAAAAATAAACCATTCTAATATACTCTCTTATACACGAAGTAGGATCACACCAATCCACATTGCATCAATTAGTTAAGACTGATTCAAACCCTGACTGTACAGGGACAGTCATGTTTAGAGGGTTTAAACCTTTTCAAACTTCAAAAGAAACTATCCAAGACTTCAGTGTAAATGCATCCCCATATCATAGCAATCTATTTGGATCCACACTACCCATTATAATGAAAGTTTGTCAATGAAGATTATGACTGTACCCTCTCGGGCAGAGACTGGCAGATTATACAAGAATTTACATTTTCATTTCTTTAAAATGGCTTACATTATTCTTTATGATCTGGAATCGATCATTAACTTGGTCTTCACTCCTCTGCCCCTTAACACACGCGTCCATCCCACAAATAAGCCTCTCAAGGCCGGTTGTAACCTCCAACTGTCACAGTCAGTTGGACAGTTAGTGATTTTTGCTAAGTGTGGTTGTCTAGTTGACAACAAGTTGTCAACTTCCACAACATTAGACCCATAATACCTTTATATCATTGATATAACCTTTCTAGAGGTTTTCCTACACCCTTAAACCCTTTACACTTCCCTTAACCCACATTTAGCCATTTAGGCCTTATTTTGCCATATTGAGGCAAATGTTACATTTGGCAGTCTAAGTGCTTTTTCATCCATTTTTATGGCTCAATAGGCCATTTACAAACATAATCGACCATATAGGTCATTTTCCAAATCCCATTTAACTTGGGATCAATTCATCCTTCCCTAGTGACCCCTAGGTACCCTTATCCCTTCTTAATACCATTGAAGGCTTACAAGTTTGATCTTTTAACAAAATGATCAAATGATTACAAAACACATTTAAAGGACTATTACATGGTCTTATTACATCCGATGACCCAACATGGTCATGTTGATCTCTTGTTGGCCCCTAGGATCTATTCAGTGACCCTAGTGTCTTCTTAGGTCTTCATCCTTGGTCCTGGTGCTCCTGCACCATTAAGTATGGATACTTGGTCTGCTTCTCTAGAGATAGCTGGAATTCTGCTATGCTCACAAAGAGCATACGTCCCCAAAAAGAGCCACTGGTGGTACCCTAAATTTTTAGGGTCCAAATCCATTATCAATAAGCAAGTTTCTCCATACTAAAAAAAACAAAGGAAGCTTTATGACTCAAATAAATAGAACTAACTAATTTAAGCCTTCAAAAAATGATAGAATTTCGACTTGTTGCAAAGATGATGCCGACAGAGCTTGAAGATGGTCGTATTTTAAAAATCTAAAAACGACCCAGTTCGGGAAACCAAATTTCCTATCTCAAGTAAAAATCTTAGCTTTCCACGAGGTGTTTTGGTATTTCGACTAGACCCAAATCCGAAAGTTAGGTAGTTATTTTTTAGTTAGTTCATTGTTTTTCAAATAATTTGTAATAAGGGTTGTGTCTTTTCACTCTAAAGAGGTGTGAAAGCCACTCAAACACATATATATACATAGTGTAAAATGTAGAGAAAAATAGGATCGAAGAGAAGCATTGTAATTAGAAGAAGAATATTTGTAAGGAGGAATAAGGAGCTTAAAGCATGACTTTGTAATATAAATTCGAATATTATATTTTAATAATAAATAAAAAGCCCCTTTTGTTTATTCTCAAGGCAAAGAGATTACAACTGGCATGTGGATTCGTCTTTTGTGATCAATAAATAGATTATTGAATTATTTTGACAGAGTTTTATTTTTGCATTGGATATTTTCCTGCATTCTTTGTTCGACAATCAGGATAGTGTGAAATATATATGTGTTTCCTTATCTTTGTCTAATCGGACTTCTAGCCGAAGAAGTGAAATTCCTTTTGGACTAACAGAGAATTGCATATAAGATTTGTCTTTTGCAGAGCTTAGGAGTAATTGATGCTATTTTTATAAATATTGTCTTATAAAGTTGTACGTAATAATCCTTGTTATAGTTGACTCTATCGCCTGGATAAACAAAGGTAGTGGTCATTTAAAATCATTGTAATATAATTATTGGAGTTATTAATTGAAGTCATAAATCTATATACTTGCTTCTTGCGGGTATCTAATCAATTATTGATAAACCTTACACAAACATTCAAATCATTTCAAGTATTCACATAACTTTATATTGATTGAGTTTGAGGATTTTTGCCAACTGGAGAACTCACCAAGTCTAAATTCTCTATAGAAAAGCCTTGAATAAAGTGATCAGGTTCGAGGTGAAGGTTTACCTGCCTAGTTGTAGCGAAACCTAAAGTGCAGGGGAATTTAGATTATTCCCATTTGTTGGCCAAAACTAATTTGGAATCCTATTGGAGAATTGGTAGGCTCTTGGATTTCCAATCTGTGGTTTTTGGAACCAACAGACTCCAGCCATGTAGAAACTACAGATTAGACTCCAAATTTGAATTGTTAAGATATGATCTCTGCTCCTAGAAACTCAATCTGCCCTGCAAATGGTTGATTTGATTTGTTTCGTGTTTGAGATGAAGTGATCTGACTTCTTTTCATATGGCAACTAAGTCCAAGGGGCATGTCTTCTACCCAGGCTGACTTGGCTTGGAGAACAAAAATTAAATTAGAAACGATTTATCTAAATAATCGCAGCCCTTCATTAAATATTTTTTGCCCTTTCACTTGCATTCGAATGCCTTCAATATTCAAATCACGTCTCCTTATTAAAACCATGGTTCATTAGATTTAAATTGATGGCCCCCTCATTGCTGATTTAATAAAACCAACTTCCTTTGTAAATTCATTTACCACTAATAAATGTCATCATTAAGCATTTAATGATTTCCCTTGGAGACAATTAAATTCATGGCTTCTTTTCACAAAGTCTTGAAATTTCATAGGCAATTTAATAAAATCCATTTCGTCTATCCATTCGATTGCCTTTAATAAATGCATATACTAGGCATTTAATGATTTTCCTGGTTCCATAATCGTGGCCTTTCATATTTGGATTAATGGCCCTTCAATTAAAATCGAATGTTTCATTTCACATTTAATGATTTCTTTTCAGAATTTAATGATTTTCCCTTAAATCAAGGTCAATCTGCATTACATGGTAGCTTGCTGGCCATCTTTATTGAGTTCTCAAATCATCTTCCATAAGTCGAAATTGGAGGTCTGATGTGGCAATTGCCACATCACAGATCAGATTCCACTACTTGATGTGTCAAGGCTTGCCACTTGAGAGGGTGGATTCCACTGCTTGATGTGTCAAGGCTTCATCAAAGTCGGCACTTTCACGTGTCAATTGAAATCATATCCAAAGAGTTGTTTGATAATCACCCATCCTTGTGGCAATTCAACCTAGTCGATTTGCAAGATTAAATGGCAGATCGGATTTGAGGACCTGATGTGTCAAGGTTTGCCACTTGAAGTTGTCAAAGGGATGTGGCAAAGCTCGTCAAAGCAAGTCAGTATTCAGACCTCAATAAAGCAAAGCATAACTCGGATAGCAGACTCCTATGCCAAAATTTAATCTTAAATTGATGTCCAAGTGTCAATCTGATTTGGCAACTTCCAGCTCAAAGCCAAAGTTGGATTTTCATACTTACATGGTGACTAAGTCACAAGGTTCGAGTTCAAGCTTGGCATCAATAAAATTTGGATGAAGTTCGGCAAGGATAAAAAATTCAAAAAAAATTCGACACTAAATTCGCCTTATATAAATTTACATTTAAAAAATATATATAAATAATAAATTAATTAAATTGAAAAAATAATTTAACTATGCTAAATAAATTGAAATTAAATCATATTATAAATAAAATAATCAAATTTATTAAAATAATAAATATTATATCGAATTTAAAACTGATATAAATATTTTACACTTATTAAAAGTTATTAACAATAAAATAATATTATTAAATTTGAATAGATTCTAATAAAATTTAAAATACTGTAATATAGATATATTTCAAAATTTTAATTTTAATTTATTAAGAATATAAATGATAAATGTCAGTTTTCATATTTTAAAAGATAAATTTTAGGGGGCATATCGCTATTCATTTCTTCCGTTCCTGTCTCTGTTGCAATCCGCTCATCCCATCCACTACTGTTCACGTATACAAATGATGACTGTACAGGGAGAGCCGGAGAAAACAACAAGGTTGACTATTTCAAGGATAGCTGGGGTGGAGAACGAGGGTGATGGACTTATATCCTCTCAAGCTTCTGTCCTCCATGAAAATTTCTGAATATATTTAAAAAAAAAATGTTTGAGCCTTCTTCCGTACGTACATTAGGGTGAACTTGAGTGAATTTATTAGATTTTGTACAAGTTCGCCATTTTCAAACTTTTTTACTTCTGCAGATATGTATATCACTGATTATTATATGGATAATTCCAAAATAAACCCAACCCCCTTTTTTTTGGACCAAACCGATGAGTCAAGTTCCCAAAGCCAAAGCCAAAGCCAAATCAGTAAGCCCATGATAGATGATGGAACTGCAGTTTGAGGGCAATGCGTCAGGCTTTGTCACAACCATTGTTATGCAAGTGTGTGGTGGTTTTGACGTTTGATATCTCTTCTAATTGAATATAACAATGAAATCTAAAATTTAGAGTTGTAAGTTGTCAAACAGTGCAATGATAATTTTAGGTTTGACAAATGTTCTACATGTTTTTTTATCATCAGAACTTGAATTCACATAACAATCCTGGTAACTTAATCAGCCACATGGTTGTTGACTTTGACTTAATATATCAGTAATATCTGTACTGGCCATTATTTTGTTTCATAAATTTGTGAAGCCACACATATATGACGTTTTAAAGGTTGATTATTAAAGCCAGTTATGCTTAACTTAGCAGAAGCAACTTAGTGAGATTGTTGCTGCAAAAAATCAATTATACAATAATTGGATATTGCAATTTGTAGAAATTATGTGTCAATGTTGTGAACCATCAAATATTTCATACTGAAGAAACTACACTGATGCTATATTTTTGGATTGGCTAGGTAAATTGACAAGTGAGGACAACAAGGAGTCCAATTCTCTTCAAGACAAGCTTAAGAAGACTAGGAACATTGATTTGGTGAAGGATAGGGTTAGCAGAGCTATTGAGTCAGCCCAGAGCAAACATTCTAATCAGTGGGCAGAAGCTGTAGATGAGACAGAGAGAGATCGTGATTTGCAGGATTTAGACGACTGTGTCATACAATGTAAATCAGTATTCAGATGTAAGCTTTGTCCAAGAATTATTTGTTTATCTGTGGACTCAATCAACATGCACCTTGGTTCGAAGGTATATGTTTTTTAATCTGTTGTAGCTTGTATGTTAATATGTAATGTTTTATATTGAAGAAATGATTTTTTGTCTCTGGGGGAAATCTCCTTTTTCAATCATTTTACTGGTTTACATATGAGGTAAAATTAATTGGACTTAAGATCTTTTTTTTTTCTTCAATTGAATGGCTCACACAAGTTTCTCTTGGGGTGAAGTTGGCATTAAAGATCACAGTTTGCTTGGAAACTCTTGACTGGGAAAAACTGACAATGTATGTGTGAAACCCTAGGTGTTGGATTGTTGGGTTTTGTAATTTGTTGCATTTATAGTATTTTTTTTTCTCTAGTCATATTTAAATGCAGAAATGTTGGTTCTAATATAATTGCATTTTATGATTTCTGATTTTGTCTAGGAGATTGAACTAAATTGATTAAAGCATTGGGTTCTCATTATGGAGACCCAAGTTCAAATCCCCAAAGTGATAGCTATTGTGGAATCCTAAGTTGTGACTCTTAGTCCTCCATTGTTGGCTTCTAATTTGGTTGTGACTTCTAATGTGAAATTTTAAGCCATGACTCTTGGTCTTCCATTTGTTGGTTTCTAGTGTAGTTGTTCGAAAGGTGCAAATTATTAGTCTACTGTCAATGCTTAAAGGATTTATGTATTTGTATTGTGCTAAGTTGCATTTTTTGGTATGGGAATGGATATGGGTTTGGTGTTTGGTACACTATTACAACAGTCCAGAAATACCATCCAAGAGTGTAAGTAAGATGAGAGACTTGGTACAGAGAAAAGGAGAATCAGCAAAAGAATATGATAGAAGACTCAAAGAGGTGACCCACAAATCGAAGGAACCACTGACAGAAAAGTAGAAGGTAGAATGGTTCATCTCCGGACTTCGAAAAGATATCTAGGCAGCATTCAATGACAGAATATTTGATACATAAATGTGGAAACCTTGGCCTACCACATCTAAGCATAACTGTGGAGGAAAGTAGATGAAGAGAGGGAAAGTGAGACAATAGAGAAGATACACTTGGCTGTAGAACAACTCACTTTGCGCTAGGATATAATGGTGAGAGAAGAATCTAATATAGCAAAACCTAATATATAGTGTTCTTATTGCTCATGGGAAGGTCACTTGAGAAATGATTGCTCCAAGGCAAAAGTGTGCAACAACAATAAAGGTAGAATTACAATGGTACTGCAAAAGCTGCAATTAGTATTTTGTGGACTTTGCAAAGAGTGGAATGATCATGAGATGGATAATTGTCCCTTGAAAGCTTTCCATCTGAGAAATATAGAAATCATAGAGAATGGACTAGAGAATGGTATATGTAAAGGGACTTGCAGAGCATAGTTTGCAAACACTGTGAGTACTCTCTGAGTTGCCGAGTACTCCATTTTTTGGCTCCATGAGTTTTAACTTTTAACTAGTTTAACTTGCAATTTTTTTTTAACTCAAGAAAAACCTGGGTAAAAATGCCTAAAGTGGGTAAAATGCTGGTTAAAATGTGTTTTTTCACACTTTTTTTGCTATAAATTATGCATTTTCTCATTTGAGATGTCAATTTTTAATTTAATATATTTTGTAATTGAATTTTGCAAAAAAATTATGTTTTTTTTAAAGAAATATTAAGTTTTTGTCAAGTCCTTGCCGAGTATTTGTTGGGTCAAACTCTCGGAACTCGCATCTGCGAACTATGTTGCAAAGTGTCCATTGTATACACAAGATGCTGGATATAGACAGCCACCATAGAGAAACAACAAAGGTGCTAACACGTTACAAAGTAACCTTTTGCAGAATTACCAAGAGCTAAGTTGTGGGTTCGGGTTTAGATACGGGTTTGGAGAACTGGTTTGCGGGTACGACAAAATTTTGAAATGGGGTTCGGGTTCGTTAGTATAAAAACAATTTAAAAATTATATATATATAATTTTCCTCTCAAAAAAATTAATACAAAAAGGACATTATTATTAAAGCTAAATCATATAATATTTAATATAAAATTAATACATAAGGAACCTCTTTTATCATAAATTCATAATTAATATATAATACACATATATTAAGCTGTATTTATAAATTTTATAAATATCTATGGAGTCAACCCAAACTCATGATGCAAATATTGACTCCTTATAATATACCTTATAAATACTATATATATATATATATATATATTTCCTTTTTATCTGTGTTGATAATCTGTGTTATGTGATAATGCCTTGTTATTAAAGATTTAATTAAACATGAATATTTATTTTATAATAGAACCCATCCTAGAAGGCGCCATGTTTGAAGACCTTATTTGTGCTGACTTTGTCGATAATGGATAATATTTCTGAAGCTGTCAACAGCGGATAACAACTGTTGACCCAGCGTTTTTGCTGAGCGTCTGTGCATAGTGACTTGGTGAACCACGTATCAAACCAAAACTCGACCTGTATCGATACAAAGCGGACCCATATCTGCCTGTAGAGGCCACGAACCTGGCAATTTATACTAGGAAGATAATAGGTCATTAAATTACAAAGGAGCTAGAGGATGTGGAAGGGGAAACTGCAGAAAAGATGATGCATGTTGCTACAAATGCAGTAAGCCTAGACACTATGCCATAGAATGTTGGTCAAATAAAAGAAAGAATTGCGTATTTCACAGTAATGAAGATCATGATTTACGATTGTGAGAGAGACAACAATATTTCAGAATGCCCCACCCAAATCTAAGAGTGATGAACTTCAGGGGCTGAGTAGAGGGGCCAAAGTTATAAGAAAAGTATCTTTGCAAGGAGTGAGGTGTCAAAGACTAGATAATTGGTTACTAAACACATCAAATAATGAAGATGCCTCTAAAGAAGAATATTGGGAGGGTATAACATGTCAAGTAAATGCAAATACAAAATCAAGAAACAAGAAAAACAAAATTGCGGTACTCACTTGCCAAGGGATTGATACTGCCAAAAACAAAAAGAATATAAATGAGGAAACAATTCAAGAATCAGATGAAGATGACAATTTTAACTACTTTCAGCCTACAAAGCAACAACATGGTAACAAGTTGAGAATACAAAGAGAGCAATAAACCAGCAACAAAATGAAGAAAAAGGTTGCTTTTCAGAAGAAGTGCTTGCATTAAAGAAGTTGGCTTCTTTGACACAACAAAATAATCTTCTGGTAAAGTTGGAACAATTTGGAAAATATTGGAATAAACAAACACCCAGCCAGCCCCAGATTCACAGGATGCAAAGATTGCACACCTAAATCATCGCAAGGTCAAGTATATCGTCGTAGATCTAGGTGCAGACATCAATATCATACCAACAAAAACCTAGGAGAAATTGGGCAGGTCAAAATTAACAAAAATTCCCTTCATTGTCAACCTAGCAGATGGTTATGGTATGCAAACAATGGGTAAATTGAAAATCATTGAGGTAAATTGTGATGTTCCCTTTATAAAATAAGATTTAATAATATATTTAAAATAGAAATAAATAAATAAATAATAAACTAGAATATAATAGAAAGTCCTAAACAAAGAGATCATGAGCATTGGCATAAGACGATAGCAATCATCATAACAATAAGTATCCAGTCGCCTTGATCAATCAGTCATTCATGAAGAAGCAATATATTAATCTATGTCAGATGTGACCTTATGTCAAACCAGACATATTATCAATGCACCTTTATAACTATGTGGGCCTATGTTGAATATCCAAAAAGCTTTGGTAACCAATTGAAATAGAACTGGGAATAAATATTTTAGAATCGCTATTGGTATGAAATGCCGATACTCTCAGCGAATTAACCACGAGCCACCATGTTACTCTCTGGAATATTCACATTACATAGCAGCAATTAGTTCAGTTCTATAACCAGTCTAAATCATACTCGTGCCCTCTACGTATTCTTAATATATTGGAATGCTTACTCCTTCGAGTTGGATACCATTAATGCCATGTTCCAACATGCTCCATCCATCGCTGGAATAGAAGATGCATTCATTGTACCTTGTTCTCTTCTAGTTCAAGTAATGCCACTTCACACAAATGTTCAGTCATTTACCTTTTTGGCACGTTGTGAATCACGACACAAGAAGCTCGCAGAGAGTATCTTGATATCGAGAGTAAGATTTCAACATCATAATTAGTTATGTTGTGCACCATCAGCATTACAAACTAATGGAGATGTTTACAACTCAACAAGTAAACAAGGACAATCATAATTAGCAAAATAGTAATACTTAAGTATCAAAGAGGATCATTGGCACCAAATACATGAATAAATAAATCAATTTTCTATTAAGATGGATAGCAATTAGGATAAAGGACTAATCGGCTAGTTATGAAGAGTGGTGTCTATCATTCATGAAAAGATGCACCCCTTCTAATTGATAGGTGTAAAAAGGCATTCCATCAAACACATTCAATCATGGAAGGGTCAATAAGGAATCAAATTATAGATTATAAAATATATATATTGGTTACTGATCAAATGAATTTGGATCAGGGGAAAGATAAGAGATCATAAATATATTTGATATGCTTCAAGGAAGAGTAAGGAAGTAAATTATTTACAATGCTGGCAAGCATTGTGTGATAGTAAATTAAGCTATAACATATCTATAAGCTAATATTGATTTACATAATATTATTTCTAAATTCTTATTAGGGTTAAAGAACCATTATATGGACTAATATATATATACACGGATTCGAGTGTGGCAACATTACTCAGCCTCCTTAAAGATCCTTGTGTTAGCATCAATGATAGTAACCGGTAAGCTCTCTACTGGTCCAAGTATTGTCATTGATTGGCAAAAGAGGATAGAGATTTGTCATCTCTATACAGGCTGAAGCTCTAAGAAAATCTACATCAAGAGAGGCTGGTTTGGCAAGAAAAGAATAACTTTAATCCATTGTAACCGGTCTCCACACTAAGCATCAGTAACTGGGCAATGCATTCAATTAGGGAAGAGAGTATTCCAGTATCAACCAAGGACCGAACTACAAACCGGTATAGACAAGTACAGCTAAAAGCAATATCCAACTTGTGTCTATAACACAATCGGGACAACGCAACCGGTAAGACAAGAAAGAGACTGCAACAAATCGAAGGACTCAACCGGATATGTTATAAGACTCCGGTATGAACTGAGGAAGTCATAGTTAACTGTCAATTATCTGTTCCAACCAGCTCTTTCTATCGGGATTTATTGCAATAAACCAGGGTGATTTTGAGTTGTCTTGGTGATCGGTTTGAGGTGCAGGTAAAGGATTTAAAGCCGGATTCAATGGCTTTAAATCAAGGGGTTATCTCCTATGAAGAAAGGTTGCCTGACACGCAACTGTTGTTTTCTTCATGAAGCAGATAAAGCCAGAGCACGCATTAGATGTTTGCTCAGTGAACCAATACTCCACTGAGTGATGTATTCATAAGATCTCAAGATTAGGTCATGCATTTGAGGCCCAGTTAGGGCAAGAAAACTCTATATATTCTTATGCCTGTTGAGAAGAGTTGCCTTCATTATGCCAAGAAAAAGAGTGAACCTATATGCTACAGAAGCAGGGGTAAAAGAAAGTAGAGAAAGAGAGATAATAGATTGTGCAAAACAGCACAACAATAGATGAGAATACACCTGCGGTGAGCGGTGTTGATTCTCAGTTGAGCGTAAATAGAGATCTTCTCAGGCTAAGCAAAGTCATCTGTAAAGATCACACTTCTATTGTTTTCTGGCAAACTACAATAGACAAATCCCAGTATTTGGGTGGACTCTAACAGGTCTCTTGTATCGAAATCCCTTAACTGGGTGACATCTTTCAAGGTGTTTAAAAGTCTTTTAACTAGGTAGGTCCTAGCAGACCTTATTGTAACAAATCCCTTGATCGGGTCGCATCTAGCAAGTGCGCTTTTATCCTTTAAACGGGAAAGCTCTTAACAGGGCGTACTTCAGGAGAGTACAAAATTTGTGAGGTCTCCTCACACCGTGGTTTTTACCCTAATCGGGTTTCCACGTGATAAATTTGGTCACTTTGTGATTGTTTACTTACTGTTATTATTTGCTTAAATCTGTTTGCCTTTTGTGCTGTAAGTTTACTTCACTGGATTTAGCTAGAAAAAAAGTTTTTTACAAGTGCTGATTCACCCCTCCCCTCTCAGCACCGATTGGGACTGTCAATTGGTATCAGAGCCAAGTCTTGTTTTCTTTGCTGCTTAACCTCACAAGGAAAAAGTCAAGATGATGAGGAAGGACCAAAGTTTTCAAAAGAAAACTTCACCTTATGGTGCAGCAAAATGAAGCTGTATATGAAGACCATCGGTGACCAGTACTGGAATCATGTTACCACTGATTACAGTGAGCCCACTGGCACCCTAACACCTGATCAGGAAAAGATCAAGATTGAGCACACGGCTGCTATGGACATGATAGCCAACACGCTGCCTGATTATGTCTATGCTGAGATTGAACACCTTGAATTTGCCTTCAAGATGTGGGGCAAGCTGCAAATAGTCTATGGAGGGCATCCTAATGTTCAAAGAGCCAAGGTCGAAAGCCTCAGAGGAAAGTATGATGATATGAGGATGAATGAAGGAGAAGACATTGAGCAATACAACAACCGGATCAAAGAAGTGATCAACTCCATCAGATGCGCCGGAGGAAAGCTCAGTGAAGAGGAAGTAATCAACAAAATACTGAGAACTCTCAGACCTCAGTATGCTATCAAGATCTCTGCCATTCAAGAGCTCAGAGCGGTGACCAAAGATCAAGTCATTCTAGACTCCCTTATCGGTAAGCTGGCTGCTGCCTTTGAATTATGTAATTTTGATAATAGCTTATCTATTTAGGAAGTAGCTTTCAAGTCCTTTGCCAATATCTCTTCCACTAAAAAGGGAAGAAAAACCGGTAATTGCTCGACCGGAAATATTGGCACCCTTGCTGAGAATTTGCTCTCAGAAGAGATGGAGTAAGAAGAGTTTGAAGCACTCATTGCTAGAAGATTCCCAAGAGGGAAAGGGAAGTACAAGGGAAAGCTCCCTTTGAAATGCTTCTCTTGTAATAAAATAGGTCATATTGCTGCAAGATGTCTTGATAATGAACGTAAAGATAAAAGAGACTGGTTCAAGAATAAAGCAAAGAAGGAATGCTACCTTGCAGAAGGGGTCATAGATAACAAATCTAAAGACTCGGAAGATCCAGGAATTGCATTTGTTGCAATAAAGGAGGAGAGCCCAGTAATAGAAGAAATTGCACTCATAACAAGATCTCATCATTATGATGACTGGATCATTGACAGTGGATGCACTCACCACATGACTGGTGACAAGAGCAAGTTTATCAACCTCGAGCTCAGTGACAACGAATCAATTACCTTTGGGAACAATGCTCCTTGTGGCATCAAAGGTAAAGGTTCTATTGCTCTCTGCAACAATGCTATCTGTGAAGATGTGTACTGGGTCGAAGGACCCAAGTACAACTTGATGAGCATTGCACAATTGAACAACAAAGGATTCTTGTTGGAATTCGGACAAGGTTCCTGTATAGTGAAGAATCAATCCGGAACTCATGTCGCAACCGGTAGACAAAGCAAAGGTAACCTTTTCTATCTTGACTCAATGGAAGGAGCCTGTCTCATAGCCTCGGTTAAAGGAGAATCTAGCAAAATTTGTCTTATGACCAAAGAGGACAACAGGTGGTTATGGCACAGGAGGCTCTGCCACATAAACTTTGACAGTATTGTCAAAGTGAGCAAAAATAAAATGGTAAGAGGACTTCCTGAAATTACAAAGCCCATCAAGGGTGTTTGTAAAGATTGTCAGTTGGGAAAGCTGACCGTAACATCCTTCAACAGTAAGTCCTCTGCTGAGAATGTTCTAGATCTGGTGCACATTGACTTGTGTGGACCAATGAGAACAAAAAGCTACCATGGAGACCGATACTTTATGCTTTTTGTGGACGACTTCTCAAGAATGATGTGGACACTCTTTCTTAAGGAGAAATCAGAAGCTTTCCACATGTTCAAAATCTACAAAGCTAGAGTGGAAAAAAAACCGGTAAAAGCTTGAAGTGTCTGAGATTAGACAGAGGAGGTGAATTTACCTCTCAAGAGTTCACTCACTACTGTGAGGAACATGGAATAAAAAGACAACTATCTGCACCAAGGACTCCTCAACAAAATGGAGTAGCAGAAAGAAGAAACATAATGCTGATTGATTGTGCTAGAACATTGTTGATTCAAAAAGATCTGCCGTCAGTACTGCAGTCTACACACTCAACAGAGTTCAAGTCAAAAAGGGAACTGGTAAGACTCCTTATGAACTTTGGTTCAAACATACTCCTAGTGTAGGATACTTCAAAATCTTTGGTAGTAAGTGCTATGTCAAAAGAGATATGTACTTTGGGAAGTTTGATCCCAAGAGCGATGAGGGAACATTCTTGGGTTACTCTGCCAAAAGTAAGGCCTATTGGTGTCTAAACAAAAGAACAGGGAAGATAGTTGAAAGCATCAATGTAAAAGTTGATGAATCTTCAGAACCAGGAATAAAGACAAATCACGATGATCACAACAGTCCTCAAGGCCTAAATGAAGGGAATGCCTTTGAATTCAACAAAGATATGACTGAAGATGACGGAGAAATACACATGGACAGACATTTGGAGCAAGAAAATGTACCTGAACCCAACAGGTTGATACAAGAGGGCGAACGAGTTGATGTCCCAAACCATGATGAAGACAATGCTCAATCGGAAGAACCAGACAGGGAACAGAGACCTGTTCTTCCAAGGTATGTCACATATCATTCTACTGACAATATAATTGGTGACAAACATGGGAACATCTTGACCAGGAAGAAAACCAAAGAAAACATCTGTCTGCTTTCATGTATTGAGCCCAAATCCACCAGAGATGCCCTGGTAGATGAGTATTGGGTCAAGGCCATGGATGAAGAAATCGAACAAATAGAGAAGAATGACACATGGGAACTTGTGCCTAGACCTCAGGACAAAAATGTCATTGGGACAAAATGGGTCTACAGGAACAAACTGAATGAGGACGGTAAAGTCATCAGGAACAAAGCAAGACTGGTTTGCAAAGGATATGCTCAGGAAGCTGGACTAGACTATGGAGAAACTTTTGCACCAATGGCTAGATTGGAAGGGGTAAGAATTCTTCTTGCCTATGCAGCTCACAAAAGGTTTAAAGTCTATCAGATGGATGTGAAGTCTGCGTTCCTCAATGGAATATTGGAAGAGGAAGTCTACATTGAGCAATCGGAAGGGTTTATATCTGCTCAAAAGACTGATATGGTCTGCAAACTAAAAATGGCTCTCTATGGGCTTAAGCAAGCTCCAAGGGCTTGGTATGAAAGGTTGCATTTATACCTTCTGACCATTGGATTCACAAGAACCGGTGACAACAACAATATGTATCTCAAAACTGGAAAAGATGGAAATCTAATTGCTGAATTCTTTGTTGATGACATCATTTTTGGAGGGGATGACAGGATGAGTAAAGCCTCTGCTGAAGAAATGAAGAAAGAATTTGAGATGTCTATGATTGGGCCCATAAAATTCTTTATTGGACTACAGGTCCATCAGCTGGAAGAAGGTATCTTCATCTCTCAGTCCAAGTACATAAAATAAATTCTTAAGACTTTTGGACTAGAAGAATCCAAACCGGTTGGAACTCCAATGATAACTAACCTCAAGTTATCAAAAGAGGATGATTCCAAAAAAGTAAATGAAACAATGTATCGGTCCATGATAGGAAAATTGCAATATGCTGTTGGCATAGTGGCAAGATTTTTAGCTAATCCCAAAGAAACACATCTGGTGGCAGTAAAGAGAATCTTCAGATATCTAAAAGGAACCGAGGAATATGGCTTGTGGTTTCCTCACCAGGGAGGATTCCAAATAAAGGTCTACACTGATGCAGATTGGGCTGGCAACATTGATGACAGAAAGAGCACAAGCGGTGGTGCTTTCTTTGTAGGTGGAAGGATTGTATCGTGGACAAGTAAGAAGCAGAACTGCATATCATAATCCACTGCTGAAGCTGAATATGTTGTTGCTGCAATCAACTGCACACAGGTGATTTGGATCAAACAATTGCTGGAAGGTATTCAGGAATAGGTACCTAAACCAATCGCAATTCATTGTGACAGTACCAGTGCCATCAACATATCCAAAAATCTTGTTATGCACTCCAAGACCAAGCACATTGCCATCAAGTATCACTACTTGAGGGAAATAGTACAGGATAAAGAAGTAAGATTGGAGTATGACCCCACCAAAGAACAGATTGCTGATATATTTACAAAGCCATTACCAAAGAGTACTTTTGAATATCTCAGAGGTAGACTGGGGGTTGTACCCCTCTCAGATTATCAGTAATCATCAACAGGGAGTCATCAGTTCATTATGATTCAACAGAAGGTTACACCTTATCTTTTATGAACTGATGAAAAGAGACTGCTGCTCGCAGGGGGAGCAGATTAGAGAAAGGAAATCTTTCTGATTAGCCTTTTGGCATTATTGTCAAAAAGGGGGAGAGATTGTGGCAATTGGCAATCGACAATCAAATCGGTTGGTAAATCGGGGAAGTAATACAAGACTCCAACCCAAATGCCCTTCAAAGTTTTGAGTTTTGCCAGGGGAAGTAATACAAGACTCCAAACCAAATGCCCTTCAAAGTGTTGAGTTTTGCCATCAATGCCAAAGGGGGAGATTGTTAGCATCAAATGATAGTAACCGGTAAGCTCTCTACCAGTCCAAGTATTGTCATTGATTGACAAAAGAGGATAGAGATTTGTCATCTCTATACAGGATGAAGCTCTAAGAAAATCTACATCAAGAGAGGCTGGTTTGGCAAGAAAAGAATAAGTGTAATCCATTGTAACCAGTCTCCACACTAAGCATCAATAACCGGGCAATGCATTCAATTAGGGAAGAGAGTATTCCAGTATCAACCAAGGACCGAACTACAAACCGGTATAGACAAGCACAGCTAAAACCAATATCCAACTCGTGTCTATAACACAACCGGGACAACGCAACCGGTAAGACAAGAAAGAGACTGCAACAGATCGAAGGACTCAAGCGGATATGTTATAAGACTTCGGTATGAACCGAGGAAGTCATAGTTAACTGTCAATTATCTATTCCAACTAGCTCTTTCTATCGGGATTTATTGCAATAAACCCGGGTGATCTCTAGTTGTCTTGGTGATCGGTTTGAGGTGCAGGTAAAGGATTTAAAGCCGGATTCAATGGCTTTAAATCAAGGGGTTATCTCCTATGAAGAAAGGTTGCCTGACACGCAACTGTTGTTTTCTTCATGAAGCGGATAAAGCCAGAGCACGGATTGGATGTTTGCTCAGTGAACCAATACTCCACTGAGTGATGTATTCATAAGATCTCAGGATTAGGTCATGCATTTGAGGTGCAATTAGGGCAAAAAAACTGTATATATTCTTATGTCTGTTGAGAAGAAGAGTTGTCTTCATTCTGCCAAGAAAAAGAGTGAACCTATATGCTACAGAAGCAGGGGTAAAAGAAAGTAGAGAAAGAGAGATAATAGATTGTGCAAAACAGCACAACAGTAGATGAGAATACACCTGCGGTGAGCGGTGTTGATTCTCAGTTGAGCGTAAATAGAGATCTTCTTAGGCTAAGCAAAGCCATCTGTAAAGATCACATTTCTATTGTTTTTTAGCAAACTACAATAGACAAATCCCAGTATTTGGGTGGACTCTAATAGGTCCCTTGTATCGAAATCTCTTAACCGGGTGACATCTTTCAAGGTGTTTAAAAGTCCTTTAACCAAGCAGGTCCTAGCAGACCTTATTGTAACAAATCCCTTGACCGGGTCGCATCTAGCAAGTGTGCTTTTATCCTTTAAACGGGAAAACTCTTAACAGGGCGTACTCCAGGAGAGTACAAAATTTGTGAGGTCTCCTCACACCGTGGTTTTTACCCTAACCGGGTTTCCACATGATCAGAGTAATCTTTAAGGAACCCCCCTCTTAAAAGAGATAAAATCTTGGCGAATCTTTCATTTTCTTGAAAAAAAAATTAATTTCTATTGGCGAATCTCTCAAATTTTTTGAAAAAAAAAATCTTATTGCCGATTATTTTTTAATAACAATTTTTTTTTAGAAAATATTGGTGAATCTCAAACAATAAAAAGAAATTAATTAATCACTATGGTGAATACTTCTATTTAAAAAAATAGAATTCTTATGGAAAATTATTAGGCTTAATGTGGAAATTTTTGATGGGTTTAAGTAATAGACTCTGTAATAATTACTTGCTACCTTTTATTTAAAATATAATCTAATAACCTCATCGTATTGTGTGAGACAAATGTATTTATATTTTTAAATACTAATGGGGCCTAACATTTCTTGAAGACCATTGCTTTATATTGAGATCAACAATCCAAAAGAAATTTTAGCTCCCATAAGCATTACAAACCAAATAGTAACATTTTTACCTCATAGAATATAATGAGGGTCACTAGATTATACTTTAAGTCGGTAATGACAACTAAAAGTTGGTTATAGATCTTTACTGTAACTAATAATCATGATATATTATTGGAGAATTAATTTAAATTTCTACAATAACTTATAAAATTTTGGAAAATCAAATCTAATCATGTATCAAATATTGTGGCGAATTTTCAAGTTCAAATTTTTTATAAAATAAATTATTTTACGATTTAAATATTTCTAAATTAAAATTTTGTAAAAATGTGGCGATTTAGGTTGCCTTAAATCTTGAATTATTAGCCAAATTTGGATTCTAAAATTTCCAAAATCAGCCAATTGGCAAATATTAGCCACTAAAAATTACTATGCACGTGATAAATTTGGTGTCACTTTGTGATTGTTTACTTACTATTATTATTTGCTTAAATCTGTTTGCCTTTTGTGTTGTAAGTTTACTTCACTGGATTCAGCTAGAAAAAAAGTTTTTATAAGTGCTGATTCACCCCTCCCCTCTCAGCATCGGTTGGGACTATCACCTTGAGCAAAAAAAATCATTTCACAACATATCGAGAATACATGGACAATTTGACTGAGAAGGAATTAGAAGAGCATATGGATAAGAATTGGGAGAAACTAAGATAAAAATGGGGGCTACCTAAGGTTGAGCCGGAAGAGAAAAGTACAACTAGTTGACAAAGGTCAAGAAGATTGCAAGTAGTGGCATCCTCGGAAGAACCAACTCAATCTAAAGGAATCACAAGAAAATCAAAGAGGAGACTACTTGCCACTTGTTGATGTGAGTTTTGTTCCACTACAACATACAAGATCGAATACTTAGTATCTCAAGATGAAACACCAAATCTTCAACTCACTTTTGAATAAGGATGCTCATATGCTAAACAATGTATCTGGATTGTGTGATCAAATGAGACAATCTCAAGGTTCCTTCTAAATTGTGGACTTTCACTCAGTTCTTTTGATGTGATATGTTGGGTAGCACAAAGGGACTTACATTGTTCATTCAATGGATATCAACTATTTCAACTTTTTCCAACTTTTTCCAACTACTTCCAACTACTTCCAACTAAACCAGCTACAAAGGATAAGGGTTCAAAAATCTAATCTACTCCTAGAATGCAAGAAACTGTGGATGTCTTTGTGACTCTACTAGACTTAGTTTAGCCATCGACATCAATTAAGCTAGTGCAATCTCCTAAGGTAGATGTAAGATATTCAAACTATCATCATTCCATTAACACCATCCATCGATGCATATTAATGTGCAAACAATAATCGAAGTAAAGCTCATTAAACTTCCAATTGACCACACAAGGCAAACTTACAATCAAAGCAGCTAGTGATGTGGATTAGGTGAGTTCCACAAAGATTGATTCACAATTACTTCCATTCAACTAAACTACTACTCAACATGAAATGAAATACTAATATAAGTGAGGAAATGAAGAAACCGTGCAATGCTCCAAACTTGATCACAACAATTCACCATGCAAGGCACAACAATGAATTACAAACAATCTGGCAGTATCATAGCAACAACTTCAACAAGTCCTACTTTACAAATGAGAGGGGGGGGTTGATATAGAAGCTTCAATTACAATGAATGGCCAAGATTGATTTGAAATCAATGGCCCAGATTAATCCATTATAAATCCTAATTAGGGCAACCTAAAATAGCCAATAGAAATGAAGTGCCACAAAATGAGCCAATGAGAAAATTCAATGGCTTGAGGACCAATAGGAAGCAAGGAAGCCGCTTAGTCAGCATACAACTCATCATTATGAACATGCATGCCTCTTTTCTTTTGCAATCTTTATCTTAATTCCATTTCCTTATCCATAGGACTTCTTCATCGTTCTTGGAATTCTTTCCCTTGGATGTCTTGACTTTGTAATACTTGAACCTTTCGTATTTCCACCTTCATTGTTTGGAATTCTTCGTTGTCTTCTTCATCTTTGGACTTGATCCTTGGGGCAATCCCTTGAACACATTGACATCTTCCTTGGCATATTAAATCTTCCTCAATCCATTTCCTTGTATGAGTCGATCATTATCAAGATCACTGCCTTGATGGGAATCTTGTCCTTGAATTCTTTCCGTCTCTCGACCTCAGACTTGTTCTTATGTCTATGTCCATGTTCTTATGCTAACTTTGGTGTTATAATCATCCTCAAACATTCTTTGGTGTACTTGTTTGATCCTTATGGAAAGTTGATGTGAATAGGGACTATTTGACTAGCTAAAATTTAAATACACTTAGGATTTTTTGGTCTACCCACTATAACTTGACCCCAAAGGACTTTAATTTCAACGTTCCCAATTTAAAATCGTAACTTGACCATTTGATTTCTTAGTCACCCCCTCAGTCTTTTAAAGTTTTGAACTGTCAAATTTATTGCCAAAAACCTAACTAAACTAACGACTACGAGCTAAAAGAGGGGGTCCCCATTTGTAATGGGGTGATGGTGTGAAAACCTCACAATGCCACCCCACCGCAAATAGAATTTTCAATAGAAGAAGCAATTGAGGAACTCCTTGAGATGAGTGTGGAGAAAAAACAAGAAGTATAGAAACAAAAAGCACACAGGAGGTCTCCCCTTTAGAAAAAGAAAGCAAAGGAGAAGAGGAAGTAGGAGAGGAACAACTAGAGACTCTAATGAATTAAGGCTAATTATATAGTGAGTTATTAAGGAGGGAGGCTGTGGAACATACTTTCCAAGTATATGAGTAGATGGGAGGACCTAATTGAGCAATTGCAGAATCAACGCTAATCAGATACGTGGTGGTCACCAATACTACACTGGAAGATGCAATTGATGATTCCCAGCCTCACTAGCTACCCCCCCCCTCTTCTCATTTGTAAAAGGAGTTTTTGGAGAATTTTCACTTTGATGCTTCCAAAATTGAAATAAATCATCGAAGTTGGGTGATTTTGTAGAATCTTGAAGTATTTGTGTGGCTCTTTAATTCTCAAAGATAATTCAGAATTTGCTTAAGTACTTAAGTTGGATGGAAGAAATCTTGAACGAACCTTTGTGAAACTCACTTATCCATACTACTTGTAGTTTTCTGATTGCAAATTGGTTTGCATGGTCAAGTGGAATTTTAATATAAGCTCAACTTCGATTGTTACTTACTCGTTGATATGCATTTTATTGATGGTGTTAGTGTGATTAGTAATGATTTGAACATTCATTGTTTACCTTTGAAGATTGCGCTAAGCTTTGTGGAGTTGTTTTTGCATGACAAAACCAAGCCTAGTAGAGTTTCATAGTGTCATTCACTATCTCTTGCATTCTAGGATTAGGATAGGATCTCTAAACCCTTACATCTTTTGCACTTTATTTCAAAACCTTGTTTGAATTAGGATCAAACACTTGCATTGCCAAATCATTTGCATGGAAAAGTTGATATCCCATTGAGTAAATAGCATAAGTCCCCTTGTGATTACCAACAAATCACATCATTAAGTTGAGTATTGTTCAACACCAAAATCGCTTGTAGGCATTGTAAACCGTGGGGTCATCTTAATTGATCACACAAGCCAAATTGTTTAGCGTCTAAGGTTTCGTTGAAGTGGTCACAAAACTCACATCAACAAAATTGGCGCTAGGAGGGCATGAACAAATTTATTCACAAATGCTGGATTCTATCAATTCATCAAGAAAAAGAAGAATTATCAAGAGTAGAATTATCAAGTGGAGAAGCTTTTTCATGAACCACCCATCATCACGTCAAATTAACAGAATCGACACTAGGAGGGCTTGTTCAAATTCATTCATGGAGATATAAAAAAATTTAGCAAAAGAAAGGCAGGCTGGAATCAATATGAGCTTTCAAGTGTTGAATTTGAGATATGGTAGATCTCTTTTATGTTGAAAATCCAAAAAAGTGAAAAAGTGTTTAATCCTGCACGTTGAGGTGGTCACAAATCTCACATCAACAGGCGGCAACACATTATATCTGCCTTGTGATTATAAACGTTGTCTTGCACACCGATGTTGATCATAATGCCAACTATTGTGACATCTTCCCTAATCACTGTTACGTTTGGGATTCCTGACAATATAGATCATTGCATCCTTACTCGTCAATCCCTACGATGATCAATCTTTGTCTTGTCTTTGAATTGACTATCCATCTGGTATAGTAATTGCAATTGAAGATGCTTTAATCGATATGCTTGTCCAATCTACTGCTACTTCTGATGATTATCAATGTTTGGCATAAGGTATTGCAAGTTCTATGTTAGTGTTGGTCGCTGTTCTTAATTGCTGGCTTGTAAACAGTTCTGAGTAATGATGGTACATCACTCCTTTCTCAATGAAGGTATTAATCATGACCCAGACTATCACGAGGATCTTATAGCATCGTTTATTACTTCAATTGTTATCATAAACTATGACTAGTTGATAGTCTGAATGATATTCGATATTCTTCTTTTAAATATTTAACTCCAAACTTAAATAATGTATTCGTATTTTGTTTTCTTTGTAATATCAATCAATGTAACATCCTTATCAATGAAAGGCACCTTTGTTCAATATGTGGAAGTTGACTTGTATCTTTATCATTGCTGCTTTATATAAATTGCTGACTTAAGTCTTTTAGTTGACCTTTACCGATAATAAGTCTTGTTTGTCATTGATGTAACTTCCATGTGGATTCTCTTTGCTGGGGTGGCCTTCATTATGCTCCGTACTGAATAATACTTCCATATCACCGTTAGTTGTTAATGACCTCTGGATATACTTTTGCAGGTTTGTCTCTTATAGATACTTTGCAAAATTGATGTGAAAAGGATGGGAATATCACAATTAGAGTTTCAAACAAGGGACATGACACATCGGGACGTTATGAGGATGTTGCCTTGCTGCACCCCTTGCCTACAAATTCTCGAAAAACATAGGAAACGTCCTTGGATTGTATGTGGACTCCTAGTCATCCTTGGGATGGCTAGGCATCTCCCATAGCTGGGCATGTCCAGTCTACTTATAAAACTAAAAATATTGATTTTTTTCTCAAAAAATTGCATTCCTATGTGGCGTGGGGGTCCCGCAAGCCCTCCAAAGCTACTCTAAAACCCTAATTCGACCTAAAAGGTAAAATTAAAGTTAAAATACCTACACAACAAACCCAAACTTCATTCCATCACTTTCATTTGCTCAGTTTGGTTTGTGCACTAAAAAATTTGCTCTTGCCGTGAGGGTTTGACTCTTGGAGGAAAGATTGGACTGATTAGAGGAGATATTGGAATGATAGTGATTTTCTTCTTTGTGTCAAGTTTGAAACAACTAATCAGCTTCAAGTATGAAGCTACAGCCAAGGTATTTCATGTTTTTCTAGTTTTCTTAAGCTTTTAGCTTGTTAGCAAGTTCATAAACAGAAATATATATTCATTATTTGATTTCAGACTTTCAACCATGTACAAAAACACCACAAAATGAGCAGCAGCAATAGTGACAGTCACGAGGGTAGTGAAAGTCAAAATGAAGTGAACACAATATCATTAGACATCTCTTCTACTTCTGAAAGTTCAACCTCAGCTACTATTCCACAAGACCGTTATGCATGCTCTTCAACCTCTCTTCAAAAATTTGCGAAAGGCTCTTTTGATCCCAAGAAACTATTGTTTCAGTTTGCCATGAATGTGACCGCCGACAAGGGTAAAAGTAAAAGGGACGCGAGAAATGACTTTTTCATGTTTGCAACAGTCATTACCATGGGAACTATACTAGAGTTTCAAGTGATCTAGTGGGCGAGAGTGGACATGGTGTTAGAGTTAAATGTGAGCAGGCCGATGATTTAATGGCCATTTTGTTTTATGCACATACTCTTCCATTTCATTTGGCAAGGACATTTTACTTCAAAACTATGTTGAGAGATATATTGACAATTGGACCCTCTTAAGCACCCCGCCCCAAACTAGAGAACATAGATTGCGTACTTCCCTCCTTGACAAACAATATTCAAAAGTGACCATGATGATGCAATCATGGATTAGGATGAGATATGGATGGGTGGACTGATATTTTATATAGGCCACTCCTTGATGTAATTATTACTTGCCATGCTGTTTCATACTTTCTTAGAGCTATTGATTGTTCTAGGAAATTTAAGGATGCTGAGTTCCAGTTTGCCATTTTGAAGGAGGCCATAGAGTATGTTGGGCCTTCTAATATTGTGCAGGTTGTGACGGATTTAGCTTGTGTTTGATGGTTTGATGATTGAGAGTGCTTGCAAACATATTTTCTGGACTCTATGCTGTTTACATGCTTTGAAAGACATTGACAAAATAGATTGGGTGGAGACTGGAAAGAGTGGGCTCAATCAAAAGACAGAAGAAGTGAAGGTGGTGAGAGAAGGAGTACTTAATGACACTTGGTGGTATTTTTTTTGAGTTTGCATTTTGTTTTACTTAGTATTTTAAAAGTTTTAATTTTAAAATGTTGCTTGAAGATGTATTTGCTCTATCATATTACCAATTGTACGGGTAATCCATTATGTAGATGTAGACTCTCCCAGCCTTGGAGAAATTTATGAGACTTTTGATAGCATGCTTTGATCAAATGAAGCAAGAATTCGTCACAAGGATCTTAAATTGCAATTCAATGAGGACCATATTAGGCCTATTGTCACAAAGGGTAGAGCAAAATGAACACCCCTCTTCATATGTTTGCCTATACTCTTAATCCGAAGTGGTATGCACCAAGACGTGGCTGAATGCTTCTTCCGAGGATGAAGAGGTGATAGAGGGGCTTACAACAGCTCTTCCTAAAATTTATAGCAATGAGCAGACAACCATTCTTTGAGAGTGGTAGCTTCATTTGCTGATCTCCGAGGTCCTACATTTAGCAAACCAGAGGCTAGGACAGATAGGGCCACTATTGCACAAAATAACCCCATTGGATGGTGGAAATTTCATGGGAAGAGTACACCGAAGTTGAAACAACTTGCCATTCGTTTGCTCTCACAGATTTGCTAGTTCAGTTGTTGCAGAGAGGAATTGGTCCACCTATGGCTTTATCCACTCTATTAAGAGAAACATGCTTACCTCAAAATAAGATGAAAAACTAGTTGTAGTTCATAGTGCCTTGAGACTTTAGGACAAATAGACTACTAAGTATCTAAAAACTCCAACTATGCGATGGGATGTTGATCCTGAAGATGTTAGGCAGATTGAGGAGGAGGTGCAACCAGGAATGGTCGGGCCACCATTGGATGATCCAATTCAGCCAGAGAGTGATAGTGATTCAGATGGTTTTGAGTCTCTAGATATTAATAGCCCAAGAGATGGGTTCTTGTGAACCCACTACTCATGAAATTTGGGTCAATGAATTTGACTAAAAAAACTACACAGTTGAATCCTGATAGTTTTCTTAAGGTTTGAGACTTTTATGTAGATGTTTGAGATGTTTGGATATTTATAGACCATGGTAGTTTGATGTTTGAGATTGTTGTTATACTACTTTATTCAAATTTATTATGCTGTTATGCCACTGCTTTCATGATTATATTTACACTTGATATTGTTATTATCAGTTATTAACATCTCTCTCTCTCTCGATTTGTATGTATATGTATTTTTAATTCATATATTTTTAAAAATTTATATATCGCTGTCCCCTGCCGTCCTCTAAGACTGGCACTTGGACTGCCATATCTGAAACACGTATCCTGCCATCCCCCTGTCCCAGGAATGCCGTGGAACATATGTTCAGACAGGACTTCTGATTCATCTTGAGTAATTGAGGTGCACCTCAAATTTAACTGTCTTGCCCCTTAGATATTGTTTCTTGTGAGGAATAATGACAATAGTTAGAGACACCGCTTAGAGGAGTTTGATTCAGTTAAACAGTTAAATTGAGGAAATTATTCTGGAGATCCAGTGAAATGTTATTTGTATTTACAAGTGACAAGGAGTGTGGCCTTTCTGTCAATCAAATAATGATTAATTAGTAATTAGCTGTTTCATTTTCTTCCTTAGATGGAAATTTGTTTAGTATATAAATTGGAAAATGGTTGAAATCGATATGATGTTTATAGATACCCGCATGTTGTAGTTGGTTTTGTCTTGGAATTTCCCTGCAAGTCCCTGAAAATTTATTTTGAAATTATAAGGTACTATTGAATTTGTTCCATGAAAATAGATGCATCTCTACAATGTTGTGAGCTTTGATGAATCCTTACATTTAAGGAGGGTTGGTGGCGAGGGTCCAGAGAAAGAAAAATATCATCTCTGCTCAACACAATCTTCATTGTGATGGGATCTAGTGTTGTTAGCATTGTTTCTCTCATAGTTGATCATCTTGGGGAATGATATCAGGATAGCTTCGCACAAACACATGAAATATATTAGTTGCTTTCCATTATATTTCATGGATAGGAAAGTATTGTCAAAGCATTTGTGGGTTATATTTATTAAAAATATAATTACTTAAGATGATAATTATTTCCATTGTGCTTTTTTTTCTTTCTACGAACTTCACCTTTCTATGCAACAACATAGTCTGAGCAAAAAGATGCTGTTAAACTTCTTTCCATATTAGTGATTGTTTTACATGTCCATGCATAAAGGTGTTTGCTTTTTTCCGCGTTAAACATATATTTGTCGTTTGCCATTTGTTATTCTTTTAGCTTTTGCCATTTTTTAATTATTTCCTTGGTGCTTGTAGAGGCATGCTCGATCCCAAAAGCTATTTGCTGAAGGAAGGTTGAAGCTTATGCTTAACAGTGATGGAGAGATAGAAGAGGATGCTGAAACTCATGCAGAAAGGCATGCTAGGGTGGTTGCTTCTGCAGAGGTAAGTTTTTCACTTTTTAACTTGGGTACATTCTAATGTATCAGCTTTTTCCTCATAGATTCACTTTGCCTGGCTGTTAAGCATATTGGTCTTTTGTATTTTGCAGTCAGCCAAAAATTTAAGGAATAGAAATAAAGGACGGCAACGTCAGAAGAGTCGTAAAAGGAAGGTTTGACACTTCTACTCTATGGAAACCTGCAAATTATATCTCATCTTGTTTATACTGATTTATGGTGTTGCCCCTGTCCAGAAATCTTCTGATAGTGGGAATGGAAAAGGTAAAGAAAAGCACTTGTCCAAAGTTTCTAAGAAGAAAACAAATGTTGTGAAGGATGAGCATCATAAAGGCATCTAAATTGTATTTGAATGTGAAAGTTAAGTGCTACAATTTTTAGCCAGTGGAGACTTGGATTCTGAGGTATGTAGCATTTATTACTGTTGAAGGCAGAATGAAATTGTAGAAAACCTACAAAAGCAATGCTTGTGGACATGCTGCCATCTTTGCTCACATGACAAGCAAAGGGATATACGGATGGAACTTGTATTGTAAAGAATTTTTTGGGTTTCTTGAAATGAGAGGACAGAAAACTTGCTTATCGTGATTTCTTTTGAAAGATTCAGCATACTGCAAATGACGCTTCATGTGAGAAAGGGATGTGCCATTAGATTTCTTGGTTGTAATTTATCAATTGAAGGTCAAACAGCTTTTTATCTATTATTTACTGAAAATGTTCCATGCACTCTTTTAATACAAGAGGGCATTTCTGCTACCACCTCATTTATGTCTGGTTGTCCTGAAATAGTACCAAATCCTCTTGTCCAGTTTATGGACTCTGCCTATTTTATTTTTTCAAACTAACAACTATTATTAAATAGTAAATACTATTTTTTGTGCCATTTCAAAGAGCCAAGTTATAAAAAGCAAGCCAAGAAATGGTTGATGAACATTTAAAATGGACAGGTGACAGGCACGTCCTTTCCCTTAGTGAAAGGGATTGATAATGATGTTATTAATAGAGCAATTTTACATCTTCACAATTATTTTAGAAAATTTGCTTATCATTTGTCATCGATAATGTTTATTATAATTTTAACAAGTTTACTCTGAAGGTCATCTCTCTCTAAAATTTTAACAAGTTTGCCTATTTTATAGTGTACGCTTTACACACCACATTGTAAAACCTTTACATGGTTCACATTGTTTTAATGTCATTAGATACAAATCAACAACAATCAGAATGCTCCACCTCTCTTACGTGCAATCAAGAAAAAGTAATTTGTATCTGATGACGCTTAATGTTGCAATAACGGAAGAGGGATTTGCGAGTCGAAATTGAGAGGTGAATTCTAACTTATTATACTAGAGTAGTTAAGAATCTATTTTGGCTTTTAGTCGAAGTATAAACATGTTGTACAACTTCCTTGGATGGATTGTTTGTATGTATTGATTGTTATAAAACATATTTTCTTGCAAAATATTGCTCTTAATATAACATGGGCCAAATAATATTTAGTTCTCTTGCACATCTATTGCTTTGTAGGGTTCACAATATTATGATATGTCTCATGTAATTCATTTTAGTCGAAGATAAATTAATTATGTGTTAGACTAATTGTGATTTGTGTTCTTATTGACATTCCAAAGGCATTTGTTTTTTATTACGGTAAAAATAGGTTTTGAAGGGGCTCCGAAACCCTTTAACAAAGAGAAATAGAGATAGGCATGGAAGACCAAGAGCACAACTAACTATCCCAACAAGGAATAGTCAACAGAAGGGGCAAATCCTAGATATCCAATACAATCTGACTTCAAAAAGCAAACAAAAGACCTACAACAAAAAGAGACCAAAAAGACCACCAGTAGCAAAATCAAGACAAAGTCTTCAAGAAGCACTCTGAATCCTCCAACTGACCTTGTATATTTTTGATAGAATCTTTCAGCTTCAAAATGTACAGATCCTCGATCTTTATCTTCTTCTTGGTGTTGGACCTGGTTTTGGTTCTTGGCCCCATTTGCTGACTGGGAGGGAGCATTCAAATCAATATTGTCAATCGAGGAGCCCTCTTTGTTACCTTCCAGCAAACAACTTAAAGTATTTAGGTTCTCCAGAGTAGACTTCATCCTAGAATTTGCCAAAACAAGCAAATTCTTTATCATAGCTTCATTTTTACTTGTCTTCTCATTGATGGGAACCATGGCTATCTCTATATCTTTTTTGATTTTATCCTTTAGCTCAGTACCGTAATCAGAAACAACAACTTTAACATTGGAAACAACCTCCTTCCTAAAATTGTCAATTACTTCCTCCAGCATAATGTTCTTATTTTTCATCATGATGCATCTATTTTCAGTTCAACAAGGTCGTTCTGCACCCACTTGTCCAGATTATAGCTGTAGATAGATTTGTTCTTAGCAATTTGAAGGGGAGTCATCATAATGGATCTTTTAACATGAGAATCCATCTCTCTAAGATCGTCCTGTAAAGGGTGGGACCTTTTGCTCTAGTAGAGGTGGTAGAGGAAGAAGTTCTAACTCTAGCTCTAGAGGAAGAAATAGTGGACAAGGAGGAAGAGGCAACTACTTTGCCAATATGAAGTGCTACCATTGCAATCAAATGGGGCACCCTGCCTATAGGTGTCCAAAGAAAGGTGGTTCATCTCAAGGAGGTGACAAGAGAACTAATCTAGTTCATGATGAGTCTAATGCAACAGATAAACATGCTGAAGTACCATTGAATTCAGAGGAAGGAGAAAATCTTATGATGAGGAGAACTTTGATAAAGGAGTCGGTGAAGGAAGAGCTAAGCCAAATGAGGTCTTTGTTTAGGATAAAGTGCAAGATGATGGGAAAAGTATGTAGGGTCATCACTGACTCAGGCTCTATTGACAATATTGTGTCAGAGGAAGCAGTCAGCAAGCTAAAGTTGACAAGGATACCCCACACCAATCCTTACAAGGTCACTTGGCTCAATAAAGGCCAACATGTGTTAGTGAATGAATAAGCATGGGTGGAGTTCTCTATTGGAAGGTACAAAGACAAAGTTTTGTGTGATGTGTTGCCTATGGATGCATGCCATTTGCTCCTAGGTAGACCATGACAATTTGACTGCCAAGCCATACATGATGGAGGAAAGAATTCTTATTCTTTCAAGAAGGACAATGTGACCTTCAAAATACAGTCATCATTGGAAGATGCTGAGGTAAAAACAGCAGGTCCAAATGTGCTTATGGTGGGTGAAAAGGAGTTCTTACAAGCCATGGAAGAGAGTGAAGGAGTTGGCTATGCATTGGTGTTAAGACCAAGAGAGGGAGATGAAGGCAAGGTGACTAAGAAGATAGAGTTACCAAAGGAGATTCAAGGTATGTTGTAGACTTACCAAGGTATTGTAAGTGATGGACAACCATCAGCCTTAACCCCCTAAAAGAGCCATAAGTCATAGGATATACCTTATCACAAGAGCTACCCTTCCCAATACGGCAGCTTATAAGATGACCCCTCAACAGAATGAGGAAATTGCTAGGCAAATACAAGAACTCCTAAATCAAGGTTTCATTAGGAAAAGCATTAGTCCATGTGCCATACCCATTGTACTTGCATCTAAGAAAGGAGGAACTTGGAGACTTTGTACTGATTCAAGGGCTATCAATAGGATAACTATAAGGTATAGGTTTCCTATCTCTAGAATTGAAGACTTGATGGATTGTCTAGGTGAAGCTAAGTACTATAGCAAGATAGACTTAAAGAGTGGCTATCACCAAATAAGAGTACATGAAGGAGATGAGTGGAAAACAACCTTCAAGACCAATGAAGGACTTTATGAATGGCTTGTTATGCCATTTGGGTTATCCAATGCCCCCTCCACATTCATGAGGCTCATGAATGAAGTCCTCAAAGACTACATAGGCAAGTTTGTAGTTGTATATCTAGATGATATACTAATCTATAGCAAGACAAGGAGTGAGCCACCTAGAGCATCTTGATATGGTTTTCAAGAAGCTACATGATGAGAAGCTGATGATCAACTTGGAAAAGTGTGAGTTCATCAAAACATAGCTAGTGTACCTTGGATTTGTCCTATCACATGGCAATCTGAAAATGGACAAGAGCAAAGTGGAGGCTCTCATGAATTGGCCCACTCTAAGGACAACAATAGAGGTAAGGAGTTTTCATGGTCTTGCACAATATTATAGGAAATTCATAAGGCAGTTTAGTGCAATTTGTGCTCCTATGTTAGATACTATCAAGGGAGGAATGAAAACTAAGTTTATATGGAATGGGCATGCTAACAAAAGCTTTGAGTTGTTGAAGGAGAAGATAGCTACCCAACTTGTTTTCGTGTTACCAAGCTTTGAGAAGCTTTTCACCATTGAATGTGATGCTAGCAATGTGGCTATTGGAGCTGTTCTAAGCCAAGAAGGCAAACCGATGGCTTTCCATTCAGAGAAGTTAAGTGAAGCCAAGAGGAAATACTCTTCATATGACCTTGATATGTATGCATGGGTCCAAGCTCTAAGGAAATGGAGGCACTACTTGCTTCCCAAGGAGTTTATTGTGTATTCAGACAATCAAACACTTAGTTTCCTGAATTCACAAGAGAAGTTGAGTCACAAGCACATGAAGTGGGGTGAGTACCTACAAGCTTACACCTTCAATATCAAGCACAAGAAAGGTGTCCTCAATAAGGTGGCAAATGCATTGTCTAGAAGAGCTCTCACAGTTCAGGAGATTCAGTTGAAGAGCATGGGAATAGATCATTTTCAGGATCTATATGGTGATGATGATGATTTTGCAGACATTTATAAGGTATGTGCTGAATACAAGAATCATTTTCATAGTAGATATGCTGAGTATACTTTGCAAAGTGATCTTTTGTTTAAAGGGAATCAACTATGTGTTCCTAGAGGCTCTATTAGAGAGAACTTGATACAGGAAAAGCATATTGGTGCTTTGAGTGGTCATTTTGGGATCACTAAGACTCAAGAACTTGTTCAAAGGTTCTATTATTGGCCTAAAATGAATCTTGATGTTAGAAGTTATGTAGAGAGTTGTGTGGTATGTCAAAAGGCCAAGGGCACTTTTACAAATGCAGGTCTTTATCAACCACTACCTGTTCCTACTAGGCCATGGGAATGTTTGAGTATGGATTTTGTAGTTGGGTTACCCAAGACAAGACAAGGTATGGATAGTGTTTATGTGGTTGTGGATACATTCAACAAGATGGCTCACTTTGTGCCATGTAAGACCCCTAATGATGCTAGTCAAATAGCCTCTCTTTTCTTCAAAGAGATAGTGAGAATCCATGGGTTACCTATTAGCATTGTGTAAGACAGAGACACTAAATTCATGAGTCATTTTTGGAAGACTCTTTGGCAAAGATTAGGCACTAACTTGTCCTTTGGATCGGCCTACCATCCCCAAACTGATGGTTAGACCGAGGTTGTCAATAGAAGCCTTCGAAATTTACTAAGGTGCTTGACCAACGAGTATGGTCAACAATGGGATAAGTTGATTGGGCAAGCTAAATATGCCTACAATGACACTATTAATAGATCAACAGGGAAAAGTCCATTTGAGATAGTGTATGGACTACATCCTAGAGGTGTTTATGAGTTGAGAGATTTGAAGGATGGAGTGAAAGGAAGTGGATATGCTGATGATTTTGCATATGCTATGCAGGAGATACATGAAACAGTGAGGAAGACCTTGACAGAGAACACCATGAAACACAAAGCCAAGGTGGATGAAAGTAGAAGGACAGTTGAGTTTAATGTTGGTGACTTGGTTATGGTGCATCTTAACAAGTCAAGATTGCAAAAGGGAGTACCTCACAAGTTAAAGTAGATTTTGTTTTAGAGTTCCACTGGTTCTGTTCTGATCAGTCCAAGCATTCATAGCTCCCCCATGAAATCTAACCATGGGAAACACCTAAGGGTAGATGGAAATGCTAGGGGAGTCATTAGTGTATATAAGTTTAGATTTAGATGGCATGAAAGTTTGGAGAGCTATTTTTAATGCTAGGCCCTAGGCGAGTAGACAGAGCCCGGTTAGAGGTCTAGGTTGTGAAAGATTGAAGATATATTGTAGGGTATGAAGGTACAATACGGCTCCAAGACTTTTTCTGGAAGATGTTCATCATATCTAAACATCTTATAAAGATTGGGTTCATACCAATCATTTACATTGTGTTTTGAGCAAGATTTCTACTAGGACACAGTCAGTCCTAGAAAGTAGGTCAATTAGCCCTGTTTGCCCTAGTTTGTAGGAAGGTGGCGTACAGAGGCTTCTAGGACCTAAAAGTTGCAGAATCTTTAGTAAGAGCCAAAAGGGTATCTGAATCCCCAATTGGTTTTGCAAGTTGTTTGAAAAAGTTTGAAAAGAAAGGCTAAAAGCCTTTGCAAAAGGCTACAAGGACTAGGCCTATTTTTAAGGTCTCTAAATGATGAACTATTGAAACTGGTAAGAGTATGATTCAAGATCCTTCTAAAATGGATCAAATTGGCAAGGTTATGAATGTTTTCAAGATGGAGAGCACCCCTGCAATGAAGATTGGAGTTGGTGAAGAATTGGCACTTAGAGCTTTCTAAGTGAGTGAGGAGGATTGAACTATGTATAAGGTGTTAGTCTTCTAAGGTGAAGCACAAGAGTTAAGAACTCTTAGAGAAGAGTTAGGATTGGTGCCCAATCTTCATAAGATGTTTAGATATGATGAACACCTTCCAAAAAAAGTCCTAGAGCTGTATTGTACCTTCGTACCCTGCAATATATCTTCAATCTTTCACAACCTAAACCTCTAACCGGGCTTTGTTTGCTCGCCTAGGGCCTAGCATTAAAAATAGCTCTCCAAACTTTCATGCCATCTAAATCTAAACTTATATACACTAATGACTCCCCTAGCATTTCCATCTACCCTTAAGTGTTTCCCATGGTTAGATTTCATGGGGGAGCCATGAATGCTCGGACTGGTCAGAACAGAACCAGTGGAACTCTAAAACAAAATCTACTTTAACCGATGCACCAAATCTACTCTAAACAACTTGCTCTTCAAATGAAAAAGTCTTCAAATATCCTAAAGAACACTATGCAATCATTAACTTAGCACTTTCAAACCATTAGATATGACTGGTATCACATAAGCTCGGGATATTCCTGGTAACAGTGTTACAAAGCTCTATTCTCAAACTCAAAACTATTACAATGCATCTGTGTAACCTCGAGATTCGAGTCTTGGCTAATAGTAGATGCCATCTCCTTCATTTTAGGGCCTGTTGGCCGATCACCATCTCCTAAACTCAAGGGAATCCAAGGATAACCGAGTTGCATGCAACATTTGCAATAAATGCAAATGTTGTTATGACAACTTTTTTACAACATTTAGCAACTTTCTCTATGCCATGATCCTATTTCTTAGGATCTGTATCCTCACTAGATTCCGAGGAACCAACTCAATTAATGACCCTAAGGCATCTTTACAACTTCCATTTACAACATTTATGTGCCTAAGGCATTTGTTTAATTTATCATTGAATAATATTTAAGTTATAAAAGATAAAATTTCATGTTTGATGCAATTGTGTAACATGTGTATATAAAACATTGATAATCACAAAGATTGTAATTGGTGTCTTTGTATATGTGTGTGAGATCATATGCGTATATATGTTTAAAAAAACTTATAAAATGTAAATAACTAACTGGTTTTATATAAGTTGCTATGCACTCTATAAATAATAAAGTCAATACCATGACAAATGACATAGTTCAAAGTGCACTCCACAACTATAGTAGATATTTGTTTGGACAAATAGATAGAAAATGTTGATAACTAATTAGGGTTTTAAATTGTTTTGCTATCTATAAGTTTAAAAGTTGATGCAATGAAAAGTAGTTTGATTATCGTTATTAGCCTATGATGTTTTACTCACACTGTATCTAAAACATCCATGGATGTTGTGACAGGATAATGTTCACATTTGAACGTTGTTGCTTCTTTTTCGATAGCTGAATTTGATAATTTGTTTTTCTTACTCATTAGTCATCATTTATCTTCACATATATCTTGGAGGCATGAATACTCTCTTGCGCATTGCATATTGCATACCTTCTTTTTTTTCGGGGGGGAGTAGGTACTTGTGTTCATGCTTGACTATGTAGATGAAGATGTATTTCATTTCTTAGGCATACTAAGATTCAATGCAAGTGGGCAAGAAAAAAGCCATGCTCGAACTCTTGCCACACCAGTTATTATTTTTCTTAACTATGTAGATTAAATTTTGCCCCTCATTCAAATAATATTAAATCCATTGCCCTTGTCAAACTAGTTCAACAAGGAGGAAATGTCACCTCAACATCATCATAAATAAGGTATCAATGAAGAGGAGGGATTGATTAATTATAACATCTATGGAATGATGAACAATAAAGGACATGTTATATTAGTTGCCATAACACTTTGAAATGAGAGGGGAACATAAGTAGTGGGGGAGATGAAGCACCTCAAGAATTAAGGTGACTTCATGTTTGTTTAGTGGATAGGGAGGTGGAATTGGATGGGATGTGAGAACAAGAGGTGGGGCAAATAAGCAAGTTATGGATTTAAGATGATTAATTAGCATGAGAGTGAGAAATAGGTAAGGTTAGATTTGTTTAGTGGATAGGGAGGTGGAATTGGATGGGATGTGAGAACAAGAGGTGGGGCAAATAAGCAAGTTAGGGATTTAAGATGATTAATTAGCATGAGAGTGAGAAAGACGTAAGGTTAGGGAGCCAAAATTGAGTCTATAATCACTATATATTGAAGATTAAATTGCACTAGATAAACCCAAAAGTTATTAGGGGTACTAGATATTACCCTTCATTTGATTCTCAAATTGGCAATATGTTGCTCAAATTTTTAAAATTGATTATTAAAAAAATGTATTATTCTTTTTGTAAGAAATAAATGCTTCTAAAAGATGTTGCTCATAAAGGCTTGTTGGTTTTAAAAAATAATAAAATAATATTTTTGTTTAAATAAATAAACTATTATTTATTGTTGGTCGTTTCATAATAAGCAAGCACACTACATTATTTTTTATAAAAATAAATAAAGTTTATGGTTATGAAAAATGATTGTATGGCCATAGCTCTATAGATAGCAAAACAAATATATTTTAAAATGTCTACTCTTTAAAACAAATATCTTTTAAACCTTACCTTCCTTTAAAAGAATTTTGAAAAATACTAGTATGCTAGATAGCTTTATGGATAACAAAACAAATATCTTTTAAAACAATTTTGAAACTGTGTATGGGGAAATCTTCAATCTATATAGTCAAGCTTAAACATGCAAACGCTAGTGGGTTAGCACATATAAAACATCAAAAGCATACATAAAGCTACAAACACAAAGAAATCTTCCATAACATCAGATTGAGCTAAAACAAGTGCACCCTTGAAAGCTTGTTTGATTTTCTCTATTTAGTGGATGTGGGTGTGCTCTCTTTAAACACAAGAAAACTAATCCCCAAGTGATTTTTGTGTGTTTGACAGCAGATGCAAGCTACAAATGTAAGCTAGTGGATGAAGGAAGGATTCAAGAGCTAGTATGAGGAACTAGTCTCAAACTTCCAACATTGAAGATTGATAAACGATGATTCAAGATTGAAACTATAACATGATATGCAACTAAGTGTTAGGAATAGTCCCAAGAGATAACTGAGAGGGGGGGGGGGGGGTGAATTAGTTATCTACAAGTTTCAATTCTTTATCCAATTAAGTATACTTAAACATAAAGCATAAACACAATGAAAGAACACTTCAACACAACACTAATATTTTGGTTACGGGGAAACTCAAATAGGTAAAAGTCCCAGTGGGAATTGACACCCACTAATATTCTGCACTAGTGTATTATAATCCTTGTTAGAAGATCCTTAACCCTGTTAGGAGTTGCTTTATAATATATATTTAATACAGTAGACCTAGTCAAGGGTTGGACCCTGTTAGGAGTCTTTTACAATTAACCCTGTTAGGGGTGAGGACGCACTGTCCGAGAGCACACTGCTCAAATGGGCGAAGGCTACAACCTTCTGAATAACAGATACACACTATATATAGATCTTGGTGAACTGTGCTTTGACCTGCTGTCTGGATCAGTTCCAATGTATAGCACAAATACTTTACTTGGTCACATAGACCTTCTTCTGATGGCTCAACACTTCGCACACTCTGCTCTGCCCTTCACAAACTATGAACCACTCTCTAGCAATCACAAATGACTGCCTATAAATCTCTTTCCTCTAAATGATATAATCAATTCGACCTATTAGAACCGCTTTGAAATCATTATAGAAAAGTCACAACAAACTCCAATAATAATTCAGTCGGCTCTACTAAGCACGTAACACATTTTGGGACCTGTTCAATAAGATAATTGTAGACGCACGCTACACACTATCAGCTCTACCAAAACAACTGGATCTTTCTCCTCAAGCTGAATTACCTCATGTGCTCTTAACCGAACCTTACTAACTCTTCTCTAAGCTCTAATCGAAGGGTGCATACCGAAATGATAGGCGCAACTCCAGAACCAATATAATCTCTGTCAACTCTTCTGTACAAACACAGGAAACTGCTACTGGTGAATAGCGACTACATAACTTAACTTCTACTGATCATCAGACTTTGCGTCCATGAATATAACATCACTAATATGTCTTCATCACATATCCAAATGTGCAAGGCTCCATGATAACTGTACAGACAACCATTCACAGAACACTACCTGTTACTTTGTCAGGAACACTGCTATATAATTGTTTGTACTAACAGTTAACCTCTGCGCCTATGATATCATGCTGATAACATGTCTATGCTACATATACTGAAGACTTACTGCATAAGTCTTCCACGCATGTTACTTACCATATGTTGTCATCAATGACAAACATACAGTCAGCACTAGCTTGTTGAAAAATCTCCAACAATCTCCCTCTTTGGCATTGATGACAACATATGGAATGAAAAACTCCACCAATCCAAATGAACATTTCTTTTATAACATTCTCCATTTCCTCTTCAAAACTACCCCAAAGATGAATCCTCCGTCTGCTGCAATATTTTTCAACATTCTCAATTTTCTCAACTGAACTGCTTCCATAACTAAATACTACTCCCCCTTAGTATAGTACTCCTTTTACTTCTATTTTTCATGACTATATATTACTCCCCCTTTGACATCAATGGCAAAGGGCGCCAATCAGTTTAAGCATCAGTACTACTCCTGAAGTAGAGTAGTCAACCATCCATCAGTCCTTGAGGACTGATACTCTTTCTTCTTTCTTCTATGCAGAATCAGGGAAGGAAATTACTCCCAACTTCTCCCTGAGATACTCAAAAGTATCCTTTGGCAAGGGCTTTGTGAATATGTCTGCGAACTAATCTTTAGTACTCACATAGTCCACCTTGACTTCTTTCTCTGCCACTTTCTCTCTTAGGAAGTGATACTTGATCTCAATGTGTTTTGTCTTTGCATGCATCACAGGGTTCTTTGACATGTTGATAGTGCTAGTGTTATCACAATGAATAACAATAGGATAATCAATCTGAATTTCAAAATCCTTTATCATCTGCTTGATCCAAACAATTGTAGAACAATTCAAGGCTGTTGCAACATACTCCACTTCTGTTGTTGACTGAGAAATGCAATTTTGTTTCTTGCTTGTCCAAGTGACAAGTCTATCACCAAGAAACACTGCTCCACCCGATGTACTCTTTTTGTCATCAATGCATCCTGCCCAATCTGCATCAGTATACACATGAAGCTCAACATTTTCTGAATTAGGATACCATAAACCATAGTCTATAGTGCCTTGCAAGTATTTGAATATCCTTTTTACTGCCATGTGGTGACTTTGTTTATGTTGAGATTGTTGACTTGGTGGTCAGCACCTCCTTGGAGATTCGTGACATGGCTTAACCGCCTCTCGTGGATTGGGTTAAATCTGACATTTGTATCGGGCATTGACAGTTCGAGCTTTTGGTGCAACGGCAAATGATTCCAACAATTGGTATCAGAGCCTTGGGTCACGGGTTCGAGTCTCCCTTCAGTTGGGGCTGAAGGCTCAGTCGGTGCTGAGGGGGAGATTGTTGAGATTGTTGACTTGGTGGTCAGCACCTCCTTGGAGATTCGTGACATGGCTTAACCGCCTCCCATGGATTGGGTTAAATCTGACATTTGTATCGGGCATTGACGGTTCGAGCTTTTGGTGCAACGGCAAATGATTCCAACAGTTTAGGCTCTGCTACAAATCTTCCAACTATGCCAACTGCATTGGAAATATCAGGTCTAGTTTGAGTAAGATAAATGAGTTTGCCAATCATAGACTTGTACAATGTTATATCTACTGCTGGTGAGTCATCTTCTTTTGTAAGCTTGCATCCAGTTATCATAGGTGTCCCTACTGGCTTGCAATCATCAATCTTAAATTTCTTCAATATCTCTTTCACATACTTGGACTGATTAATGAAAATACCTTTCTCTACCTGCTGCACATTCAATCCCAAAAAGTACTTGATAGGTCCAATCATGCTCATCTCAAATTTGCTCTACATCTCCTTAGCAAATTTAACACTAAGTTTGTCATTACCTCCAAAGATAATGTCGTCAACAAATATAGCTACAAGTAGTAGTCCTTTAGATGTCTCTCTTATGAATAGGTTAAAATCTGCTGCTCCTTTCTTGAATCCAATCTTTGTTAGATATCCATCAAGTCTCTCATACCAAGCTCTAGGGGCTTGCTTAAGTCCATAAAGGTCTTTTTTCAATTTGCATACCATATCTAGTCTGTCTGATAGGGTAAATCCTTCTAGCTGCTCAATATATACTTTTTCTTTTAATTCACCATTTAGGAATGCTGGCTTAACATCCATTTGATAAACTTTGAAGTTTTTGAATGTTGCATAAGCTAGAAACAACTTAATAGCTTATAATCTGCTCACTAGTGCAAAAGTGTCTGAATAGTCAATGCCTTCTCTCTGCGCATATCTCTTACACACTAATCTTGCCTTGTTTCTTACTACTGTACCATCTTCATTCATCTTGTTTCTGAATATCCATTTTGTTCAAATCACATTCTTATCACTAGGTCTTGGGACCAGTTCCCAAGTATCATTTTTTATAATCTGATCTAGTTCTTCTTTCATAGCATCATGCCAATCTGAATCATTGCATGCATCTTCAACACTTAAGGGTTCAATCTGAGATAGTAAACATACCGCCTCATTGCTTGCAGAACTCTTTTCTTTTGATCTTGTTGTGACTTTTTCGCTCTGATCTCCAATGATGTCATCCTTAGAATGATATCTAGATGTAAACTTTGGAGCTTTGGGTAATACTGTCTTATCTGCCTTAGGAGTTTCTTCTTCAATTGTCTCAGGGTCATTGAATAACACATCAATACTGTCAAACATTTCTTCAATAACTGTCTCACTAGTGGAGGGTCTTGGTTCTTCTTCAATCATGGGTGAGAAATCATGATATCTTTCTTGAACCATAAACTTTTCATCAATCTTAACATGAGCATTTTCAATGATATTTTTCAATCTTAAATTGAAACATCTATAAGCCTTACTTTTAGTACAGTAACCAAGGAAAATACCTTCATTGCTTCTTGCATCAAACTTGTCTACTGCTTCATCTCTCTTGATGTAGCACTTGCTTTCAAAGATTCTAAAGTATTTTACTGTGGGAACATTACCAAACCATAGCTCATATGGTGTTTTGTCTGCGCCAGGCCTTAATTGAATTCTATTGATGGTATAGACTGTTGTATTGACTGCATCTCTCCAATAGGTGTGTGCCACTTTTCCTTCAATCATGATGGTGTGCGTTGTATCAAGGATGATCATATTCCTTCTTTCTGCAATTCCATTCTGCTGAGGGGTTCTAGGTGCACTCAACTGCCTCTTGATGCCATGTTCTTTGTAGTACTCATATAATCTGTTAGAGGTGAATTCTCCTCCTCTATCTGATCTCAAACATTTTATCTTTAGTCCATATTTATTTTCAACCTTAGCTTTGAATATTTTGAACTTCTCAAATGCTTCTGACTTGTCTTTTAAGAATGCAACCCACATCATTTTAGTATGGTCATCAACAAACAAAATGAAATACTTTTCACTATAGTATGATCTTGTTTGAGTTGGACCACATAGGTCTGTATGAATCAGATCCAACTTGTTCTCTGCTGAATTGAGCTTGTTCCTGAATGAGTTTTTCACATACTTTCCCATCACACATTCCCTGCATATAGTATCAACTGGCTTTGCTATGCTAGGTAGATCTCTTATTGCCTTTACATTGCTTATCTTTACTATGTTATCAAAATTGATATGACATAGTCTTTTGTGCCACAACCAACTATCATCTACTTTAGCAACAAAATAACTTGCTTCTGGATTAAGCTGAAAACCATTACCTTTAGTCTTTGATCCCGATGCAATTATTTCTCCTTCTTTGTTGTTAATGATGCACTTGTTTCCATTGAATTCCAATCTGTAACCTTTGTCAAGTAATTGCCGAACACTTAGTACGTTATGTTTCAAACCATCGACATAAAGAACATCATCAGTACTATTCTTTCCATCCAAGGTGATGGCTCCTCTACCAACGATGGGTTTATGAGTGTTATCTCCAAATCTAACTATGCCACCATTGTATTTGTCTAGATGAACAAATTTGTCTTTATCATCTGTCATGTGATGTGAACAACCACTATCTATAATCCAGTCTGTCCTTATATCAGCTTGTGAAATCAATGCTAGCTCTTGTTCCTCTTTCTCATCTTCATGATCTGTTTTATTGTTCATTTTCTCTATAATAGCAATAAATCCTATTTCTTCTTTAGCTAAATCGTCATCTAAAACTCCATCTCCAGCATAGTAACATTCCTTAGAGTATTTAGGCTTGTAGTCATTTTTGAACTTTCTAGCTCTTATAGGACACTTAGATGCAAAGTGACCAATCTTATTACATGAAAAACATTTAAATGAAAATTGACTTTCAAATTTTCCTTTTCCTTTCTTTTCTCTTTTGGCAATCATAGCAATGAAATCATCTAGTGTTTTCTCTTCATCATCATTATCAAAATTACCAGAAGTGTTTGCAGATTTCTTACCATGAACTGTTGCTTTGAAGACTATCTCACTTTTAGGTTATGTCTTCAATCTTGAAATCTCAAAAGTTGAGACTTTGCTGATCAAGGTCTCTCTCTTGAAATGTGATGTAAGCTGCATGGTCTCATCAAGGATGTTGATCTTGTTTTCATATTCTGAAGTGAGAGTAGTTATCAATTTATCCATAATGTCTTCCTCTGAGATCTCTCCACCATTGTTCCCGATTCCAACAACTGCTTCATTGATCCTTTGATTGTAAGCTTTGATGTTTTCTTCAGGTAGCATCTCTAATACATTCTATCTTTTCTTCCATATTTTTCTACGTGCATCCTTTGCTTATTTGTCACCTTCAAATATGTCTTCTAGGTACTTCCATATCTTGTGGGTTGTATCTACTTTCTTTATTTCTGAAAACTCACTATCAGATAGGGCGCTGATAAGGGCTTCTTTGGCTATTGCATTTTGATGAAACAATTCCTTTTGCTTTTCAGTAGCCTCATGGTAGGTTTTGATTTATTTTGTAAATGGTTTTTTAAGTGTAGAACTATTCTAGGTATTCCAAGAGCCAAGGACTGAGGGGTATCCATTATGCTAAAATCCACCCAGGGCACAATCCCGACCTCATCCCTTATGGTGTTAGAGCCTTTGCACTCAACAAGACTTGATCTTTGGTGGGCTCATTGAGAACCAAACAACTTCACCAGTAGACCAAAGACCCATTGACAATAAGTCTAATTTTGAAGCTATGTTTCAAGTAACAATTTTTTTCAAGAAGGATGTGTAATTTTCATAAAGTAAAATATTTTGTACATTTTTAATTGTTTTAATCTTCTAAGAAAATATTTTAAATACATTTTAAAATATAGATCATTAAATTTGATTTGTGAATACATGTTTTCTTAATTTTTTATGTTACAAATTTTCTAAATTACGATTTACAATCAAACACCAATCTTATATTTTTTTCATGAGTGATTTTCTCACAATCCTAATATTATATTTTTTCACCGAGAATTCTTTCTCCAAATACAAACTCTTTATTTTCTACAATATATATACTTTTAACATAAAACAAATCATGCATTGATAATATAAATCAACTAATTTCTTGTTTCAATGTGTGGTAATGAAAGAAATGAACACACAAAAAGATATTTCAAAACTCATTTCATAAAAGCAAAGTGAATCTTAACTAGAAATTCCTCAAATTAAAACTGTCACAATTTCTTTCAATTGAGTTTACATTCTTCAAATTTTGCAAATAATATTTTATGCATTTCAAAGTTGTCTCAAAAAATTATATAGACAATGAAAAAACACCTCCTTAACATGTTGATGATGAACTACAACTGATTTAGAACTTGATTGAAGAATCTATGATTTAAGATCACCGAGTTGATTGATTAGATATGTAATATGATTAAATCAGTATTATGTTGTCATTGATGTCAACTAGTTTGACAACACTTATCTTGTAAGTTACTATACCTAAACATCTGTAGCAAAGGAGTGAAAGAGATGTATATAAATATCTACATGAGGAAGATGTATTTGACAAATGAGGATAAAGAATACATTGAGTAACTTGTTGATGAGTCTATGACTTTATGTTATTGACTTGATTATGTTTCATTCATCTATGATGAGGAAAAGAGCTGAAAGACACAAAGTAGTGTTGTTGGTTGATGAAGCATTTCAGTATACACCGACGGGATGTAGTGTATACCGAGCACAATATAAACTGAGATTGTGTTCACCAACACATTTCTTTGATAACCGAGCAGGAGAAAAGAATTAAATGATTAGTTTAGCCAATAAGATTGATGAGCTAGAAAGTGTATGATTTTGAGGTAACAGATAATGTTTGTTACATAGATCGACGACTAACAAAATTCATGAAAGATCTAAAGGATGAGAATCAAACGTGTTATTGACACATCAGCCGAGGTATGTTTAAGCGGCAAAATCAACGAAAATGATTAAGCGGCAAAATCTGATGGAGTAGAAGAAAATGGTTTACTTGCCTATATAAGAGACTGGAGATTTCATAGTGAATGTAATGCCAGAAGGAGGAAACTGCAAAATTATTACGTGAATAAGTTCTCATGCATACCTGATCAAACTAGTTAGTGAGAACTGAACTACAAAGTTTTTACCGAGTGACGGGAAGCTATTACCGAGCGACAGTAAGTCACTGCACATTGATTGGAACAGAATTGATTTAATGATCAGAGGATTGAATGAGCTTAATATTGATCTGTACATCTACAATTGAAGTTGTATTAAGGCAGATCACCTACTGTTACATTTTAACCATTGTACACAATCAAATCTCTTAACCGAGTGGACTAAGAAAGTCTTTTATGTATCATTCATAGAATGAACATTGTTATCCGGTCAACCCTAGAGTGACTACTAGTTGGACGATAACGGTTGGTCTAAAATCCTCTAACAAGGTCACACCTAACAGTGTGTTTGTAACTTTTAACAGGGTTGGGTCTTCACCGACCTCACTTCAGAAGAGTGAATATTTTGGGTTGCTGGTCCCAAGTGGTTTTTCCCTTCACAGGGTTTCCACATTAAATCTCATGTTATGTGTTGATTGTGATATTTGTTTGATGTCATATTTGCATGTTGCATATTTGATTTGATCGGTAACTACTATATATTTTAAGATTGGTAATCGGTAAAAGCATAGATAGTACATTATTTTAAGTTATCGAGTGTCAGAAGTTTTAAGTATTTGATTTTGAATTATACATTTTGTATTGGGACACTGGATAACTGATTCACCCCCCTCTCAGTTATTCTAACAATTGGTATCAGAGCATTGGTTGCTTAGAACAGAGTTTTAAGGACTTCATTACAAAGATCTCAAAATGTATAAGAGGGAAGTGCCAAAGCTGAACAAAGAGAACTTCGTAGTATGACAAAGTTGGATGAAGCTGCACATATCTGGAATTGGGAATTCTGCACTAGAATTGATAGAGAATGACTATATAGAATCGACCGATGGTCCCCTGACACTTGATCAACTGAGAGACAGGCATGAACATAATGTTACTATGATGAAGATTTTTGTTGCCTGTACCGATGCTGAATTTGAAGATATTAAAAGTTGCACTACTGCAAAAGCCATGTGGGATAAACTTTCTCAAGTTTACAGTGGAGATGTGAATGTCAAAAGAGCCAGAGCAGAAAGTTTAAGGTGAAGATTCAATGATATGAAGATGAAGGAAGGTGAGAATATTGTGCAATACACAAATAGACTGAAAGAGGTAGTACATGCTATTAGAGCATCTGATGGAGTTATTAGTGAAGAGGCAGTTGTAAGCAAAGTCCTCATAACCTTATTGCCGGTTTACGCAATCAGAATATCTGCTATTCATGAAACAAGGTCTGCAGGTGGTAATGTCCTTACACTTGACAATCTGATTGGTAAACTTACAACCTTTGAATTGAATAACTTTGACAACAGTGTTGTTCCGTTTGTGGAATCCACTTTCATGTCTTCTTTGAAGTTTGGCAAGTCTAGCAGGAATAATAAAAATGATGATAGTGATAGCAATACCAATGATGAGCTTGATGAACTTGAAGCTCTTATGGCCAGAAGATTACCCAAAGGTAAAGGAAGGTATAGAGGTAAGCTACCTTTGGCATGCTTTAATTGTAAAGAGGTTGGCCACATCGCTGCTAGATGTCCACATAAGAAAGATGATGAAAGAACCAAAGACCGATCTGAAGGAAGCTATGGGAGAAGAGTCTACAGAGGCTATCGACACAACAGAGATAACCGAGACAGTAATGATAAAGGCAAAAAAGTATGTTACATAGCCAAAGATAATGAATTTGAATCTGATTCTGATGATGATGTAGAAGTTGTATTTGTTGCTATGAAAGATGACTCAGAGGAAGAAGAAAAATATGTAGAAACAACATTGATCTATAAAGTTAACAAAAATAATACATGGATCATAGACAGTGGTTGTACACATCACATGACTGGTGATGAAGAGAAATTTGACCAACTTGAAGAATACAATGGAGGATCTGTTAAGATGGGTAATGGCACACCCTGTATGGTAAGAGGTAAAGGATCCCTGATGATAAATGATATGATAAAATGTGAAAATACTTATTGGGTAGATGGACTGAACTATAACTTGTTAAGTGTGGCATAGCTGAACAATTCAGGTCACCGAGTTGCTTTTGAGAGCAAGAAAGTGAAAATCTTTGATGATGGTGGAAGATTAGTTGGAATTGGTGCACAATCAAGAGGTAATCTATTTTATCTTGATACTGATGAATCTTCTTGCTTGATGATGAAAAATGAAGATGCTTGGTTGTGGCATAAAAGGTTATGCCATGTGAATTTTGATAACATGATTAAGACCAGTAAAAGGAAAAGAGTTAGAGGTCTGCCTAACTTGTCAAAACCTGATTATGTTATGTGTCATGAATGTCAGAAAGGTAAGATGACGAAATCTAGTTTCAAAAGCAAGGATTATTCAACAAAGAAGATACTTGAGTTGGTTCATACCGACTTGTGTGGTCCTATTAGAACTTAGAGTTATTATGGTGATAGATACTTTATTCTTTTTGTTGATGACTATACTAGATTGATGACTGTTATGTTCTTGAAAAAAAAATTTGAAGCATTTAAGATGTTCAAGTGGTATAAAACAAAGGTAAAAAAAGAGATTGGTAAAGAATTGAAATGCCTAAGATCTGATAGAGGAGGTGAATTTATCTCCGATGAATTTACTAATTTCTGTAATGAGCATGGTATTAAAAGACAAGTCTTTGCACCGAGGACACCTCAACAGAATGGGATTGCTGAAAGAAGGAATAGGTCAATAGTTGACTATGCAAGAACACTAATGCTGCAAAAGAATGTTGCTCAGACATACTGGAGGGAAGCTGTCAGCACAACTGTTTATGTTTTGAACTAAGTACAACTGAAGGACACTAACAAGACACCCTATGAGTTGTGGTTTGGACACAAACCTACTGTAAGTTATTTCAGGATTTTTGGAAGCAAATGTTTTATTCTAAAAGATGAGAGAAATGGGAAGTTTGACTCAAAAGGTGATGAAGGGATATTTCTAAGATATTCCAGTAAAAGCAAAGCATATAAGTGTCTGAATAAAACTACTAATAAAATGATTGAAAGTACTAATGTCCAAGTTGATGAGTTTGATGAAAAGAATGCAGAGGAAAGTACAAAGGAACCAAAAGACTATGGTAGATTCACTTACATTGAACACCCAGAGTATTTGCCGAAGCCGCAGCTTGTGATAACCGGTTAGCAGGAAAACAACACAGTAGAACAGGAAAGCGAAACTGAGGAGCAGGATGGACCTACCGAGCAAGCAAATGAACCTGCACAAGATGAACAAGAAAGAAGAAATAGGATATTGGCGAGTTTTTTCCAAAGACACCATCCTGAAACACAAATTATTGGAGACAAACAAGTTGGCATGCAAACAAGGAGTAAAGCAAGACAAGGTACATGTCTAGTTTGTGATTATGAACCGAAGAATGTAAAAGTTGTATTAGAAAATGATGAATGGGTTAATGCAATGAAAAAGGAAATACAATAGATAGAGAAGAACAAAACCTAGACCTTAGTACCTTGACCTAAAGATAAGAATGTTATCGATACTAAGTGGATATTCAGGAACAAGCAAAATGAGAATGGAGAAGTAACAAGGAATAAAGCTAGATTGGTATGCAAAGGATATGTACAGGAGGAAGGAATAGATTATGGTGAAACATTTGCACTTGTTGCTAGATTGGAAGGAGTCAGAATGCTACTTGCATATGTTGCACACAAGAAATTCAAAGTTTATCAAATGGATGTCAAGTCAACATTTCTGAATGAAATACTTGAAGAAGAAGTCTACATAGGACAACTTGAAGGGTTCGTTGATCCAGAAAAGGATATGGTATGTAAATTACATAAAGCTTTATATGGTTTGAAGCAAGCATCGAGAGCCTGGTATGAGAGGCTGCATACTTATTTGTTAAGTATATGATTTATAAGAACAAGTGAGAACAACAATTTGTATATGAAAGGAGATACTGATGATACTATTCTTATTACTGAAATATTTGTGGATGACATTATTTTTGGAGGTCAAGATCAAATTTGTAAGTCATTTGCTGATGAAATGAGAAGTGAATTTGAGATGTCTATGTTCAGAGAGATTAAGTTCTTTCTTGGACTACAAGTGATTTGACAGAATGATGGTATATTCATCACACAATCCAAATATATCAAGGAAGTATTGAAGACATTTGGCATGGAAGATGCTAAACCTATGGGAACACCGATGGCTACTGGATGTAAACTGACTAAGGAAGATGAAACTACAGAAGTGAACTAGACACTGTACCGATCAATACTTGGTAAGTTAATGTATGTAGTGCATAGTAGACCAGACATAGCACATGCTGTGGGAATTGTTGCAAGATTTTCTACAAACCTTAGAGAGTCACACATGATTGCTACAAAGAGAATCTTAAGATACCTGAAGAAAACATAAGATTATGGATTATGGTATCCTAAGGAAGGCAAGTTTGAACTCAGAGTCTATACCGATGCTGATTGGGCTGTAAATGTAGATGACAGAAAAAGTACCACTGAAGGAGCATTTTTCTTTGGTGAAAGACTTGTTACTTGGACAAGTAAGAAGCAGACTTGCATTTCTCAGTCTACAACCGAAGCAGAGTATGTTGCTGCTGCTAAAAACTGTTCAAATATTGCATATATTAAGCAAGTTTTGGAAGGTATGAATAAGATAATCACTGAGCCGGTGATTATATACTGTAATAACACTAGTGCAATAAATATTTCAAAGAATCCAATGATGCACTCTAAAACAAAGCACATATCAATTAAGTATCACTACTTGAGAGAACAAGTATAGGAGAAGCAAGTTAAGCTAGAATTTGTTACATCAAAAGAACAACTTGCAGACATATTTACAAAGCCTCTACTGAAGGATACATTTGAGTACTTAAGGACTAGACTTGGGGTCCATCCCCTGCCTACTGGTCACTAATGTAATCTAGATGTTGCATCAGCCTAATCTTATCAAAAGATCATTCATGTTGATGCAGCATAGTTCACACTTTGGATCATGTCTAAGGTTGTGAAAAGTTGGAGAACTGGAACAGATTGGCATATCAGTATACTGAGATACAGAGAATGCATTGGACAACAAAGAGTTACTTGGCTAATAAAGAGCAGTGTGTTTATTTGTTTCTTTAGCATTGTTGTCAAAGGGAAAGATAAATAATATGAAACAATATGCACCAATGAGAACTATCTAAGGGAGAGACAAATTGAAGAAAGGGAGAGCACTGAATATCAGTTACTGAGAATAGAAGAAGGAATCCAAGAGCTGAAAAGATCATATTTGCAGAATGTCAAAGCTACATTGTTAATGATGTTGAGTAACATAGTGATTAAACATATTAAGCTAGGGAGAGCTTGTACAACATTTGTTCATAGAGTTGTAGAATACATGTTTGGTATGTGTATGGTATATTTCATATTACTTGAGCTGCCATCAATGCCAAAAGGAGAGATTGATGAACTACAACTGATTTAGAACTTGATTGAAGAATCTATGATTTAAGATCACCAAGCTGATTGATTAGATATGTAATATGATTAAATAAGTATTATGTTGTCATTGATGTCAACTAGTTTGACAACACTTATCTTGTAAGTTACTATACCTAAACATCTGTAGTAAAGGAGTGAAAGAGATGAAGTACAAAAATATCTACATGAGGAAGATGTATATGACATATGAGGATAAAGAATACATTGAGTAACTTGTTGATGAGTCTATGAGTTTATGTTATTGACTTGATTATGTTTCATTCATCTATGATGAGGAAAAGAGCTGAAAGACACAAAGCAGTGTTGTCGATTGATGAAGCATTTCAGTATACACCGATGGGATGTAGTGTATACCGAGTACAGTATAAATCGAGCTTGTGTTCACCAACACATTTCTTTGATAACCGAGCCTAAGAAAAGAATTAAATGATTAGTTTAGTCGATAAGATTGATGAGTTGGAAAGTGTATGATTTCGAGGTAACATATAATGTTTGTTACACAGATTGACGAATAACAAAATTTATGAAAGATCTAAAGGATGAGAATCAAATGTGTTATTGATACATCAGCCGAGGTATGTTTAAGTGACAAAATCAACGAAGATGATTAAGCGGAAAAATTTGATGGAGAAGAATAAAATGGTTTACTTGTTTGTATAAGAGACTAGAGATTTTATAGTGAATGTAATGCCGGAAGGAGGAGACTGCAGAATTATCGCATGAATAAATTTTCATGCATACCTAATCAAACTGGTTAGTGAGAACCAAACTGCGGAGTTTTTACCGAGCGACAGTAAGTCACTGAACATTGATTGGAACATAATTGATTTAATGATCAGAGGATTGAATGAGCTTAACATTGATCTGTACATCTGCAATTGAAGTTGTATTAAGGCAGATCACCTATTGTTACATTTTAACCATTGTACACAGTCAAATCTCTTAACCAAGTGGACTAAGCAAGTCTTTTATGTATCATTCATAGAATGAACATTGTTATCCGATCAACCCTAGAGTGACTACTGGTTGGACGATAACGGTTGGTCTAAAATCCTCTAACAAGGTCATACCTAATAGTGTGTTTGTAACCTTTAACAGGGTTGGGTCTTCACCGACCTCACTTCAGAAGAGTGAATATTTTGGGTTGCCGGTCCTAGGTGGTTTTTCCCTTCATAGGGTTTCGACATTAAATCTCTTGTGTTATGTGTTGATTGTGATGTTTGTTTGATGTCATATTTGCATGTTGCATATTTGATTTGATCGGTAACTACTATATGTTTTAAGACTGGTAATCGGTAAAAGCATAGACAATACAATATTTTAAGTTACCGAGTATCATAAGTTTTAAGTATTTGATTTTGAATTATACATTTTGTATTGGGACACTGGATAACTGATTCACCCCCCTCTCATTTATTCTAACAGTTGATTTACATGTAATTTTTCATCAACCTATATAGTCATATTATATTAAGATCTAATATATTACAATTTGTATTAAAATTATGTAAATTATATATGCTACAAATTTTAATTATTCATTTACAATTTTTTTATTGGCAAATAACAGCTTATGGGTATGCACTTGTTTATATTAATATAGAGAGAAAATTACATGTATATGTCCATGAGGAAGTCCAACGTTGGACTAAGGAGCGACTTACCAACCTCAACAACTAGAACCATCCCAACTAAATGGAACCAACCCTATCCAACTCCATGTTAGAAATAAAAAGGAGCAACATATAAACCACCAGCCCTTGTAAAACCTACCACCTTAAGTTCCCTAGAAAAAATGGAGTAGATTGTTGCATGTAAGTAAACTATGACACACACACACACACACACACACCCTACCCCATACCAAACCACCCGTCTCATAGATTATGGTGTGTGTGTGCTTTCTAGACACCAGTCGAGCTCTTTGTAGACACATTTGGGTAGCAATTGACATGGTCTTCTAGCACCACCTCATCCCCCTCCAAGCCAAGATTCACCTTTTCTTCCACTTTCTCTTCCACGATGTCCAATTTAGGCTCTCTTTGTTTTTCAAATTCCATCAACCCTTCCTCTCAGATATGCCTCTGCAACCAACCTTTTGCTTCTTCCAAAACCAAACCCAACATCAACTTGAGGAATGCCACACTTACAAGTGTTGTCATCCTTTAGGGAAATATTAAAGGGTCTAGTGAGTGAATTAAAGAAAATTAGCCACCTCTCTCCCACAGCGCCAAAGGACATAATAATTCTTTGGAAGGACACCCTGTTTAGGGTCAACATTTTCCAGGACATCGTCCAGTTGACCCAACAAATTGGTATTAATCAACCTTTTACAAATAACATTTGTGATGACCTATAATTCATCCGCATTAAGAAATGTAGCAAGAAACAATGTCAAGATCGTGCAGGAACACCTCAAGGATGAAGCATAAAAGGTGATCTCATAGGTCCTAGTTTTGTTTTGGGTCCTTTGGACCATTTGATTGTAATAAGAGCTAATTGTAAGGCCTCTTTGCCATCAGGTAACACTTATAAACCCATGGTCAAAGTTGGTCAAAGGGTCCAATTTAAATAAAATTAGTATTTTTAGGGATCTAGGGTCTAAGTGTGTTGGGATGCACCTATTTGACATGTTTGTCACACAACTGGAGTAAAATTGCCAAAAAATTGTAAAAGTTGTCAATATTGCTTTGCAAAAGTTGCTAAATTGACCCGCAAACCTCTCCAACAGTCACCAACCCCAAAATTTATTTAGGAAATTTGGTTTGGGTCTATTTAAGACCATTTGAATTGAAATCAACTAGTGTTGAAGGATTTTGTGAAGTTTTGGTGGCTGAAGTAATAAAAACATACAGTTTTCCTGCAAATTTCTCTATTTTCCATATTGTACCATTTCATGGTAGATTGGTAAGGGTCTGAATTTGTTTGGATTGAATTGTGAAATATTTTATGACTCTAATCAATTGGTATTTTTCAATTTGGTGGTGTTTGAAGAGTTTGGTGGATCAAAATCAGAGGATAGGTCTGAATTGGCCTATTTTCTAGAGTTCCAAAAACAAATGCCTCTAACTTAAATTTCTACCCTTATAATTCAATGACCTTTGGGGGAAAGTTAGTTGATGCAATGTAATTTAATATTCCTAAAGACTTTTGTAGGAAAACCCTAAGGGTGAATTTTTCCACCAAGCCCTAGCTGGACATCCCTATGTGATTGACTTGTCTTAGAGTTGAGAAACCTTGGTAAGAAGCAATCAGGGATGAATCGAAGCAAAAAAATGGTGGATTTGGTGTCCTTGCAGACTAATGAAGCCCTATGAATCATTTCCCCTTTTGGATCAAACCAATTTGAAGCACTTGTAGTGTAAAAATCCTAAATTAGGCCTAATTGTCCTAATTAGCCCTAGTAGGGGTTTGTGTTCCATATTGAGGGTCAGAGTCTTAAACTTGAAAAATATCCCAAGTCTTCCAAAAGGGTATCCAAATCTAATTGGGTTCTAGGGTTATTTGTGGGTTTTCTAAACCAAATCCAAAATATTAATTAGGTCAACCTAATTCTATTAGGTCTCTCTCCATTAGGTCAAGTTGAACAACCAACCTTGTGGGTTTGAAGGATTAGATCCAAAGGTTGGATTGGGTTATGCTGAGAATATTAATGGTGTTTGGTTCATCCCTAATCCAAGGAAGTCATTTGATGAGTTTTTACCATAGCCCTAGCCTAAGAAGAGAAGGGTTCTTGAGGGAACATTTATGGATCTTGTGACACAAATTATGTGTCTATTTTGTTGTTGAGTATCATATGTTTCTATAAATTCTAGAGTCTCTCGAGAGCATATAGAGTGAAGCCCCAGTGACTGAAAGATCTAAGAGAAGTATTATCTTTTGTCTATGTAAAAGCCTTAGATCAAGCCTTCCATGTTTCACTCTGCATCATAGTGGTATCAAAGTAGGTTGATAGGCTTTTGGTGAAGTATATGTTAGATTTTGAGTTTGAAGAATTTGGGACTGAGGCTACAAATATGCCTCCCAAGGGGATGATTTCTATAGTTGCAAGGAGGTTCCAAGAGATAGAGGAACTTAACAAGAAGCTGACAGAGGAAGTCAATAGATTGAGGGGTTTGGAAGAATGACTAGGGAAGTATAGACAAGAAAGAATGTTCTTTGGTCTAGGAGAAGGGGATGAAGAAGAGGCCCAAAGGCAGGAGGAGGAAGTTCCTATATGACAAGGATGCCTAGTGGAATCCCTCAAATTAGTTGGAAGAAAGGCCTCAGATGCTTGAGCAAATATCCCAACCTTTGATGGTCTATTAGATCTAGATTCTATCATGGATTGGATTGAGACTCTCAATAGTCACTTTGAGTGTGAAGAGGTTCATGCAAATCAAAAGGTGAAAGTGGTCAAGTTGAAGTTAAGGGGTGTCGCCTTGACTTGGTGGAACTATGTTCAAGAGGAAAGGGTTAGGCATGGAGATATCAAATCTCCTCAAATCCAATCATTTCCCTATACGTCCTTACATCCAAGGATCATTGAACCATTTAGTGCTTAAGTCCTACTTGAGCCTATTAGATCATCTTCCTTTTGATTGTGCATTAGGCAATTGGATCTCCCCTGTGCTTCCTTTTTCCTACTATAAAGAATCTATAGAGATAGAGTGTTGTTCAACTATATTATCTTGGCCTTTTACCATGTTTGAGCACCCTCCTCATTCAAGAATGTATTACATAAATAAAGATTGAACTACAAACATAAAACACATGATCCAATGGTACTGAATTTTCAAGAGAATTGATCATAAATTCATAACCAACACTTTAGAAAATTGTATGATGATAGTACTTAGAGGATTAAGAGGAATCTAAGTAAGTGATATTACAGTCATCGCTTAGCTCAAAGAGACGACTCGTGTGGAACTAAAGAATCATCTAATGTAGACAAGGAGTCTTGATTTGCCAAATCTGCATCTCATGGATGTCTAGGCCTTCTCCAATGCATCCTTAGCCTAAGGGAACACTCAAGACACACATGAGGCATACTTATTATCATGCTATTATGTGTTACCCTATTCATTTTAATTATGTTATCACTTGTATTAAGCAACTCTCTAATGAGTTGTCTTTATGGCCCCTGAGTTGTCTTTGTGGCCCCTTTGTGCCTTGACCCCCATTGAAAGCCACTCCCTAGTTTTGGCTCTACACTCAACCCAAGATCATAACCAAGATAAATCATAGTGGCACAATAAAATAAGATCTCATGTCACATCATTCCAAATTCACAGTATACACTTGTCGACAATGCTCATGACACTCACTCCATTGGTTCCAAACCAAGTGTATGGATCTCACAATAATTTCCATATGCCATATCATATTACCACATAGCAACATCCATATTCCAATTCACAAACCAATAATTTCACTCATACATCAATTTTTTCCAAAAACTAAGCATGGAGACCATCCACCCAAAAATCATGAAAAAATCAAACTCAAAGGTTAAAAAATCTAGGATACCCATTGGTTCTCATACCTCCACCATTCCAAAAAGTTAATAAAAATCATGAAACATCCATTCAATATCAAACGGGTGACATAACGATGAAAAAACCATCATGTTCATAAATCAATATGAAAAATATTCAAAATTCAACCAAATTCACTTCTACAAACTAGAAACATGCATAAAATCATCCAACCATTCATTTGCAACACATTTACAAAAAACAAACTAAAAATAATGGAGAAATGAAGAGAATCCTACCTCAATCTAAGAAAATGCCCAAAATTGAAGAAGTTACCAAAGATTCCACAATAAGCTATGAAAACTAGAATGCAAATAGAATTCGATGAGAGCAATCCAAAGGGCCAATACCCACAAAAATCTTTTAGTCCAATCGTCCTATCCAAGCAGGAATCCAAATTGTAGAGAAGGGGGTTTTTGAGAGACAAATTCAATTATAATAACAAGTTAAAAATGAACTTTTTCCACAATGAAAAAGGGCTATTCTTGAAATATAGTAAAATATAACAAAACCACTTAAGTCAAGTCAAGATTATAAAATCAACACTTAAAATATAAGGCCAAATAAATCATTAAATCCCAATTAAATTAACTACTCATACAACATATTTGTTGGTAAATAGTAATAAATTGCCAGACAATATATTTTATTAAATTATTTATTATTTTATTATATATACTTAATTGCGACAACAACAGATACTGACAATGCACAAACATATGTTACTAGTCTATCACAATATGTAAGGGTAACTATACATTACCATGTGGTAACCAAATGTGTGATTATCACCCAAGAATAGGAACAATAATTAGGTTGGGCAATATGGATGACCATATGACTAACTCTAATCAACCACCATCGGGAATAATATAAGCACACTCAGACTTGTGAAGCCAAGTGCAGTTGATGTTTGATACTTGTTATCACTAAAATATTCACACTTAAAGTGTGCCTACTCATATATATATATATATATATATATATATATATATATATATATATATATATATATATATATATATATATATATATATATATATATATATATATATATATATATATATATATATATATATATATATATATATATATATATAGTCGAAACACATAAAATAATCCAATGGCATAAATCACTGAAAATATAATTTTAACGATGTAATCATTCTCGTGTGTTTGAATGTTACAACATCACTCCTATTCACTTACAATCATCAACTAAACATTGCAATAATAATCTTGTCTAAATCAAATATGTTGATACAACACTAATCATTAAATAGCATTAAATACCATTAATGACAACAATGAGCTTATAACAAATTTCCCCAAGCAAGAATAACAACAACACATGAATCGTAACACATCTTATCAAATCATTGGTACAACATTAGTACAAATCATAAAGCCATCACTAACTCAACATGACCAAAATATCATCTATATATGTAAATGTATCCATACATTATCATATAACATCATTCCACATAATTGCGGAGTCATCATGCATATATGAACACCATTGAAATCATAAGTGTAACCTACTATCCAATCACTAGTGATACCATATGAACAAAATAATACAACAATAATTAGATGTGTCACAAGGATACCAATACAAAAGAATAATATACAAACAATCACATAGTAAACAAAGTCTGACTCGAATAAAAATGAATAAACAATAACAAAATGCAAACATGGGAGACACTATAGGTGACTAGTATAGACTTCAGGGGATGATTGTTAGTGGCAACTTTTTGTTTTAATTATTTTATTCCAAGTTTTATACTTGGAAGCGACAACTTTGTGTTTTAATGCCAATCTTATTCTTTGAAAAACTGTTGATGCCATAAAAGCTGCTATTGCCAATTTTTATTGTAAGCTAACAAAGGAACTCTTTCTGTTTTTTAGATTTGTTCCTATTATTTCTCCACATTTTGCTTTGAGGAAGGTTATATATTTTATAAATTCATTTGTAAATTAATGAAATAATTTTTCATCTCATTCTTGTTCTAAATTTTTTCTTTATATACCTGCAAGTTCTACCTTTTATTTTCTAACTAGATCTAGATTGTGGTGCAAGTTACGCTAAAATTTTATAATGACTTGATTTTAATATTTGTATATATATGTTGTAGGCGTTTCCATTTTGAAAAGGCCCAAGATATTTTTGGAATCTAACGGTGTAGTCTTTCTAAGAGACCTTGGTCGACCATCAAATTGATCATCGCCGCTGGTTTCAGTTTGCCCCTTTTCACTGACTCTTTTCACCTACCAATTTCACCAATAAATTTTTGTCTAGAAACGGTCCGTTCGTACCCATTTTGCCAATAAAACTTATTCCCAAGCCCATATCCTTGGCTTTTATTCCTCTTCGTCAAATTGCTTTAGCCGAAAAGCCATAGCCTATGCCAAATCTACCCTAAATTTAGAGGTTTTCCAGCATGGCATAAACTCCTACTATTTTGGCACATCTATTGCTTCCCAACATTTTCCCCAGTTTAATTGGGATCCCCACGCAACCTACCTAGTAGCCATGTTGCATTACCTAGGGCTGATGTCAGAGGCTTTTACACTAACTGGAATGTCGTTTGAGTTCCACGATGGTGTTTTGGCCATATTGAAGGAAGGTGTGTCACCACGCGTGAGAGACACGATCGTAGAGGCCATCTTCAGGCATAGAGAACAGATACACATGGAGTCCCACATAATAGAGTGAACCAAAAAGGGAGAATGTTTTGAATTTACATTACATAAGCAATCCATGTACAACTACATGGAGGTAAGAGGATTCCAAACAAATAGCTATCAAATGGTACAAAGGATAGATAATCTAATGGATGCTCTTGGATGGTCTTGCATCCGTTTTCAACTTGGAGATAACTACTTAAATGGTGGTGGTGTGTAATGACAATGTCAGACAAAAACCATTCGACCAATAAGAATAATGAAAAGGGACGGTCAAAATTTCATTAATGGTATCGGGTGAAGCTGCTGCCGATGAGTATCAATATATTGGATAAAAACATGGATGACTATGATGTTTTGGATGGTCGTCCATACTCCTTATAACCATTGATTTCAAACAACAGGTCCCCCCACATCATTTATAGTCTCGTTTGATAGTGATTCCAATACATATACAACTACACACCAATCAACTCCCCTCTCTCTCTCTCTCTATATATATATATATATATATATATATATATATATATATATATATATATATATATATATATATATATATATATATATATATATATATATATATATATATATATATATATATATATATATATAGTCATTTCCTTGCTCACTTTTCTTCTTTATATATTTAGTTATTTCTCCCTCCCTCTCCCCTCTTCTTGATTCTCTCCCCCTCTCGTTCCTTTTCTCCATCTCTATTTGTCTATATCAGCTTCCTCTATCAATGTATTTCTCCAAAACCTCGTGCAAATAACTACAACATACCCATTGCACACCAAGGTGCGATTGCTAGTTTTTACTACTCAAGACACAATAGTGATGACTGAATCAACCTTCTAGGGAAGATGATATTTAAACGTCTGTAGATGACTTTCAAGTGGTCCTCTTCACAATATTGGTGTACGAAAAAAAGGGTAAAAGATGTGTGCAACCCAACTTTGCTTTGAACAACATTTATGTCATTAGAGAGCTAAATATCTTCTCTTTATTTGTTCCCTTCAACTGGAAGTCATAAACCATAAAGTTGTTAAAGAATTTGGCCACTAGGAGGTTTATAAACAATTTTTAGCGATTATAGTCACCATTCAAAATTATTGCAATATAGAGAGAATTTAAAAAATAAAAAACCAACAAATGAAAAACAAGAAAAATTCAACTATCTAGACGATTCTCATTGTCTTGCATCCCCTCTCGAAGAGCCTATGCCATCAATGGCCGAAATTACCCGATCTAATTCATATAAGGAACACCTTGAACATTATTATTATTATTAGTACTTGCCGATAGGCTAGCAAGTACTATTGCATCACTTTTTGCATTTCTTCTATTAAGTAGTGATTAAAGCCAATTCTTTGCACCAATTATAATTTAGTATTTTCTTATTTTGTTAAAAATAACACATATTCTATAGTCTAAATGTTAATTTTTTAAGTTTATAATTTGTAAAAATTATTTTTTCATGATATGATTGGCTAATACATTTGAGCTCTTATTACTGAACCAATTAAAATGTACCACGTTTGTTATTTATTGTACATGAAAATCATGCATTCAAATAATGCAATCTAATTTATATATCATCTGATTTTATTTGGTTTATGGTTTACAACTTTATAGATATAAGAGATTGATAATTTTTCCTTATATTAAAATAATATTTCTATTTTTGTTATATTATAAAATATTGAATATTTTTTGGATTTATTTTAATATATATTATATAAATTTAGATTTAATAGAATAACATTATAATATTGTTGAAAAAGAGTTATTTAGACTAAAAAATTAATATTAAAATTAATTATAAGTAGAACTATTTTACAATTTAAATTAATTATAAATGATATTTTATAATTATTTATAAAATTAAAAAATATTATTAGAACTATAATTATAGTAATTTTATAATTTTTTATAATTAAATAATTACTTTACATATAAATTAAAATTAAAATTAAACTTAGTTATAAATTATTTTAATTAAAAATTCACTTTACATATAAATCAAAATTAAAATAAAATTTATTTATAAAACTAAAGGTAAGTACTTGGCCACTACGTGGCACTTGTTTAAATATAAATGCTAGTGAGGGGTAACTTTATGGGTAGGAGATGCACTCTCGAAATTGAAGACAGGCCATTGTAAGTGGGACAATTATTATCATTTAAAAAAAGTTATTAGTTTTCACTAACAAATACTTTTTTGGCCATTTTTTTTTAGGGTTGGGAGAAATTGCTTGGATGTGCCCTAAATTCAATTTGCACTAATAAAAACTTGGTGGCCATTCGTCTTAGGGTTTCAAGAAATTTCGTGGATATGCCCCTTATTCTAGGGTTTCCAGAAACTGCCTCGATATGCACTAATTCATTGCTCATAAATTGGTTGGAGGGGTCGACTTAGAAGAAATTGAAGCTGCAGGCGAGTGGAGTAGAGAAGAGAAGAGGGGGCATTGGAGGTGATGTGATGTAGAAGCAGGCTGTTAAGTGTGGGCGAACGGGTAAAAGGTGGCTGCCGCTTCTGGTTGCTATTTTTTTGCCTGCACCGCCCATACCTGACATCCTCCCTACGCATCCCCTTCCTTTCCTATATCCTTTGTCTTCTCTCAGCCGTTTTTCGTTGAGCGCCTCTCTGATCTATTTCGGTACTCTCATCTCTTCTTTTTACTGGTTTTAATAAATCTGTTTTTATTATTTAAAAGTTTTCTTTTTTCTTGCTAGAAGCCCTCCGAGAATCTGCTGTTTTACTCAAGTTTTGGTATAGAAGTTAAAAGACTGATTTTCACTGTTTTCTGTCATTTATGCTATAAGCAGAACTGGACTCACCTTTTTGATAGGTACACATGATAAGTACCAGAGGTCTTCTAAGAGTAATTGTTTTTAGTTTTTTGATTGACGAGTTCTATTATAGTGTTGGTACTTGATAAGGTAGCTAATCATCTAATTTTTTTAAATGTATTCATTCTCAGAAATGTAAACATTTGTACTTACATGTTTTTGATTTTTCAGATATCTGCGATTTGTGCTGTCTACTGATACTTAATTTACATAATTGATTTTATTCTTGCAATCGGGTTTTATTTTGCATTTATTGTTTGAGGTCTCGAACATGATGTAAATAAATATACTGTATCCTTTCTAAGCCATATGCCACCATGAAAATCTCAAACCTGTGGCTAGACAGCCATGTTTTTAGATCATTTTATTAAGGACATTTCAAAAAAAAGTGTCCTGGTATGATTTACTAAATATATGCCTGAATAGGCTCTGCGAAATCTCACAGCGACTTGTATTTTTACATGATTTGACTGTAGGCATGATTTGGTCTTTAAGAATGTCTAAGCAGGAGAGTTGAACACCTAAAATTATTTTCTTATCCAACTAGGAGAGTAGAACCCCTCTAGGTCATTTTGTAGAACAGCTCTAGTTTATTTTCTTCTGATATCTACCCCTCTAGGTTTTTTTTTTCCTGTTAGTTGGAGTTATCTAAAATTTGAATCAATTCACGTTTTATCACGATCTTGTAAAAAGATGCAGTTCGAATGCGTGCGTGGTTTCTGGAAAAAGGTACGAGTGAGTATTGAATTACAGTATTTCTAAATTCTCTTTATATATATTCTTCTAGTGAAATCCTCTATTTTTCACAAATCTTTTACTTAAATATCTGTGATATAGAGTGCAAGCTGATTCTCTTGCGAAATCCACTTTATTTCACAAAACTCATCTTTAAATCTCAGCGAGTGGAAAGTAAGCTGTCTTTTTAGTGAAAGTCGTGGTATTTGACAAATTTCAAGTGCATCACTCGTGAAATTCGTAGCATTTTCAAATCTATCTCATCTCTGTAATTTGGAGTACTGTGTGTTTGATCATGAGTGCTCATTGAATAAAATGAACCTTTTAGATCTGTAAAGTAACAAATAAAGTATGTAAAAATCCAAGCTCCCTGAATTCATTTGAAATTTCAAGTGCAAAAAATAAAGTATGCCAAAACTCAAGCCGTATAAAACAGCAAATAAAGTATAATTCAATGGAAAACTCTGTTAAAATCCAATTCATGAGAGTAAAACTTTCTTTTTGTATGTGCACATTAAATGAGTATGTAAAATATTACATCATCTACATATATGCCACTTGCACACTCAAGGAATTCTCGTTGTTCAACCTTTTATGTTCTTATTACTTAGGAGGTAAAGTGAGATTGGATATCTTTAAAACACTAAGATAAATCAAAATATTTTAAACAATATATATAAGTAGTTGACAATGATTAGTAAGAAAAAAAGAGGGAGGAAAACAATGGAGTAAAAATATATTGAAATTCAAGTGACACATTAACTATAAATATAATATAAATGGCACATTACTAATATGTTCAATTAAATCTGAATATTACTGATCAAATTATAGTCAAACCTTACACAAAAGTATACAACTTGTTGATAAATTAGTACATTTAAGTTTTTCAAATTTAAATTGTCACAAAACTAATATAAAATGAAATGTGTGCTATAATTTCACCAGTTTAAATCATAGATATGTATAAGATGGACAATATAATATATATTTTTTCCAAAAGACATAAAATCGGAAAAAAAACTGATAGATGGGCAAATACCAGGACATCTGTCTAAAACAGAGGAATAAAACATCAAAATCTTGAATGGATGTACGGTCAAATTCCAAGGCAGCCCCCTTAAAACAGATGAAGAGCCACCAAAATCCTTGTCGGACGTGGGCGTCCCTCACACTCTCAAGTCACACAAATGTTGTGACACAACGGATTTCTCCCAACATTTGGGGGGGCGTATGCGCAACACACCTCAACTGCACTGCCACATTATCCAACCCTCGCTCCATGGCTTAAAATTAAGTTAAAAATTTAAAAATGATCAGACAACTCAATAAACTTCTGTTAAGTCGAAATGACATTTACTATAAAACATGACCAGATTAAAGTCAATTTATGAAGTTGAGCAAGAGAGAGATGCCTCATTCAATGCTTCCTATACTGTAATCTCGACAAACACAAGAGCAAGACCTGCTGTACGGCAATATCGACAAACGTAAGAGCTGCAGTTGTACTGCAAATCAGGAAGCACAAACGCAACAGCAAGGAAAGGGCAAAGAGCAAATGATTCAGAGTAGAATTGCATGCTAACGCAATTCAAACTCAAAACTTTGTTGAATATGAGTATGACAATCCTACAACCCAATAAATTTATTGGAGGCATCGAATCTGGTAGACGATCTCTCAACTAGAATTTTGAACTTGATTTGCATTTGTCTAGCTTCAGGCGATGTGCAAAATGGTGAAAGAGCATATGCAAGGAAAGAGGAGAAATTTTCTTTTTCCTTCTGCCTCTGCCCCTTCCATGGGCAAGAGATCTTGAGTGGTGATCAGTCAAGACTTTAGGGGATGACTGGGTTTAATATTTGTATATCGTTTGGGGGAGAGGATCCAGTATTTGAACATGTTCTAATGGTTGTGATATCAGTTCTTAACTTAATACCCACAGTTGCTGATTTAATATCTAATATTTTTGACAATATTGTACCAATAGTTGTGACTTTAAAGTTGTTTTTGTTAATGATGACTACCCATAATTGAATGAAATGTGCCCTTTGTTCTTAAAAACAACCAATAGTGTGATGCCATATCGGCTGCACAAGTATTGGGGTCCCTAATTCACTATGATTGGTCTCACTTTTTTTTTTTTTGGCTGTTTTTGACACCTTGGCAAAAAGCATGCTGAAGTGGCATCATAATTGATGTTGTGGCTCTGAAACCTTAGTTATAAGTAGGAGACTCGCCAAATAAGCTACTGTAAAAAAAATGAGAGGGATTTGAAATTTCCATGTAAGATTTTGAGAAGCCCGAAATTAGGGTGCTCAACTACTGGATTCTCTCCCCTACTGCATACAACAATCCACAACAATGATGACTTAATTGATCTTCTAAGGAAAATGATATTTAAAGTTCCAAACAACTACAGATGACTTTCAAGTGGTCCTCTTAAAAATATTGGTTTACGAAAAAGACGGTAAAAGATGCATGCAAACCAAATCAACTCTGTTTTGAACAACAATTATGTCGTTGGAAAGCTAAATATCTCCTCTTTATCAGTAAAGGTTAAATGATTTGGCCAACGGCAGATGACTTCTACAGAGGTTAACATGTAATTTTTAGGTGTGAAATTTACGTGCACAAGTGATCGACAAAGAAGATTATAGTCATTGTTCAGAATTATCACAATGATTGTAAAAAATAAAAAACTTGCAAATGAGAAACAGGAAAAATTCAAGTGTCTGGATGATTTTCATTATCTTGCATCCCTTCTCGAAGAGCCTATGCCATCAACGGACAAATTAGCTGATCTAATTCATATAAGGAACACCTTCGACACTAATTATTATTTAATGCATGTATGCTAGTGAGGGAGTAACTTTATAGGTAGAAGATTTATTATTCATAGAGAAATTAAAGATGCAACCATTATAAGTGGAACAATTATTATAAATTAACAAACCTATTAATTATCACTAGCATACTTTTCAGCCCTTCATTTCAGGGTTGGGAGAATTACTTGAATGTGCCGTAAATTCAATTCACTGATTAAAGGTTGGTGGCCATTCACTTTAGGGTCTTCCAAAATTGCCCGGATATGCCTGAATTCTTTGTGTATAAGATTGATTGGAGGGGTGGAGTGAGGCACTGAATCTACAGGCGAGATAGAGAAGAGAAGAGGGGCATTGGAGGTGATGTGGTGTAGAAGCAGGCTGTTAAGAATGAGTGAATGGGTTAACTGCTGCTTTGTAATGTCCCCTGTCTACAGGTTAGACCAATTTAATCATAAAGTGCCCTAATTTTAATATATTTGTACTTAATTACTTAAGATGTATTGATTTAATTAACACAAGTAAGAACTATGTATATATCCATTAACAAGCTAGAGATCTTACTATCCATAACTATTAAATTCATGCTAATCTTATTATTATTTCAACTTGAGAAGGATTGTAAAAATGTAACCAGGTTGCTTAGATACCTATCTCAATAGATTTTCCCTCAAGGTTTACAGATCCAAGCCTTTAAGTCTTTCTTGGGTCTATGTCTGTAAGGCGCTACCCTATCTTGAAAGTCATCCTATTGGCTGGATTTATACAAGCCTCTCATTGAAAACATTTTTATTATCACTTCCTAGTTTAATGATAATAAGGTTGGAGCATGATTTCATATATTTTTTCCTAATGATTATTAAAACATAGTTATAGCTTCACATAATACATGGCATCTCTATTGACCAGCGTCAGGAATTCATACCTGTCTAGAGTGTGGTTACGAAGATGTATGATGATTCTATTGGTCTAGTGCCTTAGACTCATGGTATGATTTCTTAGATATCTTAGTTCTTTCGTCTGCTATTTTCTAGATTGAATGTTCTCTTTTATTTTTTCGTGTCCCCCTTGGAAGTGTTTGGGCATGTTAATTTATATCTACAAATGGTGATAAGGTGCAATGCTTGGGGACATGTCTTCGTTGTATTCCTCAGACGCATCTCTTCATTAGTTGTGACTAACCTGCGTTGGCATGTTACGAACCATCGACACTCGAACATCATTTGCCTGCAGTCGAATCCTTACCTACGTGGCTTAGTCGCTTGTCTGCTTCTTCCACTTGTTGACGGGAACCCATGCACTCGTATGTGTGAATTTTTATTTATTAATACTTGTTTATTTGTATGAATCATTCAATATTGATGAGATTTTATTTATTAATAAATAATTATTAATTTTATTTAATAATTATTTATTTATATATACAAATGACAAATATATGATTAATGTTTAGTTTATTTATTTATTAATTAGTAATTATTTATCTAATAATCGATTAACCATTCAATTAATCATTCAATTATTTGTTTAATAACAACATTATATCCTTTTAGTCAATTATTTAATTAGTTTATTTGCTAAACACTTATTATAGATGGGGGCTATCACAATCCACCCCTCCTAAATTTGCTTGTTCTCAAGCAATTTAAGGTTTGGGTGCTCAAAACTTTCTGCTCCTCCCCAAGTTGCATCTTCTTCCGGCAGGCCTTTCAATTTAGTCAAGTATTCTGGAATGGTCTAATTCCTCAGCTTCTTCTCTCTCTCTCTCTCTCTCTCTCTCTCTCATGTTAAGAACCCTTTTTGGTTCTAGGATGAGTTTTCCTTCATCATCAAGTGGAGACAATTCTTCGCATGGGGTAATTTGTTGTCCAAAGACCTTTTTTAGTCGTGGCACATGGAAAACATTATGGATTCTATTATTCTCAGGTAACTCTAGTTCAAAGGCTACCTCGCTAATTTTTCTCAAAACTTTGTACGACCCATAGAATCGTGGCTTAAGTTTTTCTGCTTCACTAGTTTTTATGGATAGCTGTTTATAGGGTTGTAGCCTCAGAAAACCCAATCTCCCACCTCAAATGCTTGTTCAGTTCAATTTCGGTAGGCATAAATCTTCTGTTGGTTTTGTGCATGGTGTAGGGTATCTTTGAGAACTCTCATAATGTCCATATTTTGTTGTACAAAATCTCTAGCTCCTAGTACCTTACTTTTTGGAAGGATTAGACTCACAAAAAAAGTGAATTCATAATTGTATAATGCCTTGAATGGGCTCATTCCAACAGATAGATGTGTAGTATTGTAACAGTGCTCACCAAGGTGTAGCCATTTTACCCATGCATTCTGTTGTCCTGTAACATAATTCCTCAAGTATCCTTCTACCCATTTATTAACAGTTTTTTTTTTCTGTCCACTAGTTTGAGGATGATAGCTTGTACTAAGTGTTAATTCAGTGCCTACCAAAAAAAGAGAGTTCTTGCCAAAACATGCTCAAAAATCTACTATCTATGTCGCTAGCAATGTTTCTAGGTAGCGCATGTAATTTGAACACTTCTTTGAAGAAAACCTTTGCAACTTGAGGTGCTCTATATTCTGTAGATATAGCCATGAAGTGGGCGTATTTGGTTAAGCGGTCAACTACTATGCAAATACAGTCTTTTCCTTTACTTTGGGGAGGCCCCCCTATAAAATCCATGGAGATACTCTTCCATTTTTTATTTGGTATTGACAGTTGTTGAAGCAGGCCAACATGATGTGTTTAATCCTCTTTATTTCTTTGGCATGTCATACATTATTGGACATGCTTAAGTATATCCCTTTTAAGTCACTTCCAAGAGTACTTTTCCCTTACTTGTTTGTATGTTTTGTAGTAACCTTGATGTCCTGCCAGGGGGCTGTCATGAAATTCCTGAATGATTGTTTTTTCATTTTCGAGCCCCAAGTAAGGTATATTCTATTCTTATATAGGATAATTCCTTCTACTACTTTATAATCTTTCAATTGCATGTTTCCTTCCATGATATCGTTGGCATGAGAATCTTTGGCATATTCTGCAATGATAGAATACTTCCAATTTGTTGTGATATCTGTTATGGTACACAAGTAGGGCCTTGTAGACAGTGAATCGACTACAACATTATTCTTCCCTGGTTCACAAGTAGGGCCTTGTAGACAGTGCATCGACTACAACATTATTCTTCCCTTTTACATATTCTATGTCAAAGTTATAAGCCTATAATTTGCTTACCCATTTCTATTGACGATCGTTAAGTTCTTTTTGCTTTAGGAAGAATTGTAGATTGTTGTGATCCGTTTTAACGACGAATTTTCCACAAACCAAGTATTGCCTAAATTTTGCCAAGGCATGCATAATTGATAACATCTCTTTATCATATATATAATAAGATATTTCGGTAGGATGGAGTTTCTTGCTTTCAAAAGAAATTGGGTGCTTATTCTGCATGAGGACCCCACTGCTGCCTTCTCCAGATGCATCACATTGTAGCTCGAATGGTAGAGAGAAATCGAAAATGGCTAGAACAAGACATGAGCTCATTGTATTTTTGAGGTTTTCAAAGGCTTGTTGGGCTTGTTCATTCCATCCAAAAACCCCCTTCTTGGTTAGGTCTGTGAGGGGTGCTGCCAATTTTGAGAATCCTTTCACAAGCCTGCTATAATAACTGCAGAGTCCTACAAATCCCCGTAATTGGGTCAACGTTCTAGGATTAGGCCATTCCTTAATGACTTTGATCTTTTCTTTGTTAACACTCACACCTTGTTCGTTGATCTCGTGACCTAAGTATAATTTTCTTTTAATCCAAATTCACATTTTGAAGCTTTGGCATAAAGTGACTCTTGCTCAAGAATTCCCAATACCTCATCAACGTGCTTAAGATGATCCTCCCAAGTTTTACTATATATGAGGATATCATCAAAGAATATCAATAGAAGTTTTCTAAGTTGCTTCCTGGAAGTATGATTCATACAGGATTGAAATGTAGCAAGGGCATTGGTTAACCCAAAGGGTAAGACTAAAAACTCAAAATGACCGTAGTGGCATCTAAATGTTATTTTTGGAATATCCTCCTCTCATTCTTATTTGGTGATACCTTGACCTTAAGTCAATTTTTGAGAAATACTTTGCTTCGTGGAGTTCATCAATAAGTTCATCCACTCTAGGGATAGGATATCGATTCTTGATAGTCTTTTTATTCAAAGCTCTATAATCAATACACATTCTCATTGTCCCATCCTTCTTTTTAACTAGTACAATTGATGATGCAAAAGGTCTGGAACTTGGTTGAATGTGACCCATCTCTAATAATTCATTTATAGTTTTTTCTATCTCCTCTTTGAACTTTTGTGGATGTCGATATGGAATGGTAATCACTGGTTGTGCTCCTTTTTCTAATTCTATGATGTGTTCAAATCCTTGTTTGGGAGGTAATCTTGAAGGGATGTCATCAATTTTTTTTTTGTGCTTTCTTAGAATAGGCTTTATATCAATATGAATGGCCTTCCCTTGTGGGGTAGACTTGTCAAGGATCATGCACTATGCTACCCATTCCCCTTGACCTTTTCTAAAAATTCTTTCCATCCTTTTGTAATAGACTACCTTTGGGGACTCGTTAAGCATCCCTTTCAATGTCACTTCTTCCCCTTTATGTTAGAAACACATTTTAATTTGGGTAGATCAAATATAAAGCGTCCCAAGGAATATATCCAAGGGGTGCCCAATATCATGTTTGAATCTAGTGGTACCACATAAAAGTCTTCCTTAATGGGGTGCGTTCCCACAAGCATTTTCAATTGAGGTACCTTTTTTGTGCATTTGACCAAAGCTCTTGTTGCAATTGCTGCTGAAAACCCTTTAGAATATTTAGTCTCTAATTTCCTTTTTGCCACCAAATTCTCACTTATTAAATTATGAGAAGCTCAACTATCCACTAAGGTGATAACGTTTTGTCCCCTTAGGGTACCTTTTATATGGAAGGGTTGGTGTTTGGAAGTTTGAGAAGTGATAGTGGCTAGAGTTACTTGTTCTTCATCATAATACTTAGCCTTCTTGTTGGGATTTTTCTCCTTCTCATCTTCAGAAGTTGCTTCTAATTGGTGGACTTGGCTTTTACATTTATGGCCAGGTTCCCATTTTCCTTGCATCTATAACATGGATTCTTTCTATTTGACCCTTTCTTATGACAACGATGACCCTTCTCCCAAGGTTCTTGACATTTAAAGTGTAAATTTTTCCTCTTTAATTCATCGATGACTCGGTCACTCATGCCTTTTTTGGAAGGCCCTGGTGTGATCATTTGAAACCTTGTTATGAGTTGATGATTGTTCTAGATTTTGGGCTATTTCAATAGCATCGTCTAGAGTGTTAGGCTTGAGGGAAACAACCAATCCCTTTAAAGATTATTTTAGCCTGTCTACAAATAGATAGGTTAGTCGCTCTTCATCTACTCCTATAACTCTTACATATTTGTTTTAGAATCTAGTGATATATTCATCTATTGATTCGGTTTGTCTTTGCTGTGTCAAAGCCTTGAAGTTTTTTTGGGGGTGCTTATGGTCAAACCTTTTTATTAGCCTTTGAGAGAACTCTTCATAAGAAGTAATGTTTTGGCACCCTTGGGTGAGAAGGCCATGGTGCCACCATTCATGAGCAACGTCTTCCAAATGTAGGACAACAAAATGGATTGCATCTTCTTTCGTCATGGGGCTAAGTATCAAGTAAGTATTTAATTTCTGTAACCATCCATGAGTTGTTGTTTTCTCAGATTCGTCAAAGTTTGGGAGGTTTACTTTATTTATCTTGTGTTTTAAGTCTTTATTAGACTGTCCTCTTTCTCTCTTAGGAGTTTCTAGTTTCTTAACTTCACAATAATCCTTGAATGATATACTCCTTATTTCAGGTCTTCAATTGGTGTAAGCTTTGCCAATTCCTCCATGCTGTTATGTAGGTGACTGATTTCTTCTTCCTCTCTTTGGGTATTCCTTCTCGGTAGGAAGAATGGTTCCATGATCTGAGGTGTGGATGACCTACTATTGTTTTCAGAATGATTTGCACTAGCGTCCCTTCCACTAGGATGTGACCTCAGATCGTTGATTGAAGTATTCATGTTTTGCAAGGTTTGTATGAGGATTTGGGCCCTTTCATTTTGTTCCATTAATGTCTTGGTTGTTATTTCCATGAATGCCCTCATCTCTTCACCTGTCAATTCACCCATCATATTGTTTTGTTTTAGGTTAGATTTTGTTATTAGTTTTCTTTCCTCCCTTTCTAAGACTCTTTGTGCCCTTTGGCTTTGTTGCATTAACATGATGGCAGGATGAAGGCTCTGATACCAATTGTAATGTCCCTTGCCTACAAGTTAGACCAGTTTAATCATCAAGTGCCCTAATTTTAATATATTTGTACTGAATTACTTAAGACGTATTGATTTAATTAACGTAAGTAAGAACTATGTATATATCCATTAATAGACTAGAGATCTTACTATCCATGACTGTTAAATTCATGCTAATCTTATTATTATTTCAACTTGAGGAGGATTATAAAAATGTAACCAGGTTGCCTAGATACCAATCTCAATAGGTTTTCCCTCAAGGTTTATAGATCCAAGCCCTTAAGCCTTTCTTGGGTCTACGCCTGCAAGGTGCTCTGGGTCGCTGATCCTTACCCTATCTTGGGAGTCATCCTATTGGGTGGATTTATATAGGCCTCTCCTTGGAAACATTTTTATTCTCACTTCCTAGTTTAATGATAATAAGCTTGGAGCATGATTTCATATTTTTTCCCCTAATGATTATAAAAACATAGTTATAGCTTCACATAATACATGACATCTCTATTGACCAGCATTAGGAATTCATACCTGTCTACAGTGTGGTTACGAAGATGTATGATTCTACTCGTCTTGTGCCTTAGACTCATGGTATGATTTCTTATATATCTTAGTTCTTTCGTATGCTATTTTGTTTATTTTTCCATGTCGCCCTTGGAAGTGTTCGGACATGTCAATTTATATCTACAAATGGTGATAAGGTGAAATGCCTAGGGACATGTCTCCCTTGTATTCCTTACACACACCTCTTCATTAGTTGTGACTAACCTGGGTTGCCATGTTAGGAACTGTCGGCACTCGAACGCCATTTGCTTGCAGTCGAATCCTTTCCTATGTGGCTTAGTTGCTTGTTTGCTTCATCCGCTTGTTGATAGGAACCCACACACTCATATGTGCGAATGTTTATTTATTAATAATTTGTTTGTTTGTATGAATCGTTCAATATTGATGAGTATTTATTTATTAATAAATAATAATTATTTTTATTTAATAATTATTTATTTATATATACAAATGACCAATATATGATTAATGTTTAGTTTATTTATTTATTAATTAGTAATTATTTATCTAATAATTGATTAACCATTCAATTATTTATTTAATAACAATAGTATATCCTTTTAGTCAATTATTTAATTAGTTTATTTACTAAATGCTTATTACAGATAGGGGCTATCACATGCTTCTGATTGCCATTCTTTTGCCTGCACTGGCCATACCTGGCGTCGTCACTACATGCCTTCTCTCAGGTTACTTTTGTTGTATGCCTATTTGATCTTTTCTATTACTACTACCTTATCTTCTTACTGGTTGCAATATGAGGGTTTCAATGTTTTAGTTTTATAATTTAAAAGTTTTTAACTAGAAGTCCTTTGAGAATATGTTGTTTTAAGTAACTGTTTTCTTTTATTGTCCTTGGACATTTGGTGGCAAAGCCTATGTTGTAGCACCTAAATAGTGTTGAGTTCAAATCTTTTCCAATAAAAAAACTGTTTTATTTATGCTATAAGCTAGAATTGGTCTCTCATTTTCTATAGGTACACATGAAACTTACTAGAGGTCTTGTTAAGAGTAATTTTTAGTTTTGTGATTGGTAATGGATGCACTTGATAATCATTATTATTTTTTGTTTATATTCATTTTCACAAATTATACAGTTGTACTTCACATGTTTTTAATTTTTTAGATATATGTGGTTTGCACTCTATTGATACTTTATTCCCATTATATTGTCTTATTCTCTCAATCTAATTGTATTTTTCATTTATTTTGTAAGAATAAATGGTGTGAGATCTTGAACATTGATGCAAACAAATATACTGTACCCTTTCTCAACCATGCACCACTGTGAAAATATCACATCCACCTGTAGTTTTACATAATTTACTTAATATTAATAATAAAAGGTTCGGGAAGTTCTTTAGCAACATAAAAAAGGAAGTGGCAAAGGAACCATATACAAGCTAATGAGATGTTGCTGGTTTGTCTATTTCCATTTTGAATCTTGCTTATTAAAAATAATATGATTTGACTATAGGCATGGCTTAGTTTCTAAGAATATCCAATGAGGAGAGTAGAACACCTCTAGGTTATTTTCTTATCTAACCAGAAGAGTAGAATCCATATGGATTATTTTCTTCTTGGAACCTAAGTTACTAATTCGGGTGTGGATCCAGATGTGGGAATCAAATGCGCGATTTTTTTTGGGGGTTTTGGATGCGTTTACACACACACACACACATAAAGAAATGCAAGAAATATTCAAAATTAAATCATTTGATAGTATGATAATTTAATATTTTACTATTTACCATTGACCAAAGTCCAAAGATATTCAAATTTACAAATATTCAAATTGAAATAAGCTCAATAACTAATAAGCCATATCATATACGTCTATCTTCATGATTCCAATGCAATTTGAATTACAAAATCAAAATTTAGGTCATGATTCAATGTTCATCAATCAAGATTCAAGATTCACTACTCAGATTCAGAATCACAAGGATTCTCAAGAAAATTCGCATCCTCATCATCTCCAATTGCTGCAAGTTTAGTATCACTTGAACCCAAAATGGTTCCACTTGCGCTAAATGCACCATGTGTCATCATCATCATCATCATCATCATCATCTATGGTTTTAATAAGATCATGAAATGATGCATCCAAGTTGGCACACTCAGGGGCTATATCCCAATGCTTGGTTGCCCCTTCCTTGTAGTGATCCTCCTTATGTGACAAAAGACATAAGTTGGTATGAATATAAACCAACTCCTCAGCTTTTTTTGGGCCCAACCGGTTACGTTTCACTAAGTGGATAAATGAGTATGTACTCCAATTCTATTCAACAACAAAAGAACTTGCAACTTGGATAGTGTTCACAAAATTAAACATACAAATAAAAAGAAAATTAAAGAATGTTAAGCACTACATTATAGAATACAAGTGGCAAACAAAAAATAAGATAAACTTACTTGTGAGAAGATCTTGATTGCAAGAGGTTGTAGATTCTTAAATGGTTGACCATAGAGTTACCACCATGTGATAGATCCCATGTTGAAGTCATTTTGGTCCTTTATTGCAATTGGACTAAGTTTTTCTCCTGAAGCAAATAAGCTAAATTCTAGCCTAACTTTTTTATGCATTTCATCATATTGGAAGAGTCTTGCAAAAAATTTGTAGCACCCATTAGCAACTTCTTCATCTGTATATGGTGATACTCTATTTTGCATAGCAAGTACTTCCTCGCTATAGTACCTCGGAGATAGGGCATATGCAAGGAGGTGCACTGGGGTAGTTATCTTTTCCCAACGATGATGAATGATTGTTTCCAACTTATTGCATAAGGCTTCACATTGTGTGGGGTCATTCTCATGTGTTTGTATGGAAAGTTTTACCTTCTCTACCATTGTGTCCATGCCATCATAGAAATCCCCCAAACAAGGTTTATTTGTATTAGCAAAGTAGAGCATAGTCATGATAGGCTCTGTAAAATTCAATACAAATTGCACACGAGCCCACCAACTGTCATCCAAGATCAACGCCTTGACCTTTTGGTCCCTCTCTAAATTTGAAGCCTTCCATATACCCCACTAGCTAGAAATAACCATTTGGATTAATGCCCCTTGCACCTTGACAAGTTGTCTCATAACAATAGTATGACACACAAATCGAGTCTCAACAACCTAGGCAAGTTAATAACAATATGTCAATAAATATTAAGAAAAGTTATATACAATTTGATAATTGAACATGGCATAAAATTTATTCAAGTTAAAGAAATAAATTAAATTTAGTAATTACAATTTACCTTCAACAACTCCAATTTGGAGAATGATCTGAATATCGATTGTGACATGTGATGTTTCATCACAAACATCTATATCTCCTCCCCCTCTTGGTATATTTGCTTCACCCAATCTATTTGAGTGTCAATTTGTTGCATGACCAAGTTTAGGGATTGTACAGTGTATGATGTCCAAAAAATATGGCCATATCCACCCTCAAACAAAGCACCTGCACTCTTGCAATTTTTGGCATTGTCTATAATCACCCATTCTACATTCTCACTACCCACCATCTCTATGGCCTCAATGAGAATTCTAGAAATGAACTGTGAATCTTTCACTTCCCCTTCACAATCAATTGCCTTAAAAACATTGCTCCTTTGGGGGCCACTGCAATCACATTAATCAATGGTCGGTTTCATGTATCTTTCCATCCATTAGAAATAATAGAAATACTCAAAGTTTTCCAAGAAGTTCTAATTGGTTAAAGAGCTCTCTCTATAGAAGTCTTATCTTTTTGCAACTAAGTGGTACACACCTTTTCATACCCAAGACTTATGTAATTAGCCGGTGCTTTATTGATGGCTGCAACTATTTCTTTCCAATATGGTGATCTCACCAAGTTGAAAGGAAGACCATTGGCATAGAGGCAACATGCAATGGCTTGATCAACAAGCTCTCTTGCCTCCATTTTAAATGCGGTGTCCAATGGACCTCTTTTGTAGGTGCTAATTTCTACTTCTTCCTCTTCCTCTCTCAATACAAGTACTTGCAAGAATGGATGTTTGGAGGATATAGTTGATTCAGTGGGTAATTGCATTTTGTTCTTTCCAAATGGAGGTTGATAAGAAGTTTGTTTTGATCTTTTAACCAATTTATCAATAGCTTCTTGTTCTTTTACAAATGAAGCTATTTGTACATTAGACAACTATTTCCCATCATTGCCTTTGCACATTCCCATTCCTTTTCTAGAAGGACCCATAAAATGAAGTTTAACCCGAGAATATGAGCTATTGAATGGATTGCTTTTGTTACTTCGACAATAATTACACTTCGAAAGATATGAGCCACCTCCTAAAACTTGTGATATTCTTGTGGTATGTCTCCATAAAGGAGATCCCACATCAACTTTTATATTATCGACTCCTTGCCCTCCCACTTAACTTTGACTACCGACGACGGTCATTCTTGCACAATACAATCTAATTTCTTGCTAGAATAAGAAAGTAAATAAATTTAAATTAGAAAAAAACTATTAACATCAAGCATACAAGTGTAAAACATTGATACAAAAATACAAAATAGATAGATAAACTTTTTTCTTTATTTCTTAAAAAAAAATGAAAAAAACTTGAAAAATTTCTTCTCAAACTTGAAAAAAATTCATCAAAACCTAAAAAAAATCCATTAAAAGACTCAAGGATGGGATCGAATGTTACCTTAGATGCTTAAAACTCCTATGTGGAAGCTATCTCTCACCCCACGAATGATCCTCTTCGAAAATAGTCACCTTGCCTTCAAAATGTCAAAATGGAGACCAAATGAGAAGAGAGCCTAGTTGCAAACAAAATGAGATGCAAAATGATTGAATGACCTCTTTTAGGGCCGTTTTAGGGTTTAGGAGAAAAAAAAGATTAAAAAAATGTAAAAAACACAAATATTAATGTATTTTTAAGTTAGTTTTTTGCAAAAAATGTATTCAAACGCTGGGCTTGCGAATGCCCACAGATGCGCCCGAGTGCCCTGTGGATGCCACCCGAAAGCACACCCTGGCCCTCGGATGTGCTTGTGCATCATAGCGCATTTGGGGGCCTAGGATGCACTTTCGGGTGGCATCCACATGGCACCCAGATCAACTTCCAGATCCGCATCCAGGCCAAATCCTTGCGCATCTGTATCCTAGTTTGGAACCCCTCTATAGGTTATTTTTTCCTTTTTCTATAATCTCGAGTTTTCTAAAATTTGAATGAACCCACATTTTATCATTGTCTTGTAAAAATATTCAGTTGGAGTGCGTGGTTTCTGGAAAAAGGTACAAGTTAGTATCAAATTATAGTATTTCTAAAAATCTCTTAATCTCTTTTGATTTGGTTTTTAGCTGTTTCTCCCATGAATAGTTTATTGCGTTCTCCAAATTTATTTCCCAATCTCCTTGATTTGGCATTTTGATTTGGAGTGCTAGCTGTTTCTCTATTTCTCAACTTAATGTTTTTTTCTTAATTGATGTGATTTGGAATGTTAAATATTTTTCTAGTGAAATCCACTATTTTCCACAAATCTTTTACTTACAAAATCTTTGTGATGTGCAGTGCTAATTGTTTCTCTTGTGAAATCCACTGCAACAAATCTCATCTTTAAATCTCTTCGAGTGGAGTGTCAACTATTTTTTCTAGTGAAAGCCATTGTATTTGACAAATTTTTCCCTTAAATTTATATGATTTTAAATTTCAAGTTATCTCTAGTGAAATGAGCTAGAATTGGGAAATGCAAATATCGGAATTCCCAAATTCGGAGTTTGTTTCCAAAAAACAAAAATGGAATTCCATTTTCCAAATTCTAATTTTGCCCAAAATGAGCATATGAATCTCCCACCTCAAAAGATGGAATTGGAAAACCAATTCTAATTCCACTTTTTTATAAATCAAAATTTATAAAGTTTTTGGGTCTGTTTGCCTGCTTTTTCCATCTAAAAGTATGCTACTATTCATTTGACATTTCACATTGTCTGTTTTGGCCACCGTTGGAACAAAGGAAAGCTAGGGTTTGCAAAATTCGCTCGATGGTGTTTCATTTCTTCCTTAGGTTTGCAGAAGATGTAACAAATGAATTAATTTATATGCATTTCCTTTAAATCAAAATTCTTCAACAAATTTTCTGTTCGATTGATCTTTTATTGATCACAACATAACATTTTGCAGATTTTAACATTAATTTTACAGGCTTAGACAAAAAATTATGGTGCAAGAATTAGATTTGGGTTACAACCAAATTTCCTAAGACCATTTACATTTTCTGCTCAAAATAATAAATCAATCATTGAGTGTAGCTTTTATCAAGGATTCTTGCACAATATCGTACTAGTTCTATAGGTATGCATCCATTTAAATATATATATATATATATATATATATATATATATATATATATATATATATATATATATATATATATATATATATATATATATATATATATATATATATATATATATATATATATATATATATATATATATATATATATATATATATATATCTTGGACTCCTTTGACATTGCATTTCACCTCTTTGTATTTGTAAATCATTGTCTTTCCTACATAAACCATGGAAGGTTTTGATCATTTTTTCTATTTTACTAGCTGCAACTCCCTTTTAGTGGTCACATCTTCTCTATTTATGATTATTTCTCCATCTCAGTAGTTATTTTTGCATTTCATGGTTGTTTATACCATTTTTCTTGAGCAAGTTGATCGAATCGTAGTTGTTTCTACCCTTATCGTAGTAGTTCTTTTTCAAAAGTGTGGTCATTTTAAACAAAAATCTCAATGTTTCTATAGATTTATCTCCATATTTACCTATGTTAGGCTTTTTAGATGTCATTTTTGATAAAATGGGTGTTGTATATATAGATTTTTAGTTGTTTCTGTGATTTCCATACTTGTTTTTGTATGTTTTCATGCTCAAGGACTTGGGTTTTATTGAACCTTCTTGTTAAAAGTAGGTTTGGCTTCTTAATATATTTGAAGGGTTTTCCCTTTATTGGTACTCTAAGATTTTTATTAGAAAGTATACAAAAATTCCAATGTGATCAATATTTCACACATTGAATATTTGGTAAGTTTTTTTGATTTCGTATGATCTCTATTTTTTTCTATAGAGCATTCTCAGTTCTATTCGGTAGAAGGTTTTTATTCAAATTAGTAGCCTATGATTGTGACTTCCTTAGCAATTTTTTGCTAGTTCGTATATATATGCTTTTTTCTCGTGGGTTGTTCATTCTCAACTGCAACTTCCTAAGTGTAAGGAGATAAATGGATCAATTATTTCTAGGTTCTATTCCATGTCGAGTTTCTCAAAAGTTTCAATCTATTAGCTGATAGCTAATGATACATAATAGACAAGTAAGGATTATAATAAAGGATTAATGCCATGTGGTGTCTGCTTGTAAAATGAAAGAAAAAGTAGTTGAAGATGCTCCTAGAAGCTATTGCTATCAAATTCATGTCAGATAATCTCCCTCCATTAATTCTCAATAAATCCTATACCCTTGAATGAAGATGGCAAACTTTCAGGTCAAGTTTAATTATGGGATACTATGTCCTAACTAGAAATAGCTTCAATGTTGCCACAAAATATTCTAATAAGTTGATAATGAGTGCATGACAAGAGCAGTGACGATTGAATGAGGATAGACAAAAAATAAAAAAGGATCATATGGTGTGGTGTTATTATTATAATACTCATTGATAAGGTATTCTACATGTTATCCTCATTCTGCAAATTGACATTTTGATCACCAGTTGTAATACTTATTGACAAAGTTTCTCTGATTTGCCTGATCTTGCCTTTTGGGTTTCTTACAGAACTATTTTTGTTTTACATTAGCAAAAAGTGCTGCTCAATAAGATCCAATATGTATGTAGGCCAATTGTAAATTGCTCCCCAAAGTCTCTTGAAACTTCTTCCTCAACTTGTTCCATAATACTTGTACACTTTTGTTAAGAAAAATGACTATAAAATACAAGAAAATGCACAATAAGAATGATTATGTAGGTCATGGACCTAAGGGTATCTTTTGTTAGAACAAACCAATTATACACTTTATTGGAATGTTTCTTTGTGTTTTTAAAGCTCCACCTCATCGGGTTTTGAATTGTTGACATTTGACAAATATTATGGTTGATTTTTCTTTGGGTTTTCTGTTTATGTTCTATTTTGTATATCATTCTGACATTTGGTTACTAAAGGGTTCACATGGATATCTTTTTCGATTTATGGTCTTCCATAATTCTTGATACATAGATATACTATGAACAGTTTGTTATGCAGTAATGCTTTCTTTAGAACTAATGCTCAAAATACTAGCATTTTAGACCACTTAACATCAATCTCCATGATCTAGTAATCCTCAGAAGTATGAAAAAAATAGAAGAAATAATATAATTATCTTTCTAGAATTAGTGAAATCCTAAGACTCCTTGCAACTGTATGTAAATGTGTAGTTTTTATTGGAGTTGATGAAAAATAACCCACAACTCCCAAGAACACCTACACACAAACACCTATCACAGAAAGAGAGAGAAGCAAACAACTATGGAGACCTGAACGTATGGATCCATGAGAGAGGAGAAATCTTTGATGTGCAAAAATAAAAGTTGTAATTAATAATGAAATGCAAGAAAAAGGTTCCAAAGTGTTATGAGATCAATCCTTATAAAAGGAGATCATAAAACCTAAAAAGGTAAAACCTAGGTTGCACAATAATAATTAATATAACAATTAATTATTATATGCCTAAATTTTATCATAAGTTGAAAGAGATAATAAGTGACTAAATAATTAAATCAACATGATTCAATTAATTAGTAAAACACTTTATTACTCTAACACCCCCCCTTAAGATGAACTTTGGGAGAAGTTAAAAACTTAGAAAAAACAACTGAAAGAAAATGGGTCCCGGCAACAAAAGGCCTGATCAGGTACCCAAGTAAAAAAGAGTCTCTACAAAGCGGAGAAATAGAGAAAACCACATGGGAAAAACTCTACTCCAAAAAGAGACCAAGACTTGTCTGCAGGACTGAAGAAGCCTCCAAAACTAGAAATGTTACAAAAATAGGAACAAAGATGAACATGTACAACATCACTGAAGCATGAAACTACAAACTCTGTCAAGAAGAAACTGATGATTTTAAGATCCTCCACTGAAATATGACCAGGTAGAGAAGATTGCAATCTGCATGAGTTCCCTCAAATAACACTACTCAAATTAGGAGGTAAAAAAAGGCAAACACCTAAACTCGAAGATACAGATGGCATAAACACCAAAAGCCTGAAGAGCTGATCAATCAAAGCTAGAAAAGTGCATCCAAAAAACATGAAAGAAAAGAGTGTCCATATGGTAAATGATCCATCTCACTAGAATGCATAGGTACCCAACCACTGCAACCACCTAGTACATAGAATCAAATACTGAATACATAGCTCACACAATCAAACCAAGGAAGTAGTAGAACCAATAGAAGAAACCCCCCCATACTGCTGACAAGGGAGTAATGATAGGTACACTGAAAAGATTGTCCAATATGAACTGCGCGATGAAGAAGAATCTGAAACATCGAATGTGCAGAGATAGGACAAACACATATAAAGATACCTGAGGCTAATGTCATTGGAGGAATGCTCACATGACAAAAGAAGATGAAAAACAAAGGCAAACATCAAAACCCCCTTGACACTTTATAATGGAGTGCAAGTACATAAAGCACAAACATGTGCAAGATCTCATATATACAATAGAATGACACTTTATTTCAGTGTGTGTGCATCAAAGAATGCTACAAAAGTGAAGTATACACTGCTCAAAGAAGAGCGAAGGCAGCTGAAACAAAAGAACAGTCTAAGATGAGCCATCCCTCAAAGGGAAGAGATCCTAGGACCTGTAACATCCAAGATATCCACTAGACTACAAAAATGCAAGAATTTGAAGAAAATGAACTTGGAGCAGAATCTGAAAAAATAACTCATAGCACTGGAAATCTCTCTAAACAAGCTTTCCAATGATATATCATTTTCTAAAAATGGAGTCCGAATGCACAAGAGAGAGAAAAACACCACAAGCAGCGCCAGATGAAAATCAGAAAAGAAGCTGTCTTTGAACCCCTGGTGCAAAAAATGGATGAAAAAAATCCAAAATCTGAAATGTTAAAAAGATTTGTCTCTGAACAAGCTTTCCAATGTATCTCGTTTACCGAAAAATGATACCGTATGCTTAATTTATGAGAAAAAAATCAATAGGTGCTCTAGAGGGCCCAAAAATGGTGTCAAAACCCTGCTGACATGTGTTGATGTCAGCAGTCCGCGGGCTTAAATCTAGCCCCTGGTCGCCACATGACTAGGGGCTAAATGGCTCTAGGGATGAACAGGCTGGGGTCTAGTCCCCCATGTGACCTAGCTGCTTGGTAGAAGGGGCTGAGCGGCAGTCACGTCGACAATCACGCTGCTCACCATCCAGTGACTCCGATGATGATGCCGCTGCATCCACTAATTGTCACCGTGGGTTGCAAAGCATTTACTGCGAGCCGCTAGCAGTTATCGTGGGGTGGTCGCGGAGCCACCAACGGTGGCGCGCAAATGACACTTGGTGGTCCTGCCATAATTTTTTTTCTCTGCTACCATACTGTCTTGGTTTGCATGCCAGGGTCGTACAACCTTGGTACGCAAAAGTTTTTTTGCCACAAAAGCCAACTTGTCCAAAATTGACAAGTTTTATATGGATTTTGGGTATCTCAAACCTTCTGGAGACAATTGTGAGGTCCGTTTGGGCCAAGAGTGCTCCAAAAAATAGGGATCACCTCAGGATCTATGCTAGGGCTGATTGCAAATTTTTTTTGCCACAGATTCCAACTTTGTCCAATTTGGATAAATTTTATATGAATCTTGGGGTTCTTGGATGCTTTGAATGCAACCGTGAGGTCCGTTTGAAGCCAAGATGACCCAAAAAATAAGTCCTCCCAGATATGACAAGAAACCCTCTAAAAATGCAGATCTGATGAACATGGTTGAATCTCTCAGGAAGAGGACAAGGGAAAGCAGATCTGAAGCTCTGATACCATATTGGAGCTGATGAAAAATAACCTACAGCTCCCAAGAACACCTACATGCAAAGACCTATCACAGAAAGAGAGAGAAGTAAACAACTATGGAGACCTAAACGTATGGATCCACGAGAGAGGAGAAATCCTTGATGTGCAAAAAAAAAGTTGCAATCAATAATGAAATGTTAGAAAAAGGTTCCAAAGTGTTATGAGATCAATCCTTATAAAAGAAGATCAGAAAACCTAAAAAAGTAAAACCTAGGTTGCACAATAATAATTAATAAAACAATTAATTATTATATGCCTAGAGTTTAGCTTAAGTCGAATGAGATAATACGTGACTGAATAATTAAATCAACATGATTCAATTAATCAGTAAAATACTTTATTACTTTAACAGTTTTTTAATTCAGTTCTTGATATCATGTATAGGACGAAGCTTGTTGTCTCTTGGTGATTAAATAATATGAATATCAATGGAGTTTGTCTCTAAAATCTGTCTTTGACATGGTTTTAGGTCATTGATGGATCTTGTTAACGATATAAAAACTCAAGGAGTCTATTACCTCTGATTTTTGCTTATTATTCATAGCCCTAATCCTCTCAAAAATCACCCCATAATCCTTTTTGAAATGTATTATTTCCAAAGTTCATTCTCAACCTTTGCATGTACCTCTTGTCAGTTGAACTTGAATCTTGAACTAGCCTTAGTTCAAGGTTCAAGGTTCAATATCACCCCGCGATATGTTTTTGTTTCCTTTTTGTTTTCACATAAACTAAGAGACACATTTTGCAAAACACATCTTTCCATTGAACTATGAATCGTGAACTTCCTAGTTCAAAGTTCAAGGTTCAACTTCGCCTTTCAGCTCGTATATTATTTTGATGACATTAATTTTTCTTTAGTGCCACTTTTTTTTTCCTTTTTAAACATACCAAGGGGTAGTCACGTCTTGTCCCAAATTGAACTCAATCTTTGAACTTTCTTAGTTTGGAGTTCAAAGTTCAATGGATGCTCTCAAGACAAGAGGAAGAATAGGCGGCGACGATCTGATAGAAGTGATAGCAGATAGATAATATGGTATCTACGCATGGCACATATATAATCATTATGAGAAGTGACATTTAAATATAATTTCACTCATGAGAAAATATGATAGTTAATGCGGTGATCAAGCAAACCTGTTGTCATCATAAATTAAATCTTTGGGCCGTCACCTCGTCATTAATTGAAAATCTCTCACAATCTTGTGAAAAATTACTGAATAAATGGGTGATACTTAGTCTTTCTGTCTATTATCGCAAAAAATTTCTCTTGGAGAAGGCAAGGGTAACATAGCAGTTGAGGTATCTTTTTCCCTCTCAAAGCTTAAAGAATTGTGTGAAATAATAGGTTAGTCATCTCTTCCTGGTGCTCTTGATTCAAATTGAAGCTGTTTGTATTTTTGAAGTTAAAAATACCCTATAGAGTTTTTGTGTTTCTTTGTTCCTTTTTATTTGTGTTGATTCACTATGAAACCTCCACTCCCAAATTTTAGGCGTACTTCTTGTAATCATCCAAAAATGGTCATATAGACTATTAGCCCCTTGCTAGCATTATTTGCTAAAACCATCAATTGCTTATTCTTGATCAAATCTTAGTTCTATCATTTATTCAATTATTTTCTATGGACTAACCATCTTATCCTAAGTCTTTATTTAATTAAAAAAAATTTCCTCCCCTTTTATTAAATAAAAAAGCCCCCACTTTTTCTTTTATCCTAAGTTGCACAAATAAAACATTATTCCTATTTTATAAAAAAGAGAAAAAATACTTTTTGTCTCATATGGACACAAAATTCAACTCTTATTTTCCCATTGGAGGATATTTGTGCACATGGATTGCTCCTCTTTCAAGCTCCACCGTTGATTAAATCTTTTGCCTCTTAAACTCCATGGTCCATTCTTTCTCATTTCTTATAAAAGGAGAGCTTTGTTCTCATTTGCATATCCATTTTTTAAATACTAACCTTATGCTGCATGATTGCTTGGAGATTTTGGACATTCTTGCATCCATCTTTCATTTCTTGCATCTTAGCTTCATATTTATGCTTTCCTAGATTAGCTTCATTCCTATGCTCTAGATTAGCTCACATATATTAATTAGCATGGATTGTAACACTTGCATCTTTCTTTTCATAGCTTAGCTTGCATTCTCATTCCTAGCATAGTTGCATTTCATTCTCATCTTGATTCTTGAGGATATTGGCATTCTTGCCCTTGTCTCATTGAATCTCCCATTGCATGGTTTACTAGCAAGGTTATTGGCTTAATAGCTCTAGCTGAGAGCACTCTTAAAACCCTTGCACTCCATGCCTAGGGAGCTCTAAATCAATTTTTCAAGGTTTCCAATCCATGGATTCTCTTGGAAGAAATGATTTAGAGAAGTGCACATCTTAGTGTGTACACTTCTTTCTTAATAAGTTTGCTTCTTGAGTGTGACAACACATCAATACAGTTGAGGGAACTGGAAGAAATTAGGAGCAAGTTTAAGAATCCTGTCCCAGGTTCCATGATAGAAAAGGTAATCTAGAGTGGACTAGCAAAACTTGTTGCATTTCCCACAGTGACTTTGTGCCTAGAATTGGTAATGGAATGCGCCAAAAGATACAACATAGAAGAGAAATGCATCAAAAAGATAGATGGGAGCTCTTTGGTTAACATAAATAGAGATGTCATTCTAAACACGATGGGTATTCTTGAGAAAGATCCCTACGAGGGAAGGACTATTCCCTCTTCTCAGTCTGTTTTCTCTACCAAACGACAAGTCTATAGAAATGAGATTGCTCAACATTGGCTGTTAAAGGCACACAATAGAGGGTCTAGGCTTCCTAAACCTCTTACCATTGATCATTTCAAACTGAAAGTTGCGGAGTTGGTCATATTACTCAATAGAATCAAGGGGAACCAACATGCATATTACTGGAAAGATTAGATGTATTTCTACATCTAAATTACCCTAGGAGGATAGAAATTCATTGAATGGGCTGACAGTATTGCAGATGAAATTCATCATCAGTTGGCCAATTTCTTAGGAGAAAGTAATTTCTATATGACCTCTTACTTGTTCTATGTTCTAGCGTACACTAGAGAGTGGAAAGGTCTTTCCCATGAATTACCTGCCCCCAATATGAAGGTGTATGACTATTACCCTCATTTGCAGAAAGAATTTCACACAAGTAGCTTCATGAAGTTGAATGGAATCTTTTTTGGGAGGTTAATATATGATTGTAGGGAAATGTTGAATAGAGGATGTCTGAAGAAGCTAAAAATTTCATCAACACCTATGGAAGTTTCTTCATTCAGTTCAAGAGGTCCACTTACATCAAAGTCAGTGGTTTTGAGGGAGAACCGTTCAAACTACCAAGATATACCCTCGATAGCCACATCATAACAAAGATTGGCCGCTAATTAGCTCATGTGCATAAAAGTGTGAAAGAAAGGAAAGGAAGGGAAAAGTCAAGTTTCCCCATTGAGCTGGGATCTGACACATGTAAAACATCTTTAGATGCCCTTAATCTTGAGCTAGAGTTGAACAAGTTGAACCTGAGAACTTTTGAAGCCAGAAAGGACTTTGAAAATAGGGGTTATGCAGCTCAATATTTAAATATGCCTACTAAGTTTCAACATCTTCCTCAGATGGAAGATTATTGGGTAAATTGCAGATGATCTTGAAGTGAGTAGGAGATTATGGTCGAGATTTACTATCAGCTGAGAATAAAAAAGACTTCTTTTAGAATTCTATGCCCCCTGATATTGGCTTTGATTTGAGAAGGGCAAGGGTAGCTAACTTGCAAGCTGCCCAAGATATGTTTTTTGAATTAGAGGATGACTTAATCATGACGAGAAAATGGAGAAAAGATGTTCAAATACCTAACACACATCATGCCTCCTCCTCCGATCCTTTGTTATAAATATTGATGAATGATGTGATCACAATTAAAAGGCAGTTGCCCAAATGGAGTGCTAATCCCTCTCCCCCATATAGAGATATTCCTAGGGGAATGACCAATCAAGTTGGATCTAGCCATATAACTCTAGGGTACCTCTCATCTGACCAAAAATTACTGGAAGCTCCTCCTAGAAAAGCTAATATGTGCACATTTCATCTTATTGATGATCATGACGGTACCTCTTGTCCTAAAATGATTCAGTTTATGCAGATGCATGTTAATAAAGAATTGGTAGAAGAATTACCTGGAGATGCAAAAAGTCCTTAGTTACCTGGTGGCTCTAGAAATTATTCTATGGAATATGAGTCTGACTCTGAGTGAGGAGGAAATATTCTAGTAACCCTTGAGGACCCCACATGCATAGTATTGACCAGAGGTTATCGTAACTCTTAGGCTAATGACTCACCATCAACTTCACTGCGTTGGGACAAAGGTAAAGACCCCTTTCCTAAGAATCCATCCTTTAAAACCAGATCTCTAAAGAAGATGAATTGTTGAAAAAGCCCGACTCTAATTCTTCTTTTGATATTGTTGATTTTTGTAAAAACTCCAAAATCCAAGTCTCCCCTGCCGAATACCTTAGGATGAACCCAAGAGAATGAGATAGACTTGTAAATTATGTTAAATCAGGACAATCCCCTTCATACCATATAGCTAATGAAACTACTCATGCAGTCCTGTTAGAGCAAGCTACCTTTGTAATACCCCTCTAACCCTAATATAAGTTTTGTGTTTTTGAAAGAATTAAGATCTTTCGATGTTTTCTTACAGCTTAAGTTGTACATGATACTTGTTTGATCTATTCCTATAGTTTGTTTATAATAATTTCATAAGCTAGTACTCAATGATTCTAATATCAGACATACTATCTAAAGGTATCATTTTTGTATGTATGTATTGAGTACCTTCAAGACCTTTATGAACATAGTTAGGATGTTATATGATATGTACTTGATAGATATATATAAGTGGTTATTTATATTTTCTTCTATTAAGGTTACTTTGGATGAATCTTGTATCTCACTTGATGATTTGATTATGTTGATTTATTATTAGTATTGATAAGAGACTAACACAATGCTTGAGATTCTAACCTTTGTTATGATGATGCTACATGCTTTGAGTGTATATATATACATGATGTATTTTCATGATTCAGGATGAAGTTGTAGTTACTCACATAGCTGAGGTCCACACGATGTATCGATCCCGGTCATCTGTCTACACTATTTTATTTTATATGTATATCCGTGCATATGTATTTCTTCTTTGTGATGTAGGCTTGCAGACCGGGCATCGACTTCACCTGGCTTCACAGGTCTGAGCATGCCCTCAAATCCTTGATGGTTGTTGTTATGGAGATAGTACTAAGGCCCCTACATGAGTCTTCCTTTGTCATTATTCCAATTTGGGAATATTAGGTTTCCTTCTTTGTCAGTTAACCTTTGGGTCAAAAACCCAGATCCAACGCACCCGGTTGGGCATGGTTGTAGTTAGTGCCTTGTGGCCACTTGAATTCATTTGGTTGTATGATTTGTTTACTCATTTTATTTATTTCTCCTTCTTGGTATGATTCTTAGTTAATCTTTCTATGTTGTGTTTCAGGAGTTTGGCTTGACTTTCCTTGTTGACTTTGGTTGACCTTGTTTGATCTTATGATTTTCTTGATATGTTTCATAGATGATTTGTATGGCCTCTTTGGATGATTAGATTTATTTTGAGGCATGTGATTTTATTCTACCTCAGTGATTATATCCTATAGTAATTATAAATAGGTAATAATATTGTGATCTATTACTTCATAATCTTATATATTATAGTGTTTGGTATTTGGCATGTATCTATATATATATATATATATATATATATATATATATATATATATATATATATATATATATATATATATATATATATATATATATATATATATATATATATATATATATATATATATATATATATATATATATATATATGGGTGCACACACACACATATATATATATATATATATATATATATATATATATATATATATATATATATATATAATTTATATGTGATTATATGTTAATTATTGTAGATATTGTTGATGGTGTATATTTTGGGATTAATGTAAAGTATAATATTATTAATAATTAAATATTAAATAATGCGAGATATATTATTCTCAATTGTTAATTATTAATAATGAGGATAGGTTATATATATAGATATTGATGTAATTAATGATGGCATATGCATATATGTTAGGATAATATTACATATGTGTATGAATGAATACAAATAATCTTTTATTGTATATTTGAGTAATATAGTTGTATGATATTAAGTTATTTTATAATACCTTTTAGTTAAGAGTTAGTTGGGAGTTGGTTACTTTTCCTCTCAACCTTTGGAAATCTATTTATATGCACTACTTTCTCATTTGAAGAGAGGAGATTTTGGGGCTGAAGCATTGAGGAGAGGATGGCCTTACTTTTCATGGAGATTTTAGAGAGAAAACTTGGAGATGTGAGGGAGAGTTTGTAAGCATATGTCTTTAAGAATTTTTGGTTATCTTTGCTTTTGGGAGAGAGATATTTTTGTGAAAATTTTAGTAGTTGAGAGAGGGATTCTTTGCTGTAGAATTATTTCTTTCTTTCATGGAGATTTCTGAAAGTGGATAGGGTTTGAAGGATGCATCTCAAGTTTGGATTTGTCTTCTCTTTTGTTTCCTTCCTTCTTCAATTCAACCTTCGTAGGACATGAGGTATGGATTGAATATTTTAGTTACTTTATGTCTCTGATAGATTATGGATCTATTTACATATTATCATTATTTATTATATCTGTACTTTTCATTTCTATGGTTATTTTAAAGTTTTGAGTTTTTGTTTGTAAGAATTGGCATGTGTTTTGCTAGGGTTTTTAGCAACCCATTTTTGGAGATCTATTATTATAATAATTTAAATTGCATCTAGGGTTTTACTAAATTGATTTTTTGGAAGTAAAATTCACAGATCTCAAATGGGTATCTCTCTAATTTTATTTTTAGGGTTGAATTAATGCCTTATTTTTGACATTTTGGCAGACTATGCCTGTCCATTCTTGATTCCGAATTTTCTGTCAAATGTATTCGTATGATACAGGCTGATATGATCATATAAAAGTCTGAATTTAATATCAGAGATTCTCCTAAGTCTTATATTTCATTTCCAATTGGTTTGGTGAATTTTAATTATGTTTTGTGAAAATTACAACCGTTTTAGTAAAGGCAGGTCTGAACCCTAACCAAAATTTTCTGTTTTAAAATAGAAGTCATAACTTTCTTTCCCACCATTGGATCTTCCTAAAAAACAAATTGAGAGTCCATAATTATGTTATATAAATCTCCACCAAAGAGATTTCTTTTATTATTTTTTTTGTGGAAGATATGGATGACTGTTCTATGATGACTATTCTTTGCATTTAATCCTTGCTTGAAATAATTCAGTTTAAGAACATCATTAAGTTTTAAGATTTCGTATGGTTACCAGAGGCTATTAGAATTTTTTTTTGGTTAATTGGATCTATGTATACTCTGAATATATTTATAATATCACTTGGATGTCTTCTTATATGTTTGGAACATTTTGAATGCCATATTGGGTTTAAGGTTGTCAAGTGGACTAGGGACAACATATGTTTTCCTAAACTCAATCAAATGTTGTTATGGAATTGATATGAATTCTTGATGATGAATCTATTATGTTCTTATGATTTATATATATATTTTAGGGAACATAAGTACACTAGGTGAGTGGCTCATAGTGAGGGGCCGGGGCCCTAAGTGGCTAGTACCAGGATAACCTACTATGAGTTATTTAATCAAGTGATAACTTAAATAAATGAATTGGGAATGGAAGATTATTGGAATGGAAAATTACATAATAATCAAGATTAATTGCACCTCGCACATGCCTTTAGTGCTAGTAAAGACTAAGGATGAGAGTGGGAGAAGGTACCTATGCATAGGTACGACTGAATGACCTTGTCTGTACGAGAGGCATTCAGTTCCGCATGTGCCTACTTGGGGGCCGGGGCCAAGAGTGGCTAGTACCAAGACAACCCAAGGGGTGAGGGCTATGCGATGACACTCACCTAGCTTGTAGCTTAGAGTCTCTACCAAATTTGATCATGCCTTTGGTAGTCCTTGTGGTCTTCTTGTCTTTTCTTTTGTGTTGTGACTTTGGAGAAATTTTATCACCACCTTAAGAATTTCCTAGTTGTTACCTCTTGTATGGGCCTTTGGTTCTATCTCCTAGCTTGGGGGAGTGGGCCTATTGGTTCCACGTGGTTGGTGGTTAATATTTATATCGAGGTATTGATTGTGATTCTTTGGATGATCCTAACACATATTCCTTTTCAGATCTGCAGTTGAAGATTTCTTATTGGATATTTTAATATGTTGAGATGTACTTATGTATTTGTATTCATGTAATTTTTAATCTCCTAAAAGGAGTCTTGTAGTATTGATGTAATCTCAATTCAAAGCAATGCATAAGGGAATGGATAGTTCTAGGTAAAAGAAAGGGAAAAGAATGTGAAATATTGGACATGTTACTAGCATTAAAAGAAAGTGTTTATGTTATTTCTCCTATCCTCTTATGTTGTCCACGTGTAAAGGAAATAATCTTAAATATAATTATATATAATGATGTATCACAACAATAATGTATTCTCTCTCGATGAAAGAATCCAAGGAAATTATTGAGAAATGATAGATTAGAGACTGGAATTATTAACAATGAATGGTTATGAAACAATGCAATAAAATAGTAATTTGATTTTAATGTTAATACTTGGTTCATGTTAATGAAGTACCTAGGATGATGCCTACCTTAATGAATATTAATCTCTTACCTAAATTATTAAAGAAAAGTGATATAAAGGATAGTAGATGTAGATGAAATCAATATAAATTTATGGAATGAGTTGATAAAAGGAATAATGATGTTTGATGATTAACTTATGTTTAATAAAAGAAATAAGTTAGGGACATTTAACTTGATGCATTAAAATGAACATAGATCTTTTAAGTTCATGATTCCATGAATATCTTATGCATGTAAATGGTTTATATGATGTTGCTTTAGTAGCGACGTGAGGGGACCCGTGAGGACTTAAGTTGTATAAATATTACATTCAAGTAGTAGAAAATTATTTCTTCTTTTAGAAATATGAAGTGTAATGATGAATATTATTCTAGTTAAAATTAAAAAAAAAAATTTACTACTTGCATTTTATAGAGGTTTATGTCTTGTCCTCTTGGGTTTCCTGGTGGGGCATTACAACCTTGGCTACCCAATCTACCAGAGATATAGATCCTCCTTTAGGGCTAAAACCAAAACCCTTTTATTTATCATTGTTCATTCATGGTTTCAAATTGAATAATTATGTCATAGATTCAAGAGCATCTGGCAACATAATGTCTGCTTTTGTTGCAAAGGCCCTAGACCTTCCCTTAATTGTAACCTTTGGAAAATGTTATGCCATGGAATCGAAACAAGTCCCGTTGGTAGGCCATATCAAAGCTGCCCAAGTGGATCTTGCAACATATCCTAGTGAAAAGCTCAAATTGACCATACTTGTTGTTGACATTCCAGCTAGTTATGGGATGCTTTTAAGGACATTTTATAGAGATCTTGGAGGTGAAATCAAACTAGACTAGTCTCAGGCTACAATCCATGTTGGAGATAAGAAAATTATCTTACAACCTGAAGGAAAATCTAAATATATTGTGTTTTCGTCTGAAGACCCTAAATCACAGATACTTTATCAAGAATGTGATTTTGGAAACTACATGATCTTCCCTACAACAGACATAGCCAATGGAATATAGAAGGAATCAACAATATTTGGTCCTTAGAGTTTGATGGCAACTGTGCCTCAATTGGCTTTGGAGCAGGAGTTGTGTTGATATTCCTAGAAGAAGATATTTTCCCACATGCATTTATGTAAAGAGCCTGGCTGGCTCTTAACTCTAACTAGCTAAAAACTCAATTAAATTGAAAATTGTATTGAAATCTGCCAATTATAAATTTATGAATTTCAATCTTGGAATTTATTTTAACAACATACAGTACTAAAATTATTTTGCCGATCATCAAATTCATCTACAACTAAGAAATTATCCCAAGACATTACAAGTATTGAATAACAAGAAGCACCTTATTAATACAATCTTCCCAAACAAGTAATGCCACTTCTTGGAAGTCATACACAACACTTGGGGATTGCATTGCAACTGCCAAAGAAAGTCATGCAGCCAACTAGAAGTCATACGATAGCCATTAATTTGAAACACAGCTCTTCCAATACCTAATGCTACCCCATAAATCCATACACAACAAATTTTATAAGCCACCAAATAGGATCAATTTGTATCCTTGACCAAAACTGAGCCTCATACAATAATTAATTCAATGTCGTACAACATGTATGGATCAGTACAATAGTATGATAATAGAAAAATCCATATAGCCTTGCCTTTCTTTCACCACCAAGATCAATCTACAGATTGTACAATGTATTTCAATCGAACTGGTGAATTTTTTAGTAAGTATTCAGTGCTCTCTCCAAAAGCTGAAGACCAAGCATGAGTGAAAGCTGTAGAAATCTCTCCAAGAATGAAGACCAAGTCCAAACCCTAGCTCTCTAGGAAAAAATGATTTCCCTCTCAACACAAGTTTTTATCAAATCATCAATGGGCGAATGAAAGTGCTTTTTCGAATTGAATATATAACTTTTTTTGGAAAAAGCTTCAACTTCACTTTTTTCACTTAAGAGGCTTTTTAATCACAACTTCATTTTATAACATTAAGTTATAAAGGCATAAAGTTATTAAATTAAAATAATTTAATTTAATAACGACAACTTTAAAATAAAAATCCATTATAACCCACTGATTGCATCAAACTCATTTCTGACACTAGAGCCTCAAACTTCAACTACCCTACCCAAAATAGCCAACTGCCAAAAATAGACTTACTATAAATACTAAGTCATTCAAACTGGAGATTCCCTGAAACTCGATCCTGAAACAACTAACAATCCATGTAGACGCCCTACTAATCTTGGCCATACCCAAAATACCACTTACTAAAAATAGTAAGTTGACCAAATTGACCTAAACAAAGAGCAGACCTAGTAATTTGAACCTCTAGAATGGAATCCCAACACTGGCTCTGCTAACTGACCCCCTCTGATCACTTGATTAGCATGTGAGGGTTGCCAAACTAAACTAATCCCAATAGTCTAAAAAATGGGGACATTATAGTCCTCCCTTCCCAAAATTGCTTGTCCTCAAGATATCAAGAAAAAAATAAGGAACATCACAAACCACCTAGATCCCAAGGATGGTCATAAGTAATGTCCTGATCAACCTCATACTCTTGTGAAGAAGCCAACAACATCAACAGTACAGACACCAGCAATTGAGAAATTGCACTCAACACCCAAATAAATGACATCATTGAAAATATCATCTGAAGACCAACTGTAGATGCTGATGTAGAAAACAACCCAGTAGAACTCAACCCAACTAAAACACCATCTCTATCAAAACGTGAGTCCTTGTCTATCTGACACTCACACCCAACTACATTGAGAAGAAAATAATGACCAAATGTACCCATATCACCGTTGCCAACTCTAACCTTTGATAAACTATTCTGGATGTGTCGATACTGCAAGTGGTCCAACTTGCAACTGCCAATTCCATCTGCAAAAGATGGTACTAATCCATCCCATAATGGATGGTAAGAAACTGGAGCTAGTCTACACCTGCGTGAGACCAAATCCTCAACCCATGGGTCAAAATAAAAATAATGAACATACCCCACCGTATAATGCCAGTAGAAAGCCCCAATCTCTGTCAATGGCTCATCATTACCAAACTGGGAATCATGAGATGGTTCTAATCTCTGACTCTGCATAACTATAGGCTGGGTAGGATCCTGAGCAACCCTCTCAGCAAACCCAACCTCGAAATCCCTGTGGGGAAGCATAGTAGATAGAGTCTCTACAATCTTTCCCACCAACCTCTGGATAGCACAAGAACTGTGGATAAGAGTACCCTCAGACACTCTATATGAATCCTCTTGCACATCTACACTCTCAAGTAAATACTCTATGAATGACTCGGTGCAGTAGAAATTATACGTGGAAGCGTCAACTTGCTCCCTTGCAACCCACAGCTGATCTCTCTGAAAATGTGGCACAACCAACTATCCCATGCTATCAGTTATATGAGATGAAGAAATATATTCACTTCCAACAAAAGGAAGTAAATCAACATGAGAGCTTGATTCCACTGGTACTCCTACCTCATCTATACCTAGTGCACCCACATCCTAAACATATGTGTCTGCCACATCATCCTATCATGCATCCCCAACCGTAGAAGCCAACTTACCACCAACCACCTCAAGGTGTAACCGAACTGGGTCTAAGTTTGGTGTGGACGGAATATGCTCCAACTACACGGTCACCTCCTCTAACTGAAACTATGACTCCTGAAGAGCCCATTAAGTGCCCTCTAAAGCCTCATAAGTCACTCTGAGCTCTTGAGTAAGCTCACTCACCTCCTCCTCTTTGTCTATCAGTGCCTCATATGTTTTACTCCCCCACTCAAATAGGTGATCACGGTTGGCTACCATCTGTAAATAATCCTTTCTCAAAATCCTAACGGCCTCACTTAATGAATGGATCTCTATCAAGGAAATGTAACCACCAATGTGCTCATCTATCATAGGAGAACCCCAATCATAAACAACCAACAACTGACAAGTGACATAAAAATGCTGAAGAGTAGAAGTGATATCTCTCTCACCAACTCGCAACTAGCTAGTCACATGATGACTCTGCACAATGGGCCTCTTATGTACAACCTCAACTGCACTGTCCACACTATGAGAGGAAGCTACATCCAACAAACTCCCCTCAAGATCACCATATCTCTATGTACTTTCATCTGAGTACACACCTAAAAATTGAGTACATGCATTAGACTCATCCTCATCTAACCTTGAGGAAGCTACTATTGAATATGACTCAACACAATCTCCAGCTACCTCATCCTCTACAACCGCATGACAATCCAGATCCTGGGATCCATCCTCACTCACTAACAACTCAGAGTCCTCCCCAAAGGTCTGATAAGTCAAACATGTCTTGCTACAGGAAGAATCATCCTCATGAGTCACCAATGAAGTAACCCCCTCTCTAGAAGTGGAAGCCTTGGCTATAACAAACTCTTTCCACTCATATGCTTCCCCCTCCTCATCCGTGAGTCCCTGTAACACAAAATCCTGGAACCCACCACCACCATATGACAATGCTGAGTCCACACCCAAAGTCAAATATAGAAAGTCAGAAACACTACAACACTCATCACCCTTGCTCTCAATATCAGAAATATCTATGATGCTAGTGTACACATCATCTATCTGCAACTCCTCCACTAACTTTGGCTGCATACATGACTCAATGTCATCATGTGAATCAACTATATTGTGGCATGAATCTATGTCACCCAACTCATCTGCAACACTCCCATCATGAGTGTCATCACTAGATAGCTCCATGCTCACATCCTCAACATAGGATAAACCACTATCTCCTGCACTGATCCCACACTTCGACTGCTATCATATACCTTAGAGCTGTCAAAGCTCATACACTCCTCATAGTCATCACCCAACATCTCATAGGGGGTGTCATCCCCAATGCAGCTCACAACATCCTCAAAAGTGTCATATGATGTATCTATACTATTAGCTTCCACATCTCCTACTGAAATCTGAACTATTGACACTTGACTCTGCACACAAGACTCAACGTCAGGTTGTGCACCAATAATGCTGGAGCACGAACTACCATCAACTAACCCCACCGTAATGCCCAGATCACCAACATCACCACTGGGAGACTCCATACATGCATCAGTCCCATTTGAGGAAGCAAATGCCTCCTGAACTAGAGCAACACTACTACAAATGAGATAAAAATATCCAATAACCACTCCCTCCATGGAAGAGTCTGAACACTCAGTGATAACTACAACATCAGCTGCCTCTGAACTAACTATAGCAACTACTCTAGGAGCCCCAACCTGTTGATGCTTAGTGCTGTTGTCAACCAAGGTTACTGAAAAATCTACATGTTCCTGTGAAATAAATCCAACATCAGCACTACGGATATGATTAGTAGGTGTTGTACTAGATATAGGAACATCTGCATCATGGACATTTGTTGGGGAAAACTAAAGCTTTCTTCCTTGCAATCTCAATGTCGGCCTTCTAAAAGCAGAGACCATATACCTCGCTAACCTGTTTACTGTCACTGGATCTGACAAACTCTTTGCTGATGCAACCTAAGTCTTTCCATACTTTCTACTAAGGCATTTAATTCCTCTCTTTTTCCCATACTGTTATGGCGACTTCCAGAACTGAGCCTCCTATATTTATCCATAGCTAGGGGAAGTGGAAGTGCTGATCACTTTTAAAATAACTTTATAATATAAATGAATCTAGACCCCATAGGATGGTAGGAAAAATGCTTTGATACCACTGTAAAGAGCTTGGCTGGCTCTTAACTCTAACTAGCTAAAAACTCAATTAAATTGCAAATTGTATTGAACTCCACCAATTATAAATTTGTGAATTTCAGTCTTGGAATTTATTTTAACAACATACAATACTAAACTTATTCTACTAATCATCAAATTCATGTACAACTAAGAAATTATCCCAAGACATTACAAGTATTGAATAACAAGAAAGCACCTTATTAATACAATCTTCCCAAACAAGTGACGCTACTTCTTGGAAGTCATACACAACACTTGAGGAATGCATTGCAACTTCCAAAGAAAGTCACGCAGCCAACTAGAAGTCATACAAAAAACATTAATTTAAAACACAGCTCTTCCAATACCTAACGCTGCCCCATAAATCCATATGCAACAAATTTTATAAGCCACCAAACAAGATCGATTTGTATCCTTGACCAAAATCAAGCCTCATACAACAATTAATTCGATGCCATACAACATGTACGACTTAGTACAGTAGTATGAAAACATCAAAATCCTTACAACCTTGCCTTTCTTTCACCACCAAGATCAATCTGCAGATCGTACAATGTATTTCAATCCAACTGGTGAATTTTTCAGTAAGTATTCAGTGCTCTCTCCAAAAGCTGAAGACCAAGCATGAGTGAAAGCTGTAGAACTCTCTCCAAGAATGAAGACCAAGTCCAAATCCTTGCTTTCCAGGAAAAAATGATTTCTCTCTCAACACAAGTTTTTATCAAATCATCAATGGGTGAATGAAAGTGCTTTTTCAAATTGAATATATAGCTTTTTTTGGAAAAAGCTTCAACTTCACTTTTTTCACTTAGAGGCTTTTTAATCACAACTTCATTTTATAACATTAAGTTATAAAGTCATAAAGTTATTAAATTAAAATAATTTAATTTAATAATGATAACGTTAAAATAAAAAGCCATTGTAACCCATTGACTACATCAAACTTGTTTTTGACACCAGAGCCTCAAACTTCAACAGCCCTACCAGAAATAGCCAACTTCCAAAAATAGACTTACTATAAATACTAAGTCACTCAAACTGGAGATTCCCTAAAACTCGATCCTGAAACAAATGACACTCCATGTAGACACCCTGCTAATCCTGGCCATACCCAAAATACAACTTACTAAAAATAGTAAGTTGACCAAATTGACCTGAACAAATAGCAGACCTAGTAATCTGAACCTCCAGAATGAAATCCAAACACTGTCTCAGCCAATTGACCCCCTCTGATCATCTGATTAGCTTGCAAGGGTTGCCAAATCAAACTAATCTCAATAGTTTGAAAAATGGGGACATTACAATTTAAATTAGAATTTAATAACATGAACAAAACTGCTGAGTATGAATCTCTTCTGCTTCACATTGAGGAATCAAAGAAGATTGGAGTAAGAATACTTAAAGCTAAAGGAGATGTAGAATTAGTTGTAAGACAAGTGAGGGGAAAATACTCAACAAAAAAATGAAAGGCTCAAGCATTACAGGAACCGTGTTTGGGATGAAATTGAAGAATTTGAAGCCTTCTCTATAGAGACCATCCCTAGAGATTTGAATAACAGAACAAATTCTTTGTCAGTTTCAGCCTCCCTGTTATTACCACATTCGGATTTCAAGGAGAGTTCCTATAAGATTGAAATGGTTTATAGGCCAAAGGTCCTGGATAATGCCGGACACTGGCAGGTTTTCCAAGATGATAAGTAGATAGAGAAATTTCTACCAATGGCTGAAGTTTATAGCACGACCTTCTACAAAGTATTACACTCAACTTATGATGAATTCTTCCCCGATCCAGGTAAAACTACAGATGAAGGGATTGTTCAATTGAAGGGAAACAACATCCCCAAGGGGCTTGTTTCTCTTGAGAATTTATTTGATAGATATGATGCAACCAAACAACCACCATCTTCCCATGAAGACACTAATAAAGGTGATTTTGAAAAGGTAGATATAGGGGAGGAAGGAGATCTCAAATATATAAACTTGGGTAAGTGTTGTGCACTTGATGAGAAAAGGAGGTTCATCAGATTTCTAAATGAATATAGAGACTCCTTTTCTTGGTCATACCATGACCATAAAAATTTCAAAGGAGGTAAATTTCAGCATCTTATCCCTATAAACTTGGAACTACACCTTTTAAACAAAAAGTAAGGAATTACAACCTTAAAGTTTCTGAAGCAATTAAAAAAGAGGTAGAAAAGATGTTGCAAGCCCAGATTATTTATCTTATTCACCATTCCGCATGGGTTGCAAAGATAGTATGTGCAAGAAATAAAAATGGAGAAATAAGGATCTGTGTTGACTTCAGAAACTTGAACCAGAGCATCTTGAAAGACAATTACAACCTCCCTATCATGGATCACATTTTGCAGACTATGACAGGCTCAAAAATGATGTTTATGTTAGATGGGTTTTCCAGTTACAATTAGGTCAAGGTAGCCTATCAAGATCAACACAAAATAACCTTTAGCACACCATGGAGAATGTATGCTTTACAATCGAATTCCCTTAGGGCTGATCAATGCAGGTGCCATATTTCAACGCGCCATGAATTCTTTCTTCAATCATCTAATCAGCAAGGTCATTGTAATTTACGTAGATGATTTGATAGTTTTTTCTAGAAGGTGCAAAAACCATCCGAGAGATTTAAATTCAGTCCTACAAAGATGTAGGGAACACGGTATCTCATTGAATCCTAAGAAGTCTATTTTTGCAGTCACAGAGGGGATGTTGTTAGGTCATATTGTATCGAAGGAAGGGATCAAGATTGATCCTGAGAGAGTAAAATCTATTCAATAGCTTGGGTTTCCTTCAAATAGGACTAGTGTCAAATCATTTTTTGGGAAAATCAAAATTTTTAGAAGATTCATACTTGATTTCACTGAAACAACCAAGTACATTGTCAACCTTTCAAGTGAGAAAAATCCTTTTAAATGGAGTATAGAAGCCGTAAGGGCATTTAATGAGGTTAAGAAAGCCATAGCATTTGCTCCCACTTTGATAAATCCAAACTACAAAAAGGATTTCATAATATACTTCTATGCCTCAGAATATACAGTGTCTGGGATATTATTGCATAAGAATGGTAAAGAGGAAGAAGTGCCGATTGCTTTCATGAGCATGCCTCTTAAAAAACATGAATTTAATTATCCCCTAGTTGAAAAACAAGCCTATGTAGTAGTAAAAGAAGTGAAATATTTTAGGTTTTATATCTCACATTATCACTCATTTTTTTGTCCCTGCTTCCATCGTCAAAGATGTCTTGACTTAACAAGAAATACGAATGAATAACTGAGCAACCTAGATCGCAAGAATTCAAGAATTTGATTTAGACATCTTTCCACCAAGTTAGTATGAGGAAAAGGTTTGCGCAAGCTCGTGGTTGAGTAAGTACCTAACAATGATATGCCCTTGGCCCTCTTTGTTAGTCTCCATGACTCGTGGTTTTCAAACGTGGCGTTCTATTTGACGTACAGAGATTTCTCGATGCATTTAAATCCCAAGGAAAAGAGAAATCTCAGACTAAAAGCCGTGAAATATTCCATCGTTGATGACATATCGTACAAGAAAGGGTTAGATGGGGCTTTTCTGAGATGTGTCGACAAATAACAATAGGAAATATTGCTTGGGAAGTTTCATAATGAGGCTTGCAGTGGTCACTTTTCCTCTACAGTGATTGCTTTAAAAATTCTTAGAAGCTTCTATTACTGGTTGAGAATGTTTGGTGATGCCTACAAATAGGTGGTGAACTGTGAGAAGTGTAAGTTATTCAATGGTAAGCTATAGTTAGCAGCTCTGTCTTTGAGACTTTTAGTTATTGAAGAACCTTTCAAACAATGGGGGTTAGATTTCATTGGACCAATTAATTCTCCATCTAGTGCTGGCCACATGCATATCCTAACCTTTACAGACTACTTCACAAAATGGGTTGAGGTGATCCCAGTCAGGAAAACTACATCAAAGGTGGTATGTGAGTTCCTCAAAAAATATATATTGGTCAGGTTTTGAATGCCTCAAAAGCTAGTTGCAGAAAATGCTACTAATTTTTCCTCTCAATAATTAAGACTATTTTGCTATGATCATGGCATTTACTTGTTTCATGCATCTAACTATTACCCCCAAGGAAATAGACAAGCAGAGTCAAGTAACAAAAATTTGATAAGGATATTGAGGAAACTAGTAAATGACAATGCCAAAGATTGGCATAAGAGGTTATTTGAGGCTCTTTGGGCATATCACACTTCTCCTAAAAGGGAAATCAAGATGTCACCATTTGAATTAGTGTATGGTATGGAAGCCCAGCTCTCATTGCCTCTAGAATTGGCAACTACCAAATTATAGAAAACAATTGAAGATCAAGTTTTTCAAAATGCCCTAGAAAATGAATTATGTATCTTACTAAAACACATGAAGAGAGGGAGGAAATGGTGAGTTGGATAGCTTTACATCAGGTGCGAGTTAAGAAATTTTTTAATTAGAGGACAAGGCCTCAAAATTTATGGAAGGAGATCAGGTATTGTTGTGGAAATAATGGAACTTAAGGGCACCCATGGAAAGTTTGAATCACTTTGGAAAGGCCCATTTATAATTAGCAAAGCATTGGAAAGAAATTCATTCAAGTTGGAGCATCCCGATGGTACTATTCTACCCCTGACCTTTAACAGTCAAGATCTAAACCTGTATCAACTATACGAAGTTTTCTTGTCTTTTGTATACATATTTATTTTTGTGTGTTCCTCTTTTTTCCTTTTGTTTGTTTATGTCTTTCCTTTCCTATTTCCTTTTGTCTTCAATTTTTTGACCTTGTTTTCTTGACTCCCTAGTCTGTGAAGCCAAAGCTTTAAGTTCATCCTTCCTCCTCAAGAATCCTTATCCCCAGATAGAGCCATTGTTACCTCTGATTTTTGGTTATTATTCATAGCCCTAATCCTCTCAAAAATCACCCCATAATCCTTTTTGAAATGTATTATTGCCAAAGTTCATTCTTGACCTTTGCATGTACCTCTTTTCGGTTGAACTTGAATCTTGAACTAGCCTTAGTTCAAGGTTCAATATCACCTCGCAGTATGTTTTTGTTTTCACATAAAGTAAGTGAGATGTTTTGAAAAGTGTATCTTTCCATTGAACTCTGAACCATGAACTTCTTGGTTCAAAGTTCAAGGTTCAACTGCGCCTTTCAGCTTGTATAATGTTTTGATGATCATTAATATTTCTTTAGTGCCACTTGTTTTTCCTTTTTAAACATACCAAGGGGTAGTTGTGTCTTGTCCCAAATTGAAGTCAACCTTTCAAATTTATTAGTTTGGAGTTCAAAGTTCAATGGATTCTCTCAAGCCAAGAGGAAGAATAGGGGGTGGTGATGTGATAGAAGTGACAGCTAGCAGAGAATATGGCATCCATGCATGGTGTAGATATAATTATTATGAGAAGTGACATTTAAATGTCATTTCACTTATGAGAAAGTATGACAGTTAATGCAAAGATCAAGCAAACCTCCTGTCATCATAAGTTAAATCTTTGGGTTGTGACCTCATCATTAATTGCAAATCTCTTGCAATCTTGTGACAAATTAGTGAATAAATGGGTGATACTTAGTCTTTCTATCGGTTGTGGAGAAAATTTTCTTCTGGAGAAGGCAAGGGTAATAGAGCAACTGAGGTATCTTTTTTCCTCTCAAAGCTTAAAAAATTACATGATATAACAGGTTAGTCATCTCTTCCTGGTGCTCTTGATTCAAATTGAAGCTGTTTGTATTTTTGAAGTTAAAAATACCCTATACAGCTTCTGTGTTTCTTTGTTCCTCTTTATTTGTGTTGATTTACCATGAAACCTCCACTCCCAAATTTTAGGCATACTTCTTTCTTAATAAGTTAGTTGGCTAAGTGTGATGAAATGTTAATACAGTCAAGGGAATTGGAAGAAATTAGGAGCAAGGTTAAGAACCCTATCCCAAGTTCCATGATAGAAAAGGTAATCTAGAGTGGACTGGCAGAAACTATTGCATTTCCCATAGTGACTCCATGCCCAGAACTGGTAATGGAATGCGCCAAAAGATATAACATAGAAGATAAATGCATCAAAAAGATAGATGGGATCCCTTTGGTCTACATAAATAGAGATGTCATTCTAACCGCAATTGGTATTCCTAAGAAAGATCCCTATGAGGGATGGACTATTCCCTCTTCTCAGTCTATTTTCTCTACCAAACAACAAGTCTATAGAAATGAGATCGCTCAACATTGGTTGTTGAAGGCACATAAGGGAGGGTCTAGGCTTCCTAAACCTTTTACCATTGATCATTTCAAACCAAAAGTTGCGGAGTCGGTCATATTACTCAACATTATCAAGGGGAACCAACATACATATTACTGACAAGACTGGATGTACTTCTACATCCAAATTAGCCTAGGAGGACACAAATTCATTGATTGGGCTGACAATATTGCAGACGAACTTCATCACTAGTTGGCCAATTTCTCAGGAGGAAGTAATTTCTATATGACCTCTTACTTGTTCTATGTTCAAGAATACATTAGAGAGTGGAAAGGTCTCTTCCATGAATTACCTTCCCCCAATATGAAGGTGTATGATTATTACCCTCATTTGCAGATAGAGTTTCACACAAGTAGCTTCATGAAGTTGAATGGAATATTTTTTGGGAGGTTAATATATGAATTACAGGGAAATGTTGAACAAAGGATGTCTGAAGAAGCTAAAAATTTCATCAACAACTATGGAAGTTTTTCATTTAGTTTAGGAGGTTCACTTACATCAGAGACGTGGTTTTGAGGGAGAACCATTCAAACTACCAAGATATTCCCTCGATAGCCACATCATAATAGAGATTGGCTGCTAATTGGATCATGTGCATAAAAGTGTGAAAGAAAGGAAAGGAAGGGAAAAGTCAAGTTTCCCCATTGAGCTTGGATCCTAAACATGTAAAACATCTTCAGACACCCTTAAGCTTAAGCTACAGTTGAACAAGTTGAACTTGAGAACTTTTGAAGCTAGAAAGGACTTTGATAATAGGGGTTATGCAGCTCAACATTTCAATTTTCCTACCGAGTTTCAACATCTTCCTCAGATGGAAGATTTTTGGGAAAATTGCATAGATGATTTTGAAGTGAGGAGAAGATCATGGTCAAGATTTACTCTCAGCCAAATTGTTAACCTAAACATAGATGTTGATATGACAAGGATAGAAGAAGATGAAGGCAAATAAGTAATTGATGAATAGTTTGAAATAAGAGTTAGAGGACTACCATTGCCCGAAATAGACTAGACTATTGATGAAAGGGACAATGTACCCATTAAATCTCTCAGTGTGATCAAGAGGACTAGGAAATAGATCAAAAAAAAGAGGCCTCCTATCTAGATAATACATAATATGAGGGGATATGCATTGGCCACCTCTATTGAAAATCCCACTTCTTCATCTAATATTGATGTTTCTATTGTAGGTCATTCAAAAATTAAAAATAGGAAAGTTCCCTAGACCAAGTCTAAAAAATAGATCATTCCATTTACCACACCATCAACGCGAGTCACAAGAACTAGATACAAAAAAAGAGACATCAAAATGGCTAAGGAGGAATAAGTGATCAATTTAGATGAAATGGACAGCCCAATGTTAGAGAAAAATAATCAGGACACATTTTTTGAATATACTCAGACTCTAAAGGTCAATTAGTTTGATACTGGGAATCCCACAACTGTTATAATGGATACTCCTCTATAGACACTCTTTGAAAATTGACTATATTGTTGTATATGACTATGATTTAGTGTTGTCATTATGGAAACAAAGTCATATGAAGTTTTGGAGTCAGCGTATAACTTAGAAGATCAGAAAAATGGCTAAGTATGGAAGACGGGATAGTCAGTGAAGAACCTAAGGAACAGAGCATTAGCACATGTGCATATGAATGAGTTTTGGTATGTGCCCTTGAAGATAAGATTTTGAATATGTTATTAAGATATGGTTAAGAATGCATGGTCAGATGTGTTAGTATGAAGAAGTTACAATGAGTTTAAGTGACACAAATAGTGAGCGATAGAATAGAACAGAGTATGGAGCTGACTATTAGTATTTTGGTTAGCGGTTATAATATTGTTTTGTAAAGGCTATGCGCCTATTGTAAATGTGTTATAGACTTTTTAATATCATTGTATGTAAACATGCTTGAGCCAATTCATTTGGAAGTATTGTATGTAATTAGTTATAGGCCGACTTAGTGAATAGTTTTGTTTGCACATATAAATAAGACATGCACCTTTGTATTTGAGCATGACATGAGATATAGAGTTGATAGAAGATGAGAATAAGTATGCGAAGAGAAGTTAGTATGATATAGATCTTTACAAGAGGTTAAAGCATCAGCGCACAAAAGGAATTGATCAGACAAGCAATGTCATAGCAATAGTTCACCATTGCAGATATAGTGTGTATCTAATATCTAGGAGGTTGTAGCCTTCTCTATTGAGCAGTGAAATCTTGGCAGTGAGCCAACCACCCCTAATAGGGTTTGTTACTGAAGACTCCTAACAGGGTCTGACCCTTGACAAGGTCATTGTACTTAAGCATTGTAGTGACAGCTCCTAACAAGGATAAGGAACATTAACAGGTTCATAATACACAAGTACAATTATTAGTGGGTATTAATTCCCACCGGGGTTTTTCCTTTGGCCAAGGTTTCCCCGTAATCATATCTAGTGTTATGTGTTATGATTATTTATCTTACTTGGATTGTTATTCAATTCAGTATATAAGCAATTGAGTTAAGTTTCAAAAGACCAGAAATTAATATTATAGAACACTGAGTCACCCCCCTCTCTCAGTGTTCCCATTCCTAACAATTGGTATTAGAGCTTTAGTCCTTTGAAGACAAGTTTAACCACTTGAGGATATCATGGGTTCAGAAGAAGTGAAACATCTAAAGAAGAATATTGAAGCAACTCTTGAAGACCTTAACAGATCTAAGAAAGAAATTGAAGAACTGAAATTAAAGGTTAGTGGTTCTTAAGTATTCATCAAGAAACTGAGAAAAGATTTGAAAGATTGTTCAACAAGTGATTTAGGGAAAATGGTCAAAAAGATGAATGAGGAAAACACTTCTCTGAAGGATCAGATCGAAGAGTTAGATGAAAAGCTATTTAACAATCAGGAAACTTATGAAAAATAGGTCAAAGAAAACAAGTAGTTGGATGAAGAACTGAGGCAAGAAAACATGAAAATCTTGGAGTTAGAGAACATCAAGAAGTAGGTGGAATCTGAATTGACTGAAGCAAAGAATCATATTGAAAAATTGCACACAAACAAGGATCTAATAGAGTCACAGTTGTATGCACAGAAGATTAAAGGAGATACTACTGGTATTGGATTCAATGAAGTACAAAATCAAATCAATGATATGTGAGGAAGAATGAAAGCACCAAAAGAATCTATAGAAGCCAAGACGACTGAAGATCATACTCAAGCTAAAGAAGAACCATCTAAAGATGAGCGCAAGCTAGTAAAAAAAACTTGTTATACTTATAAGAAGCATGGTCACATAGCAAGAGATTGTATAGAGGTAAGACCTTTCAATGGTTACTGTTATTCATGCAATAAGTTTGGTCATAGAGCTATGAATTATAGATCAAATCAAAAAAATTAGACTCAACAAAATCAGAGAAGTCATCCATAGTAGAATGTTAGAAGTGCTTAGAACATTACATGTCAGATATGTAATTATAATGGTCATATAGCTAGACAATGCCAATTGGTAACTCACATCAATGTGCCGAGGGATATAAGGCCTCCAATTATTTGTCACTCTTGTAACAAAGCTGGACACATCTCAAAGTTTTGCATATCAAAAGCGCAAAGACAAGAAAGCCCTAATAAGTCTTAAAGATCAATTTTGGATGAATCAGGAGAAGTCAAGTTTGTGCAAGCTATAGAGGATGCGAGCTTGATTTGGATAGAATTAAAGGAAAATGTTGATGACTATGTATTAGATGCATCCGTAATGGATGCACCCTCTACTTCTGGATGAATGACCCTCATGGTCATAGGGGGAGCTAGATTAGCTCTAGACCCCTGCGCGACTAGTATACCCACCCTCAGAGTATGCACCTTTGGTTATAAGTTTTTGGAGACTAGTCAATGATGTATGTGTGAGTGCACAACTTGATTACTAGCAAACATGGAGATCAAATTTACTGTTACATTTTGCGTTATGGCGGCAAGCATTAATGGAAGAAAGTTGTTTTTAAAGTCACTGAAGATCTTTTATCCACACATTTGCATTCGAGATCGAGTCTTTGAAAGAATAGGAGATCAAAGCAGCTTATTTTGTGAAATTGTAGTTGATTTCATTAGTGGAAGGAAGTTAAGATTGTTGCAGAACCCTAGTTTGGTCATGATGATTCATAAACCCTTGGAAACCTATTTTAGCAATTAAGTTATGGCTAGTCCAATTGTCTTTGATGTTTCTGGAAGGAAGAGATACATTTTTAAGAAGCATCCTTTCAAGTCAGTCCTAGATGACCTAGAAGGATGATTCTCTAGGACTCTGATGGGAATAATGCACGTAGAAGACATATGCACATACATTTACTACAAGAAGGAACTAGTAGGATTGGATAGAATAAGGTCACACTTAGAGACAATGATGAAACATGACAAGACATTCATGGATGAGTTTGCGCACCTTGAAAATCACCCAATCATTGAGTGTGTGACAACATATGAATTCTATGAATCTGAATGGATTAAGATCCTATTGAGAAAAATAATGATGATGTATTTTGGATAGGAGAAGTTCTAGTTCACATCACTTCAGATCTCATTTATGAGATTATCTAAGACAGGCGCCATTCTTCCTGTTGGTAAGGATTTCAGGAAACTAGTGGAATAGGCTTGTAAATCCCACAGTGATAAGCGCGACATGACCATAGAGCCAATTGAAGAGAAGGATATCAATTTTATGGTGATGATACTAGGTTATAAGTTTCAACATGCAAACAAGGTAAATAGTGTGTCCACAACCACTATTTTGGCAGCTATCATATTAGTGAAAGAAAATGGAGACTTCAACTTGTGTGAGATCTTGCACACACAATTGATGGATAACATAAGGGCTATCAAGCATGACAAGAGAAAGATATTCAAGTTTTGGTCACTAATCATCTATATGTATTTTCATATAGTTGGTAAAGTTTCAAATCTTTACCTTGACAAGAGTCTATCCACAATGCCTCAAATCTCATTCAAGGCATCATCAAAGAGTACCTTGAAGGACTACATGGACTTAGAAATAAAGACATTTAGAATAAAAATGTAGAGAAGGTTTAGGATACCTGAGAGCATAGTAGAGAAGTACAAGGATACCATTTGTTTCATGGTTGAGATAGATATCACATGCATGGAAGCTGTAGAGCCTAGGACTAAGTAGATCCATCCACTTGGTTATGAAGTGGAAGAACACATTCTGGAAGCTTATGCACAAGTCCTACTATTAGTGCCTAAGGATCCCAATGAGCCAAGATGGGGCACTTATGAGGAGAAGATAAGACAAGTAGATGCAGTCTTGAATAGTGTCATGACCAAAAGAAAAGGATCAAAGATCACCTTTGAGATACTAAAAATTCATGGTGTCACTCAAACAGACCTGGATAAGGCAAGGGAAGCCAAGATTGCAATGCAACTTGAGAGTGCACCCTCTTCATAAGTGAAAACAAAGAAGACTAATGACCCTAAGGATAAGAAAGTAAAGATGGAAGAAAGCACTCCTACGCCCACACCTACTATTGATCTAGAGTCCACACCACCTCCTGAGCCTAGTAAAATGCCTAAGAGGAACAAGAAAACCAGTGCAAGCCACCCATCCTCCAGAACAACAAAAAGCAAAGGTAGAAACACTCAAGCACCTCCCGAGGTAGGATTTAGACTGAATCTTGAAGTATTGAGAACCAGGATAGTTGATGAAGGAAGGTTAGACCTGATTGCAAAGTTTTATGATAAATATCATGAGATAGAAAAATCAGAGATCCACTTTATGATCATCAAACATATGATTAAGTTCAAGAAGATAGTCTTGGAACTTAAGATAGTCATTCTGGATAGTGTATGGAACATCTTAGAATTTTTGAAGAGACATGCTATAGAAGAAGACTTCAGGATAGGGGAGAAGATACTAGATGGAAGCCTCCCTGTATCTTCAATTGAAGAGAAAAAATTGTTGTTGGATTTAGTGAATCCTCACCTAAGAACCAAGCTGAGAACTTTGTAGATCATGAACAAGTACTATGAATTGGTATCAAAGGAATCTGAAAAAGCATTTGAGAAAGTGTTCCAGACACATGTATCCTCCTACTACACCTGCAACACAAGTCCCCACTAAGAAAGTAAAAACATCTAAGATCCCTAATGTACCTATAATAGGTTCATAGGATTTTGCACCCTCAGTGATAGTTCCTACTGAAGCAATGGACTTTGCGCCCATGTTTGAAACAAAAGATGACTCTATCATGATTGATAATGTCAAAATATCAATGGCAGCCACAAATAAGGACTTAGATAAGTTTGAGGAAGCATTTGTAAGCACAGAAGAGGCTGAGATACTATGCAATGATAATTCACCTATGCAGCGAGAAGAAGTTCAGATTGAAGACCTAACTGAACATGATGAAGAAAAAGAAGATGGACCTGAAAATGAGAAGAAGAAAAGGAAGTTGAAGACCTGTCAGGACATGAAAGTGAGAAGGAAGATGAACTTGCAGATGAGCCCTCTATTGAAATTCTAGTGAATGTAAAGACTAAGGTAATGGATGTTATTCAAAGTTCATTCCTTACCCCTAAGCCCTCAATGTCATTGTTGTCAAGTTTGACCCTTGACACAACAAGTCTAGATTCATGGGGAGAAGAATACTTAATTAAGATCAGTGTGCTAGCAATGGAGAAAGCAAAGGAGAAAAAAGTAATGAGGAATCCATTGTTTTTTGAATCAATCAACATTCTGAATAGCTTACTACTTGGGGAGAAGAAAGTGTCTAGTGTACATTCAGTGGATGATGTCACCACCATCTTGACATGATTCAAAGAAAACTTCTCAAGCCTAGAAGAATTAGCATCCAAGGTTACAGAAGAAAAATATGTTAAGAAAAGATTGAATGATTTGATAGAAAACTTTGCACTTGACCTTAGTTCACTAAAGGTTGGTCAAGCTATATTGAAGGAGATTGCAGCTAAAGGAAGAAAGATAATAGTTGATTGTATGGATAAAGAAAAACTTACATCAGATCTTTCCAAGAAGATTCAAGAAGTTGAATCCATGATGGTAGCTATGAGAAATAAATGCTAGATCCCTCCATAGATATAAATATGTGAAATAATGACTACCAAGGACAATTGGATAAGATTGAGAAGTCAGAGAAAGAAATGGCCAAGATAAGGGCTAGGCAAGCACAGTTAAGACAAGCACTTGCACTCTCATTGGATGTGCTAAATCAAAATATCAAGGATGACATATGATCAAGGTCCATGTATAGATTTGGAGAAGATGGATAAATTAACTTATGCTTTGTGTGCCCATCTCCAGACAATAAATGCACTAAAGGCATTTTGGCAACAAGAGATCCAAAACCTGAAGGTTTCATACCCGGATGTACTCTCAGTGTAAATACTTCAAGTTGTATTTTTTGAGGACCTTTGTCATTAATGTCAAAGGGAGAGTAGAGAAATATGGAAGAAATATGGAGTAGTGTATATGATGTAAAGGGGAGTAGAGTATATAGTAGAAGGGAGATATAAGATAAGAGTGTATGTTAGAAATTTTTTTGTGCAAGATACAGTTTAGTAACTTTGCCATATTCCTTTGTTGCCATTAATGAAAAAGAGGGAGATTGTTAACAAGTTGACTATACTGTTGTATATGACTATGATTTAGTGTTGTCATTATGGAAACAAAGTCATATGAAGTTTTGGAGTCAGCTCATAAGTTAGAAGATCAAAAAAATGGCTAAGTATGGAAGACATGACAGTCAGTGAAGCACCTAAGGAATAGAGCATCAGCACATGTGCGTATGACTAAGTTTTGGTATGCATCCTTGAAGATAAGCTTTTGAATATGTTATTAAGCTATGTTTAAGAACGCATGGTTAGATGTGTTAGTATGAAGAAGTTACATTGAGTTGAAGTGACACAGACAGCGAGTGGTAGAACATAATAGAGTATGGAGCCGACTATTAGTATTTTTGTTAGCGGTTATAATATTGTTTTGTAAAGGCTATGTGCCTATTGTAAATGTGTTATAGAATTTTTAATATCATTGTATGTAAACATTCTTGAGCCAATTCATTTGGAAGCATTGTATGTAATTAGTTATAGGATGACTTAGTGAATAGTTTTGTTTGCGCATATAAATAAGATATGTGCCTTTGTATTTGAGCATGGCATGAGATATAAAGTTGATAGAAGATGAGTAGAAGTATGCGAAGAATAGTCAGTATGATATAGAGCTTTACAAGAGGTTAAAGCATCAGCGCATAAAAGGAATTGATCAAATAAGCAGTGTCATAGCAACAGTTCACCATTGCAGATATAGTGTGTATCTGATATCCGAGAGGTTGTAGCCTTCTCTATTGACCAGTAATCTCTTGGCGGTGAGCCAACCACCCCTAACAAGGTTTGTTACTGAAGACTCCTAACAGGGTTTGACCCTTGACAAGGTCATTGTACTTAAGTATTGTAATGATAGCTCCTAATAGGGCTAAGGAACATTAACAGGTTCATAATACACAAGTACAATTATTAGTGGGTATTAATTCCCACTGGGGTTTTTCCTTTGGCCAAGGTTTCCCCATAATCATATCTGGTGTTATGTGTTATGATTGTTTATCTCACTTGCATTGTTATTCAATTCAGTATATAATAAATTGATTTTAGTTTCAAGAGATCAAAAATTAATATTATAGAACATTGATTCAACCCCCCCCCCCCCCCCCCCCCACACTCAGTGTTACCATTCCTAACAGACACTACCTCCCACACTCAAATAGTTGGGAACATCCATTAGCAAGAAAAAAAATTTGGTGCCTATCACATTACCTATTGAAGACATGGTTAGAAAATTTCTAGGGACTACAGTGAAGCCAAAAATAATCAGAATTGAATCTATGATTGATATAGATGAGAAGATAAGGCATTGGGTAGTTGAGCATGTAGTTCCTAAGAGTGAAAAAGATCTCATCGAGGCTACTACTGATGAATTTATAGTAAAAAAGATAGACCTCGGAGTTGCAACTAGAGTGATAGATGCAAAGAATCTAGAGACTTCCACTAAGAAAACACCACACCAGACTTTCAAGGATGAGAGAGACAAAAAAGAAATGAAAGCCACAATCAGGAAGCTGGCTGAATTCATACAAGAAGTCAAAGATCCTAGTCCCCTTCCTTTAGCTCAAATTCCTCAACCTTTCGACCCTCGCTCACCTGAAGTTAGAAAAACCTTGGATCAAATTTAGAGGAACAAACTCATAGTTGATGTGTTTGGTAAATAGATATAGGGCATGATCTAGTGTGGAGGTGACTATATTACCCAACTAATCCAAACTCATGGGACCATTACAACATCAATCTCAGAGATATTAGCAGAGCTAGCTGAATGGGACAAAGAAAAGAAGAAATGGGCAAATATAATAAACCAAATGAGTGAGATCAAAAAATATGGAGTAACCAAATTTCTTGCTGAGAAACCAGTCCCTGGCTTAGATGAGGATGTCCTCTATGTATCGATTAAAAGTATTGAATGATTAAATTTGATTATCAAAGTAGGTTATGAAGGGGCTACCCATTTGTTGAATGAATTGAAGGGGATGACATATACCATGCAAAAGAATCTGAAATGTCTAAAAATCATTCGGATGAGTGAAGGTAGTCAAAATATCAAAGATGCGAATGAGATGACCCAGGAATTTGAAAAGGAGATTACAAAAATTAGGGATAATAAAGATCTCACAACTGAGGACTTTCCATCAATGGCTAACATTGAAGCAGTTTTGGTGGTTTGTGTAGACCATCTAGAATCTCACAAATATAAAGTCATCCAAGTGTGCAAGGACAAAAAAGTGCTCAAACAAAGGATAATTCATATTACCTTGCCACATCATGCCATGATTATCATCATCTCTAATGTGCATTAGTAATGGATGAATGCCCATGCCACCAACCCCTCTCAGGACTAGTCTATGGCATCCAACTCATTCGCCACTTAGTGATCGTGTCCCACCGATCTCGAACTACTTCTAGCCTTTTCTCTCATGCTTTTCTTTAGTTATGCTTTTCAATTTTGAGAACTATTTTCTTTCCAAAACTCCATGAGAGTTTCTAGGACTTTAAGTTGTATGTTCTAAAACCGGCAGCTATACATAGCTAGGAAAAAATTTGAATTGGCCGATAACAGTTTTTTGGAAGTTAGTTAGAATAGATTAAATCTTTATTTTATCTTGGTGTGGATTTTCTAGAAGATACTTTTAAGTTAGTATTCTAAAATTAATGAAATAAAAATTTCTTCTTCTATAAATCTGTTGGTTTATATTGGTGAATTGATCTTTGTTGGGGTATCTTTGATTAAACAAAATTCTTTCTTGAAGTGAATCTTTTGTAGTCTTAGTCTTTCATTATTACAGTTTCATATTTTTGAATGTGTAGTGAATCAAAGTCTATGAACTTCATTGAATTTATATATTCTTCTAGTTGCAGTGATTGAGACATCTTTATGTATGAATTAATGTGAATGCCTTATTTACTTTCTGGTTAAAAGTATGTCCTTGCAAATGAAACTTTGATTGTTTAAGAATTCATTGAAAATTTAATTGGGAGTTGTACCATAATTCAGAGGATCAAATATCATGTATACTTGATCCAACTGTTAGTAAGAGATCAATGTTTCCCTTGAGGTCTACAGAGTAAAGAATTAGTAATAAAAAGAGAGAAAAACTCATTTAATAACATAGTCATAGTTAGGAAGACTAGAGCCATTCTTGTTCTTGCAGTTGATCTTTCCACCCTTGTGGTATTCATAGAAACATCTGCACAAGAAGCTAGAAGAGAGAGGTGTAAGCGCAAAAGAGATGAAATTCCTTTTTATAAGCGTATTATCCATTCAAATGAGATGGATTGGCATGATCAAATTCACATGAGTAGAGGAGCCTTCTTTCATAGCCAATATTCTAAGGTGAAAAGGAAGCATTCAAGATATGATAAACATGACATTAGAAGAATAACTAGTGATGTTCCTCCATACTCTTGGCCACAATCTAAGGAATCATAAGATTGCCCATAAATTTGGTCATTCAGGAGAGATAATAAGCCGATACTTCCACAAGGTCTTGATGGATATCTTAGCACTCCATGTTGATTATTTTATACCCCCTTCTCCAAACACTCCTCCATAAATTATTGGGAAGGATCATTTTGATCCACACTTCAAGGTAAATATCCTAGTGGCATATATTTGTTTGCTTGAGTCTTAACCCTATTACTACACATTTGATTATTAACTCTCTTACTATAGGATTGTATTGGAGAAATTGATGGATCACATATACCAGTTACTATCGATGTGGACATAAAAGCTAAATATCCTGATAGAAAAGGTAACTTGTCACAGAATGTTATGCATACATGTTCGTTTGATTATAAGTTTCATTACATTCTTTCTGGTTGGGAAGGGTTTGTTGTAAATAGGTGTGTTCTTGCTTTTACTCTCTCAAGATCAGATCCATTGGTAGTTCCACCGATATGTCAAATCATATTTTAAATGATTATATAGTGAGGTTTACAAGAAATGTGACAACATTATAACAATATACTTTTTCTGCATTTATGTAGGAAAATATTATTTAGTCGATGTTGGATATCCAAACGTACCAGGATTTATCACCCATTTTTGGTGTACACATTACCCTGAAAGGATCTTTCAAGAGAAAACATGATAAACGCTCCATAAGAGTTATATAAATATTGACACTCCTCGCTTAGGAATGCAATAAAGCGTACATTTGGGATTTTGAAGCAGTGTTTTCCTATCCCAAGGCATGCGATGTATTATCAAATCATGTCACAAAGATTGTTTTAGCATGTTGCATACTACACAACTTCATTATGATAGAGGACAATGTTCCATCTGAAGTAGAAATTGAAGAGGATGATGATCATGAAAGGTTAAATGTACCAATACTTGAGACATATGGGTTGAGCCAACGAGATAGAGATGATTGAGGGAAGTTTTGAGATGAAATATCATGAAGGATGTGGGAAGAATATAGATATCAAGCTTAGTTGTAAAAAAACATGAACATTACATTTGTATTTGTAGTAAATTGATAACTATCACATCGAATCCTCACAAACCTACAATTAAAACCAATACTCACATCCTTCTCATTATATCTTAATTTGATTGTATCCATTTTTTAATGTATCTGTGATATTGTTAGAAGTTATACCACAATCAATGAAAAGAGAATGGAAATGATACTTTTGTTTGTTTGATTGGCTTGGGTTCTACTTTCTGAATGTAGTAACATTTTACCATTTTAACTACTTTTTTGTCATCTTGAATGGAGTCCAACCATATATTTTTGAAAGCTATATTTTAGCAGACTGTATTCAATCTAGAAGAAGATCTACATATTCATTTGATTTTTGTTCTTCCTAATTAATTATAGTCGCTACTATAAAAGTCAATTTCTTTTCCATATTAATCATTGCCATATAGTAGATTTCTAGCAAACTAGGTAGTAGATTTGTAGCAACTTTTACTGATTGTTCGAGAGAGAACCATTTGTTTCAAAAAGTTATACTTTGCATTGATTTGTAGAGGTTTAGGGGAAATACATGAGTTCAAATTAGCTATGATCCTTTTCAAATGAGTCGAAGGAAATATTTTGTTTGTTATCACTTAAGTCCAATGAAGGTTTCTATTTGTTGTCACCTATCTTTCATTTGTGATTTTCCCCATTAATTGTGCTAATATTTGAAATTTATCCTCTAGAATTAAGTAAACATATGAAAGCCCCTCAATTGGAATCCAAATGTCTATAAACTGCAAGCCTCTCAGACCATTGTGCCAATGCCCAAGTGAGTTTCTAGAATAAAGAAAAAAGGGAGGCTGAGCTCTTCATCGGGTCGACATTGTTGGGTTTAAGAGGTTGATTTTGATCATAATTCCCCTCTTATTGATCAATTTCATCTATTAAGCATAAAATTGTTTCATTTCTTCCTTTGTGTTTAAATTGTGACGAATTTGGTATTTTTTTAAAAAATGTGATAAATTTGTATGTTTTTGGTGAACAAATTTGCAATTTGAATCATAGTAATTGATGATTAGAGGGAAGAAAATAGATAGCTCCCCAATAAGGATTCATTAATTGAGACAATTTTGATTAATTTTGATTTTTTTTTTGGAGAGACTAGTTTTCAGATTAGAAGCCCCTTTGTTTTGTAATATGGTTTTTTTTAAGAGGTTGAGAATATAGGTAGAGCTTAATGGTGAATCCATATCATAATCATAAAAAATGATAACTTAGCAATAAACTAAAGTTTGGTTTATTGAAGAACACCCTTTTGAATCATAATGATTGATCATAGGGAAGAAAAAGGATGAATCTTTGCAGAATAATCAAAGGCGTGGATGAATAAATTCTAGTAACCCATATAGCTTCTTCTTTGAAGAAGGTTTTATGGACAAGAGAAATGGAACACAAGTTTATAGACTTTCTCCACGAGCACGTCCAACTTGGAAGAAAAGGTGAAGGGGGTTTTAGAAAAGAAGCTTGGACCTCCATTGAAAGGAGGTTCAATGGGGATTTGAACCTGAATCTTTCAAAGGATAATTTCAAGAACAAGCTAAAAACATGGAACCAAGGTTTTAGAGTTATGAAAGAGTTGAGAAATACGAGTGGTTTTTCATGGAATTAGACTACTCAATGTATGGATGCTGATGAGAGGGTCTGGAATGATATTTTAAAGGTAATATGCTCTTGAAAATATTTTGATTTAAGTAAAATCTATATTATTAAGTTAGTAATGAAAGGCAAATAAGTAATTCATTCATTATGCCGACATGTAGAGAAAAGAATTCAAAAATGACAAAGTGTATAAGAGGAAGTCATTCCAATACTACAATGACTTAGCCTCCATTTTGGGGAATGACATAGCTGAAGGTACCATAGCTGAAACAACTCAAGAGATATAAGAAGGGAACCCTATAGATGAGGCCCTCGATCTCGATGATGATGAGGATCTCACTACACCTATTGATATGTCTTTTGATTTGGATGATGACTTGGTTCACTCCAATCAATCTAATGCAAGCGGAAAATAGAGAATGTCATCATCATCATCAAGGAAGCCAAAGAGGAAGACAGAAAGCATGGCTAGTTTGATGAATATCATATGTGAAGCCATTAATAGGTTACATGAGGGCCTCACTAAGCCTCAAATTATCAAAGTGGCTCAAGTGGATTTAGATAATGTGTATGATGCCCTCAAAACTATCCCTCAACTTAGAATAGATACTATGATAAAGGCATATGATACTTTTTTGGTTGAAACTACAAGATCCAAAGGGTACTTGAGAATGAGTGAAGAGGAGAGAGTCAAATATATAGAAATGAAGTTTGGAGGACTCTAGATACATCAAAGCTTGTAAATATAGGGAAAAGATATTTTTTTTAAGACTTGATATGTTCTTAGGAACATTGGATGACTTATTTTGGATTATTAATGCTTGGTGTGTTTGTAATGATTTCTACTTGAAGTTGTTTTATTTAGATTTTGTTTAATTATTCTTTTGCACTGTACATTTTTTGTTCAAATATCTTTGCTGGTTTCAAATTTTAGTAGCACTTTTTGCATTTCATAAACCACTTAGAATGTATGGTCAGAATAGCAAAAATATTTTATAAGATGATTTGAGGTAGAGTGAAATGGATGACTTGTTTGGTCATGAAAATGAAGCAAGGTGTGGATGAATGTTTACATCATGGCAATCAAGAAAGGTGGCATGAATACCACCTAATAAATGAAGACACAAAAGAATGATACAATTCTTGTCCTTATAAAAATGTCTTCATCTCCCTTCTTTACATCTCAATGTCTTTCACTCTATCTTACAAAAGTACCTTGATCTTCAATCATACTAGTATTTTTTACATGTTCTCTTGACAATGTATGAGTGTTCACCCTCTTAAGACAGTGAAAAGATCATTGCTTTTAAGTTATTATTGTGGAAAAATTAGTCTTTTCATGTGGAGTTTAAATATCTCCGCCCCTCATAATTGTATGCTATTATATACTTAACAAACATCTAGAAATTATTTTATCCCCAAACTGAACATATATTGTTTTTCACTTCTTTTGGTTCACACTAGCTCACTGTCCTTCTATGATCCCATACAACAATCAAAATTGCATGGAAAAAGCATTGATACTTGCAAAGAAGTCATTGCATGAAACTTCTCTCATAAAACAATAGTTATTGCATGAAACCACAATGAACCCAAATGAACAGGGAACACGTCTTGAAGCAATGGATTATTCTATAGAACAATGAATGAACTCATCACTTGATAGTGAAATCATTGCATTACAATGAATGTATTTTGTAGGGGTTAATATATCTTTGATGACTAGTCAATTATCCTTCATAAACAATGATACCATTGTTAGAAAAATCATTGATCCTTCTTTAGAACAATGAGAAAATGTTATTTTTAGGGAATATAATTTATTTGTATGAATTTGTAAGTATGGTATTTTTGAGCATAAACCTAATCACCTCACTTAGTTTGAGATGCTAAGGTGTGTGTAGCTAATAAATCCCCTCCCAAGTTGAGCTTATTGTTGGAATTGTTACAGTCTATGATGTTTACATTCATTATTTTGTTATTAATGTCAACATATGTTTCAGTAAGGGAATCCAGAAGTTGCAGACATACTAGATAGACATGTTACAAAGAATTATACAAATAATGTACGATGATGTAGCTCTTGCGAGTTGAGATTTGTGTAGAACAACATTTTTACTATTCACAATAATATTCTCATATATTTATATGCTCATTTGATCAAGTTATGGATGAATTGGAAAAGATTGGTTACAGGGTCAATGACTGGGAAACTCACATTGTTGGTCTTAGTATTTGTAGTATAACTTAAGTGTGAAAATGGATTAAACCTTGTGAGCTTGGGGAATGTCAAAGGATACATGGGAGAGTCTATTGTGTGATCAAAAAGTACTAGTGTGATTGGTGATGTCATCTGTGGCATGTACTCCAGTGAAGATTTATTTTCAATTCGACCCAAGAGTGGTAGCGTGTTCTTGAATAATTAAGCATGGATTAATGTTGTGGCTGAATTTTCATGATTTGTAATTATTTTAATATTATTAAGGATGTTGTGTGTATCCTTCTATGGGTCTATGTAATATTTTTTTTTATAGGACAGGTCCTATAATGGACGACCCAAGAATTATGTTTGTAACTTGTATATAAGGAATTATTTCCTCGTAGTTGTAGTAGTGTGAAGTATGTGGATTATTATTGTTAGGATTTGGTAACACTGAGAGGGTGGGTGAATCAGTGTTATAGTACTTAATTGAATTATCAAACTCCTTGAACTTCTTTAAACAACATATAAAGATGTAATATAAAATAATAACCATGCAACAAAGACAAACCTAGGAGAACTCATAACACTATATTTGTATTCAAGGAAACCCTATTAAGGGAAAAACCTCAGTGGGGATGGTACTCACTAAATTTTGCACTGTGAATCTTGAAACCCTGTTAGGGGTTCTAGCTCTGTTAGGAGATCATTATTACAATATAGACATATCCCTATTAGGGGATGTATACAATGAGATCCCCGTTTAGAAATCAACCATGTTAAAGGTCCTAACCCTGTTAAAGATTAAAAAGCCCTGTTAGGGGTGTACAATAGGTGCAACAACACTTACAAAAATCTATTATCCTAAATACAAAGAGTTAACAAAGTATTTCTCAAAGAAATCCTCTTGTTATCCTTCCTCTTGGTTTCTACTCTACCTTTTAGATACCTTCACAATTTGTATCGAACATCAATCCATATCATTATCATTCTCTACACACACTCATACAAAAGTGTATGTATAATTATACCTTGTTAGAGGTATATTTACAAAAGCTAGTCAACATTACTCTAGCTACACATCATATTAGTTAATGCACAATTGAACACTTCATTAATATCCTTAGTCGACCTTAGATCCAAGATAGCATCCAAAAATAACTTTCCAATCATTCACAAAGTTAGCCTCAATGATCACTAACATGTTATGCTTTGTTTACTATCTTCACATTCAATCAATTGAACATATCTCTTTGATCCCTCAATAGGAACACATGTGACCTCACACAGGTATTCATTGGTGTCCTACAACCATGTCGTTAAGATTACAAGCCTTAGTAAAACTTATGTGAAGCTCACTAAGCTTTTATGTCAGAATGGGTTACAAAAATAGTCTGTGGACTTAGGCATTTTCCCTTCATCAACTGCATTTAAACATATTCATAATATCCAATATGTGTGATCATAAAATTGATAAGTGTTTCCATAAATGACAACATTCCATATATGTGCATGTGCCTATATGTGCATATGTGTGCATGTGTTGACCACTTGCCAATAATCTCCCCCTTTGGAATTGATGGCAATACTTAGTGAAAAAATGACTAAGTACAACATCAAGGCAAAAATGTAAAAGGAAATATACTGATAGAAATACAACACATAGAAATTTGACACATAGCCTTTAGAAGAAACTTTCCTTTATTTATGTTTTTTGTATTTTCATTTTACATACTTGTTCTCTTTTTATCATTACATTTTTTCTTCTATTTCTCCCCCTTGGACATCAATGGAAAATGGTGCCAAAAATGTCTTAAGCAGTTACCAAAACAACAAAACTGAAAGTGTACAAAATCATAACTGAACTGTCTATAGTATGTCTCTATAGTTTGTCTTCATAATATGCATATCTACATCTCAAGCTAATTTGATTGCCTCTACAACCCGAATTAGTCCATTGGGACCAAATACGGCCTTGTCTGCTTCCTCTACATCAATAGGTACTAGTCCTTGAAATGTTTTGAGGCCAAGTTGAAGGTCCTCATGAGTACTCTCCAAGACATTGATCTTTGGAGTCAAAAAGCTTCTTAATTCAAAGAATCTTCTCTGAACTTTTTCCTTTTCCACCTGTAGGGTATGGATTTTTATCAATGACCCTGCTTGTTTCCTTATTTATGTCCATAATTTTCTTATTTTAAAATTTTTTAGAGAGGTTAGCCAAAACCTCTTCATCCTAAGTTATAATGTATGATATGCTCTTTATATGCTTATGAAAATTCATGCAATGTCTACATAGGTCTTTTCCATCCTTAAGAAAATATTTGATTGCCTTTTCAGTGGCACTCAATGTATTAAGATCACTCTTGATCACATCAAGAGTATCTTTAATCCTTAGCCTTTTAAATTCCTCTACTAATTTTATTCTTGTTTCTTCTTCTAATGTATCAAAAAAAAATTCTACTATACTTAGAACATTGTGTGGACTATTTATAGGATCTTTAATATGTACAAGATGTGTAGTCAAAAGCTTTCAATACTTGTGTTTCTCACTGGATTGTCTTTCTAGTTTTTTTAGTCTTCTTTTCTAATTTTTCCTTTGCTTTAGAAAAATAAAGTACAAACCATTGCATCAGATCCATGAAATCCATGTCCTCTAAGTTAGTGGGAAGTGATTGAGATCTACTTGCCAACAAACTAGGTGTAGAAAAAGGGGTGATAGGTAGCAACCCTTTTGCTTGATCCTCTACCTTTTCCTATTCCTTCTCTTTTTCTATTTCTTTATCTTCACATTTTTCTTCTAGTACCTATTCTTTTTTAGGTGTTTTCTCCTTTTGTTTCTTCTTCTCAGATGATTCTTCTTGAGAGATCTTGGGGGACTCAATGTTCTTTACTATTTCATCAATATTTTCCCAGGTTTCAATCATCTGAAATGGATTAGATGTATCCTACCCCCTGTCTAGTGATATTCCAACATTTTCAATGTAGAATTCAAGTAAGGTAGTATCAACTACCTCTATCTCATTTGGAATTTCAACCTCTTTAGTAATTTTGGTAATTTTAGGCTCTTTAAGGGTGATCACTGGGGTTGGGGCCCTTGTAGACTTTCCAAGATGAGGTCACTCCTTAAGGAATAGATTTCCAACCTTGTCATTTGTTTCTTTTTTATCCTCTTCATATTTCTTGGCCATAAACTTAATGATTATAGTTTTGGTTCTTAGCTTTGGCCTTAGCTTCTCAAGCCATTCTGCCATCTGACTTCCTGTCATAGTAGGAATATTATGCAAAAGAATATCATATCTCATCTTGGTGTCCTCATCAAGGGCTCTTTTCTTTATTCCTTCTAATCTTTCAAATAGGCCCTTGATGATTTGACCTTTTATTTTGATTAGATTCTTTTTGAAGGTGGGCATGTTCTCCACAACTATATCTTCTATCTTGGTTTTCTCTTCTTCATCATATCTATCAAAGTCTTTTTTTATGGATGCAAGCTTGCCATCATTCACTACTCTCTTTTGTAGAACTTTTAATAATGGCTTAAACATATACCTTTGTATTTCTTGGACTTTCTTCTATTCAACTTCTACTTTCTTCTTATCTACTTCAAGTGCCCTTAGATTTGCCTCTTGAATTTTCCTATCCTTTTCATCTTCTTGTTCCTTCTTATTTTGTTCCTTGGTCTTCTCTATATCCATTATTTGAGCTTCCTTATTTTGTTCCTATTTTTTTGTAGTCTTTTGTTTCTTATCCTTACCATGCAAAGATGGAGGAGTGTCAAGTGTTTTCCTTTTCCTTCCTGATCCACTAGCCATGGACTTAGGTTTAGCTTTAGGAAGGGTTTGACCCTGTGTAGTTTCTTTTGCAGCCTGCCTCTACAATGTTCTCCTAGTAGGTGTAGGAGTGTCATCTTTTTCCTTCTCTTCTTCTTCTTCTTCTTCTTCTTCAACCTCCACCACTTTAGGTGCTTCAATGTTAGGTTGAGGAGGAGGAATATTGTATTTCTCCCCAAGTTCTGATTTGTTTTCCTTGACAGTTTTCATTTCTTCTTTTGATATGCCATGCTGCCCTGCTATTTTGTCAACAAGGGATTCAACTTTATTCTCCCTTCTCTCTTTTACCAGTTCTTCCTTAATTGATATGTATTTTTATTCATATGTGCCCCAACTAGAAATATTGGGGTCTTTAGGGGATTGTAAAACATGTTGGATGTGAAGTTCTAAAACGGTGTAGTCAACTTCATAGACCATATGGGTAGCCCATAAATTTATAGGCTCTACTACCTCAAAGCATGTGCTATCAGTCTCCACCATGAAACATATGTCATTTTTATACTTGTCAACTAGTCTCCAAGGGATCCTTTCCCTTTCACGCATTTGTTTTTGGAAGATTTTCATCATTCCTGCAACCTCAACATACCTATTTTTCTCATCACTTCTTCTATAGCAGTTAGTGATCATCTACATGGAGCATCTATCAGATCTCCATAGGTACATGTTAGGGAATCTTCTCATAACATGAAAGAATATGTACATTATTAGTGATCCAAATCTGAAATGTGTTGTCTTGTTTCTTTTTATTCTTGCCAAATTTTCCATTAGTTGTTGCCTTAGGACCTCACATAGGTCATACTCTTCATCTTCAATTACGATATTATAAGCCATGTGAACAAAACTGGCTGACACATTGTTTATTCTGCTGCTATATTGGAATTTGTATCCCAATATCATTGCTACAAGTTTGACATCTTCTTGTGCAATGTCATTTATAGTCATGGATCTCTTGTCCCACTTGATTTTTTTAGCTTTTTTACTTCAAACCTAATGTTTTTTTTTTCTACAGTAGGTACTTTACCTATCATAGGTAAACTAGTGATCTCATGCAATAGTTCTTTGGTGATCTTGGTTGGAGTTCCGCCAATCCTTATGAATTCATCATGAATCCTATTCAACACAATCTTGATCCAGTCTAATTGATCAAATTCAAATCTCTCCATGTATTTGACTATTGGTAACCCGTGAACTTTCCTACATTCTTCTCTTAGGGTTTTATCAGCATTGTATAACACTAGTATTTCATCAAAAATATTTGTAGTGTCTATGAGCTCAATTTTGTTATGTATGTATGCCCCGATGTCTTCAACATGAAGAAAACCAACTGGAGTGTGCAAAAACACACCCTCTTGATCCTCTTTAGTAGATTTGAAATGATGGCTCTTAAATTTTCATCTATTCCTTTCAATAACATTAAAAACTTTAGGTGCATCCATACTAATTTCTTTCTTACTACAATTCACAAAGATTTCTTAAGTTAATCACAAATGCCCAGCTCATGTGGCCATGTGAGGGTTTTGCAAACATAACTGCAAACACTTCAAGCTTCAACTATTTCTCCAGGCTCTTCAATGCTCTCTGATATTAGTGTAAATGATAGGTAATTTGACTACATTATTACCCTTATAGACAACTTGGCACAAGTACCAAAATTGCCCATAAAGCTGCAAGAAACTGTAAGGAAACTCAGGTGCAGAAACAACTTCCTACGCTAATCTCTATAGGAGAGTATTGTGCAAATTCTTATAAATCCTTACAATTTCAGATTCGTTAACTAATTTAACAAAGATATTACAACCACATACAATGCATATAGAAAAATAGAGAATGACACAATGATATACCCTGGGGAAAACCTTTCGGTAAAAAACCCCAGCACTCCAAAACCTGCACAATGTATTATCTTCAACGCAAAGATTACAATACACTTGCAATGCAAGTTCTTTTTAGGAGATGAGAGACAAAGCCAACAAGACTTAAACTTCTGTTATATCTCTCCCATAGGAGCAACATCATATATATAGACTCCTCTGGACCCAAAAATAGGCACAACCACCAAGACCCATGCACAAAGCCACATGTACACAATTTTTACATGCAATCCCAAGAATAGGCATCCATCCCTAGAATAGACTATGACAGCTTGTCATAGAATTTGCCAAAAATAACGGTCATAAGAGAAGTGTAAGAGAATCTATCATACCAACCTATTTTTGGCATATTCTCTTACACACACACCAACCACTTCTTCTTGGGAGCCCAAATAGGCCCAAGTCATAAGATGCTCTTACACCTGTCATATCACATTCCTTAAATAGTTTTTACGCATCATAAGAATCCATCATGACCATTTCAATCATGATCTTCTTACGCACAAGATGCCGACACATCAAGTGGAGTGACACATCAACATGCCAACTAGACATGTACACTCACACTTAATTACATTATTTGCAAAAAATACATTTACAAAACAAATAATAAGAATAGGAATTATCCAAGGTTGAGACACCTTATTCCTAACATTCTCCCACTTGTCGAACACCTTGTAAGAGCAACAGGAACATAACAGGAACTTTAATCGCTATAGGCCAAAAGGCCCATAGACTCTGAACACCATCTGAACTTCGCAGTGCCCACTAGTTTCATTAATGCATCTGCAACATTCTTCACAATATCTACCTTCTCCAAATTTACCTTTCCATCTTCCACCATATCTCTCACAAAGTGAAACTGCACATCAATGTGCTTCGTTCTGGCATGGAAATTTGGATTCTTTGCAAGGCAAATAACGCTCTGACTGTCACACCAAATAGTAATTTGTTCTGCATCAACACCAACATCAGAACACAATCTTCTAAGCCAAATGGCTTCTTTACAAGCATGAGTAGTAGCCATGTACTCAGCTTCTATAGTGGACAAAGCAACCACAGGTTTTCGCTTACTCATCCAACTAATGGCACCACCAAACATAGTGAACACATAAGCACTGGTGGATCTCCTGCTGTCAATATCACCTACCCAATCTGAATCCACAAACCCACAAATACAAACTGAATGTGGAGATCTAGAAGAGTTACCATGATAACATATGGAGTAATCTAATGTACCCCTCAAATATCTAAATACTCACTTAACTGCATCCTAATGTACCCGTCCAAGATTAGCCAGTAACCGACTCAAGACTCCCACTGCTTGGGCAATGTCTGGTCTAGTACAGACCATAGCATACATAAGACTGCCAACTGCACTAGCATAAGGTACTCTACTCATGTCCTCCACCTCACTAGGAGATTTTGGACAATCATCTACAGATAACTTTGTTCCCACGGAAATAGGAACACATAGTGGTCTACAATCTGCCATGCTGAACCTGTCCAACACAGACTTCACATACTTACTCTGACTCAACCAAAGTATTTTGTTAGACCTGTCTCTACTGATTTCCATACCCAAGATGTACCTAGCTGCCCCAAGATCTTTCATCTCAAACTGTGCTGACAACTGAGATTTAAATCAGAAATCATACCCTTACCCTTCCCAAATAGCAACATATCATCAACATATAATGCAACAATAAGAAGGCGATCATTTTCAACTCTGAAATAAACATAATGATCTAATTTTGATCTTACAAATCCAATTGACAACACAAAGGCATCAAACTTAAGGTACCACATCCTAGGAGATTGCTTCAAACCATATAGAGATTTCTTTAATCTGCAAACTAAGGATCCTTTACCTTTAACAATGTAGTGCTCAGGCTGTGACATATAAATCTCTTCCTCCAAATCACCATGAAGGAAAGCTATCTTCACATCCATCTATTCTATCTCTAAATCATATGATGTAGCAAGAGATAACAGAAATCTAATGGATGTCAACTTTGCAACAGGAGAGAATATTTCACCATAATCTATTCCCTCTACCTATGAATACCCCTTTGCAACCAATCTAGCTTTATACCTTTCAACACTGCCATCTGCAAAGAATTTCTTCTTGAACACCCATTTACAGCCAATAGATTTTTTCCCTTTAGGAAAAGGTACAAGGTCCCAAGTTTTATTTTTCTCCAATAAAGCCATCTCATCATCCGTAGCCTCAATCCAGGAACTTGCATCTTCCATGCCCAAAGCCTCTTTCACAGATCTAGGCTCATTAGTGTTAGTAATCAAAGCAAAGGCACAACTGGAATCTAACATAGAATAACCAAACCTTTCTAGTTGCTTTCTTTCTCTCGTGGATCTCCTCAAGGGCTAAGGTTGAGGTTGTTCTTCCTCTTCTTCTGAACTATTAGAGCTGCTAGAGCTCTCCTCATCATTAGGCCCAACATGGTCTCTCTGTTCAATCTTCTCAGGGGTAGGAGGCAACTAAACAACATCTTTTTTCTTTTCTTTATCATTTGGTTGTAGCACAATAGGAGAAGATGTTAGCTCTCTAAAAATAAAATTTCTACTATACAACACCTTACTAGTCACATGATCCCAAAGCTTGTATCCTTTCACACCAGCACTGTATCCGATGAAAATACATTTAACAGCTTTGTTTTCCAACTTAGATCTGTTCTCCTTTGGAACATGTGCATAAGCTTTACAACCAAAAATACGAAGATGTCTAATTGAAGGCTTCTTACTAGACCACACCTCCATGGGTGTCTTACCAACAAGGGCTGATGTAGGAGATCTGTTAAGCAGATAGCAAGCAGTGGCCAGAGCTTCAGCCCAAAAATTTTGTTCTAAACCATCTCCACTAAGCATACTCCTAGCCTTCTCCATCAGTGTCCTATTCATTCTCTCTGCCACTCCATTTTGCTGTGGGGTATAAAGAGTTGTCTTATGCCTCTCGATACCTTGTTCTTTACAGAACTGTTCAAACTCTGTTGAGCAAAACTCACCACCATTGTCAGTTCTCACACATTTAATCTTCTTACTAGTTTGATTCTCTACAAGAGCTTTAAATTCTTTGAACCAACTAAAGACTTGTGTCTTACTTTTAAGGAAATAAATCCATGTCCTTCTACTATAATCATCTATGAAAGATACAAAAAACATAGACTTGGAGATTGAAGGAACTTTTACAAGACCAAATACATCAGAATGAATAAGATCCAAAACATCAGAAGATTTGTGAGAACTAGAGTAAAACTGAACACGATTTTGTTTACCATAGACATAGTGTTCGTAGAAGTTGAACTTGAGATTGCAATCATTTAACCCCTCAATGAGATTTTTATTTTTTAGGGTTTTGAGACCTTTTCACCAATGTGGCCAAATCTCATATGCCACAACATTATCTTTTCTGCAGGAAGCTTACCTTCCAAAGTATTTGCACTATCATCAGAACCAATAGCCACAGACTTCTTCACTACTTGTTCAGATGGTGAGGATGAAGAACCATTACATAGAGGAATACATGCATCTAGCTGAAATAAGGTACCTCTCCTAGTACCCCTTGCAAGCACTATCGATCCTCTCATCATCTTGCATCCTTCTTTTGAAAAAACAACTTGCACACCTACATCATTCAACATACTTACAGATAATAGGTTTTGTGCCAAACCTAGAATGTGCATAACTCTGTTGATTCCCTTTACTTGTCCATTAGGAAATTTGATAGTGACCCTTCCGCGTCCAACTATCTTTAGGTGAGAATCATCACCCAAGTACACCTTTCCACCATCGAACTCTTCATATTTTGAGAACCAGTTTTGATGAGAGGTCATGTGAAAAGATGCACCTGAGTCAACCAACCACACATCATCAAATGCATGGGCTGCCAAAGCTGTGATGAATGCATCACCATATTCTTGAGATCTTTCTTAAGCTGAATCTGAACTTTTCTTCTTCTTCTTCAGCTCTTTGCAGTCTTTACAGAAGTGCCCAGATTTATCACAGTTCCAACATTTTGCCTTGGACTTATTGGAAGTCTTTGACTTCCCACAGGATTTGGATCTACCCTTATTGTCAGACTTATTGTCATTTTTCTTCCCTCTTTCAGTGGATCTCCTATGAACAGCAAGGGCTTCTTTTTTTGAAATGGAAGCCTTTCTCCACATCTCCTCTGATAGCAGCGAAGACACCACATCATCCATTTTGAAGGTGACTAAAGTGCTTCCGAGAGCCATCACAAGATGGTCCCATGAATCCAGTAAAGAACACAAAAGTGTGTAGCAATGATCCTCCTCTAACTTGACACCAGCTGATGTCAACTGTGCAGGCAACAGATTAAATGCATTTAAATGATCCATTAAGGATCCACCTTCCTCCATTCGTAGAGAGTACAAATTCTTCCTCAGGAACAACTTGTTCACCAGAGATTTGGCCTGATACATGGCCGCAAGTCTTTCCCACAAACTATTTGCGGTTTTCTCATCTAGAACATTCAAAAGGACTGCATCGGTTAAACAGAGTCTTATGAGACCCTTAGCTTTATGGTCTTTGATATCCCAATCTACTTGAGCTATAGTTGCTAGTCTTGTAGCACTTGAAGTTGCTTCCCATAGGTCATGATCTTCCAACATGTCTTCCATCTTGAGTTTCCACAACTCAAAATTAGTGCCATTAAATTTCTCCACCTCCATTCTTCCATATGATGAACTTGCCATCTCAATTTGCAAATAAGATTCAGAATGCTCTGCAAAAAACTCCCACTCAAACTTGAGATTAGCTCAAAAAACCCTACCCAACAACTAGGATCAAAAGTTGATCAAGCTCTGATACCACTTGTAAGGAAACTCAGGTGCGGAAACAGCTTCCTATGCTAATCTCTATAGGAGAGTATTGTGCAAATTCTTATAAATCCTTACAATTTCAGATTCGTTAACTACTTTAACAAAGATATTGCAACCACATACAATGCATACAAAAAAATAGAGAATGACACAATGATATACCCTGGGGAAAACCTTTCGGTAAAAAACCCTAGCACTCCAAAACCTGCACAATGTATTATCTTCAACACAAAGATTACAATACACTTGCAATGCAAGTTCTTTTCAGGAGATGAGAGACAAAGCCAACAAGACTTAAACTTCTGTTATATCTCTCCCATAGGAGCAGCATCATATATATAGACTCCTCTGGACCCAAAAATAGGCACAACCACCAAGACCCATGCACAAAGCCACATGTACATAGTTTTTACATGCAATCCCAAGAATAGGCATCCATCCCTAGAATAGACTATGACAGCTTGTCATAGAATCCGCCAAAAATAACTGTCACAAGAGAAGTGTAAGAGAATCTATCATACCAACCTATTTTTGGCATATTCTCTTACACACACACCAACCACTTCTTCTTGGGTGCCCAAATAGGCCCAAGTCATAAGATGCTCTAACACCTATCATAGCACATTCCTTAAATAGTTCTTATGCATCATAGGAATCCGTCATGACCGTTTCAGTCGTGATCTCCTTACGCACAAGATGCTGACACATCAAGTGGAGTGACACATCAACATGCCAACTAGACATGTACACTCACACTTAATTACATTATTTGCAAAAAATACATTTACAAAACAAATAATAAGAATAGGAATTATCCAAGGTTGAGACACCTTATTCCTAACAGAAACTAGTGCTGGCTCAAACTAGTACACCTTCTCACAGACATCTCCAAAACATATGTGATCTTGTCCAAGATCCCAACAAATTAACTAAGTTTCCTTAAATCTCTCACAACTTAACTCATCCATATAGGGGCTCTGTATCTGACTAGTGTTATTCTGTCATGCTCCCCCTAAGGCATACATTTACCATCATAAAGATGGTGAGGTTCAAAAAGACTCTTAGGACTCTTGTGAATGTTCACACTTTTCTCTTCATCTTTCTTAACTTCAAATTCCACAGGTTCATTCTGTTTGACCCATTTATCCTTAAATTCTTCTTTTAGTTCTACTAGCTCTCTATCTTCTTCATTCAATTCCTTTTCTTTTGTGAATGGTCTAAAAGACTTCTTCATTGATCTTCTAAATTTTTAATACTTCACATCATGTCCATCATTGTTACACTTGAAACATGCTACTGTCTTCTTAGGTTTCAATTGGCTATAATCAATCTGTAACTTACAATACTTGACAATATGACCAAAGTTATTGCATTTGTAACATACAATCTTTCTAGGTCTCGTGATAGGTTTCTTAACCTCTTCAACTATCTTGTGAGCTTCATCTTTACTAGCATTATAAACATTTTCTTGCATAGTATCATTTTCTTTACTTTTTCCCTTATCATCAAGTTGTCTATGTTCTGCATTTTTACTACATTCACCTTTTTCCATATTTTCCTCATTCAAGATTTTCTCTTTTTGCTTCTTAAGAAAATCATTCAAGTGATCATATGTAGGTCTTCTAAACCTCATATCTAGTTTCATACATTCTCTTATCTCGTGTCCATGCAAGTATCAATTAAAGAAAAAACTAGTAATCTAGGGCTTAGGAATACCTTTTTCAGTTAACTTCTTTGATTGATCTTTATGACTGTAACCCTTGTCATTGTCCTTGCAAAGAGGTATCTTAGGTTCTTCTATCACGACCTTAGAATCTAACTTCTTAGGTGAATCAAGATTCACCACTACTCTATCTTTACACTAATAAGGATTGTCATTAAATCCTACTCTTGTCATGTCTCCAACAAGATTCTACATGTCAATTTTATCATTTAACTTCTTTCTACTCTCATGAAGTTTTTCTATGCGACCTTTTTGTCTGATCAAGTTCACCAGTAATGGTGATACAATATCTTTCTATCTTGTCATATTTTGTTTTTAATGTATTCAATTCATTATCCAAGGTTTTCAATCTATCCATTGTGTTTGATAGTTCATTTTACAACTTTTCTTTTTCTTCTTTTTCAACATCAAGTTCTTTTATTAGGTTCAATTTTGTGACCTCCAATTCATCCTTCAAGGATTCCTTTTCATGTCTTAGCTACTTAATATGATCTTGATTTGATAGCTCCTCATTTTTTGCTTCCATGGGATCATCTCTCAAGTTTCTTGATAAAGTTATCTACTTTCCTTAGCTTGTACTTTAGATCCACTCTATCTACATTAGGAATGTCCACATCTTCTTGGACCATTTCATAATTATTCTTCAAGTTTTCCAAATCCATCTTGATCTCCCCAAAAAAATTAAGCTTTTCCTTAAGGGGCCTGATGCTCTGATACCAATTGTTAGGATTTGGTAACACTAAGAGGGGGGGGGGAAGGGGGGGTGCTGAATCAGTCTTATAGTATTTAATTGAATTCTCAAACTTCTTCAACTTCTTTAACCAACATATAAAGATGTAACATAAAATAAATAACCATGCAACAAAGACAAACATAGGAGAACTCATAACACCATATTTGTTTTCAAGGAAACCCTGTTAATGGAAAAACCCTAGTGGGGATGGTACCCACTAAATTCTGTAGTATGAATCTTGAAACCCTATTAGGAGTTCTAGCCCTATTAGGAGATGATTAATACAATATAGGAAGATCCTTGTTAGGGTATGTATACAATGAGATCCATGTTTAGAAATTGACCCTATTAAAATTCCTAGCCTTGTTAAAGGCAAAAAAACCTTGTTAGGGGTGTACAATAGGTGCAACAACTCTTACAACAAATCTGCTATCCTAAATACAAAGAGTTAACAAAGTATTTCTTGAAGAACTATTATTTTCCTTCCTCGGGGTTTCTTCTCTGCTATTTAGATGCCTTCACAATTCACATCTAACATCCATCCATATCATTATCATGCTCTACACACACTCATACAAAAGTGTATGTATACTTATACCTTGTTAGAGGTATATTTATAAAATCTACTCGACATTACTCTAGCTACACATCATATTGGTTAATGCACAATTGCACACTTCATTAATATCCTTAGTCAGACTTACATCTAAGATAGAAACTAAAAATAACTTTCCAATCGTTCACAAAGTCGGCCTCAATGATCGCTAACATGTTATGTTCTATTTATTTTCTTTGCATTCAATCAACTAAACATATCTCTTTGATCCCTCAATATGAACACATGTGACCTCACACAGGTATTCATTGGTGTACTACAAGTATGTCATTAAGATCACAAGGCTTAGTACAACTTGTATGAATCTTGTTAAGTTTTTTTGTCAAATTGGGTTACAAAAATAGTTTATGGACTTAGGCATTTTTCCTTCATCAACTATATTCAAATATATTCCTAATATCCAATGTGTGTGATTATAAAAATGATAAGTGTTTCCATAAATGACAAAATTCCATATATGTGCATGTGCCTACATGTGCATATGTGTGCATGTTCTGACCACTTGCCAATAATTATGCAATATTTTGGGCTGCGAAGATTGTTGATGTAGAGTAGAGGATTGTGCATTAAGGCACAAGGTTGGAGCTATCTTGGCAGTGGATGTACTGGAAGTTAGTTCATGTATTCATGATGATATTTCTTCAAACCTAGGAAAATGAGTCATGAAGGTGGATGTAACCTTCTCTTGTACTTCAGTCAGTGACCAATTGTAATACATTTAACAGGATTTTTGACCCCTAACAGGGTCTATCCTTTAACATAGACTATACTATTAAAATAATCGGCTCCTAAAAAGGATAGAACTCTTAACCAGGTTAGTATACTCATAGTACTAATTTGTGGGCATCATTCCCACTGGGGTTTTCCTAAAAAAAATTTATTGGTGTTATTGTGTTATGGTTGTCTTACATTGAATTGAGCATAATGTTATCATTAGAATTAATTTTAATAATTTTGGAATCAATTGATTCACACCCCCCCCTCTTAGTTGATTGGGACATTGTTATTCTAACAATTGGTATCAGAGTTGTTGGTCCTCAGAGGGAAAGCTTAAGTGCTTGAGGAAAAAGATCCAAGATATCTTACTTCAAGAAAGAGATTCCCAATCTTGATGCAAAAACCTTTGATGCATGGAAGGACAAGATGAAGACAAATTTGTTTTATTTGAGACTGGATTACTGGCTAATAACTAATAAATATGTCATACTCAAGGCTGAAGATGAGTTGGAAGACCCTAAGATAATTGATGAAGAAAATAAACTATTTTAGTACAACATGATAGATAGAAAAGCATTGATAATTGCATTATCAGAAGGAGAATTTTCTGAGATCAGAGATTTGGATGGTGCACATAATATATGCAAACTATTGATATCATTTTATGAAGGCAATACATATATTAAAGCAACCAATCTATAGAATTGGAGAGAAAGGATAGAATCACTTCAGATGAAAGAGGATGAGACAATGAGGATGTTTGTTCAGAGGGTTAATGAGTGTGTGATAGGAATCAGGAGAAATGGAGGAACCTATACTAAAGAAGAAGTCATTGCAAAGATACTAAGATCTTTGACACCAACTTAAAAAATAAAAGTGCATGCTATAGAAGAGATCATTCCATTGACAAAGAATTTCACAAGAGAGATGTTAGTGTCCAAGATAACAACATTTGAGACTGTAGAGACTACAGAGGCCTTACCAAAGGTAGAGACAACATTCAAGGAAATTGTACATAGATATAGAGATGAAAGATCAAGTCTTGCAGTTTCTAGAAGAACAAGAAAATATAACAAAGAAATAGGAGAATATGCTGAGTAGTGGGATAAAATTGAAAAGCAAGAAAATATTGTGGATGAAAAGATCTTAGCCATGATCTCAAGAAGAGAAAAGAAAGGTCAAGGTAAGTTTTATGGAAAATTACCTTTGACGTGCTTTAGTTGCAATAGGGTTGGTCATTTTTCTTCTATATGTCCAACTAGGGTTCCTAAGCATAAATCTAAGTATGAGAAATTCATGAAGGATAAGGAATGCTACTATGTTAATGATGGTGTATCTGATAATGATGATGATGATATAAATGATATAATTGGATTTGTGACAGTCAAAGAGGATGAACCTATTTGTGAATAAAAATCATTGACATCTCATGTTGAGAAGAGATCTGATTGGATCATAGACAGTAGGGGCTCACAAAACATGATAGGGGATAAGGACAGATTTATAAATCTAAAAAAATATGATGATGGTGTTGTCACTTGGTGACAATACTCCTAAGATGATTTTTGGAAAATGGTCTATAACTTTGGATGGTAAAACTAATACTGATGATGTTTTTTTGTTGATGGTTTGAAACATAATCTATTGAGTGCTGGTCAATTGGTAGACAAGGGTTATCATTTACAATTAAAGGATGGACATTGTACAATTAGAAGTGCTAAAGGAGATCTGATTGCATCTGGTACAAAGACAAAAGGTAATGTATTTCAATTGAACCCCACAAAGGGAAGTTATTTTATTTCTAAATTTGATGACAATTGGTTGTGGCACATAAGGCTTTGCCACATAAAATTTGATAATATTGTAAAGGAAAGTAACATCAATGTGATCAAAGATCTACCTAATATTTTGAAACCAACTAACACTACATGCAGAGAATGTGTAATGAGAAAAAAAACAAGGGGTGGCTTTCATAACAAGGCTTTTTTAGTAAAAAACAAGTTGGATTTGACTCATACAGACCTATGTGGACCTACTCAGACTAGGTCATACCTTGGAGACATGTATTTCATACTCTTTATTGATGATTATTCTAAGATGATGTGGGTAGGATTTCTTAGAGAGAAACCATAGGAATTTGATAAATTTTAAGAAAAAGTAGAAACATAGACAGGTTTAAGGATCAAATGCTTGAGATCAGATAAAGGTGGTGAATTTACATCAGGTGAATTTAATGCTTTCTACAAAGAACATGGTATATTAAGGAAGACATCTACACCTAGGAAATCACAATAGAATGGTGTATCTAAGAGAAGAAACAAGTTAGTTCTTGATGCTGCAAGGACTATGTTAATTGAAGAAAGAGTTACACACATGCATTGGAGAAAGGAAGTCAACACCATAGTGTTTATGATGAATAAAGCTCACATCAGAGATGGTACTAGTAAGCCACCCTATGAGTTATGGTATGGTCATACTCCTATTAATTATTTCAGAATTTTTGGTAGTAAAGGTTACATAAAAAGGGATGATAACATAGAGAAGTTTGATGCAAGGAGTGATGAAGGTATATTCCTTGGACATTCCGCAAAAAGAAAGGCCTATAGATGTTATAATTTGAGAACAAGGAAGATGATTGAAAGTGAAAATGTCAAGGTTGATAAAAAGTTTTAGGTACAAGAAAGAACTTTTGAGTTCAATCCTGATGACCTAGATTGGTTTAGGTAATGAAGAAAGGCTAATTCAAAATAATCAGAATCGAAATCAAGAAGAGAAAGGTCAGCAAGAAGATTAAGATCAATTCCAAGAAGTTTTGGTGACATATAATAGAACATGTATGAGTATGTATAAGCAAACAAAAGTGTTTGGGACACCTAAATATATTGCAAGGGATCATCCATGGGATCAAATCATTGGAGATAGAAGAAGAGGCAGCAAGACAAGGTCGTAGATCAGAGATGTAGTTTGTTTGACTTTATAAGTTGAACCAAAGACCTTGATGAAGCATGCAAAGATGAGTCCTGGATCAAGGAAATGTGAGAAGAATTAGATGAAATACATAAGAGAAACACTTGGGAATTGGTTCTCATACCTAAAGACAAGATGGTGTTGTGACCAGAAACAAAACTAGATAGGTATGCACATGATATTCAAAACAAGAAGGAATTGACTATGAGGAAAATTTTGCACCAGTTGCAAGATTGGAGGAAGTTAGGCTACTCTTATCCCATGTTGCATATAAGAATTTCAAGGTCTATCAGATGGATGTCGAGTTAGCATTTCTTAATGGTGACTTAGAAGAAGAGGTTTACATTGAGAAACCTGATGGATTTCCTCTATCAGGTAATGAAGGCATGGTTTGCAGATTGAAGAAGGCACTATATGGTCTGAAACAAGCACATAGAGATTGGTATGCTAGATTGGATAGGTATTTACTACTTCTTGGATTCAAAAGAGGTAATGTGGATAAAAAATTATACTTGAGATGTAATGATGAAGATATTTTGATAGTAGAAGTTTTTGTTGATGAAATTATCTTTAGAGGTAATGATGCTATGAGTAACAAGTTTTCAAAAGAAATGAAGAGTGAATTTGAGATGTCTATGATAGGAGAGATAAATTTCTTCCTAGCACTACAAATAAATCAAAGAAAGAATGAAATTTTCATATCTCAGACCGAGTATCTTAAGGAGATGCTAAAGAAATTTGGCATGGATGATAGTAACCTAGTTGGATCTCCTATGGTAATAGGGAATAATTTTTCTACTTCAGATGAGACAAAAGGTGTACCTCAGGTAGAAAACATAGCTATGATAGGAGGTCTTCAATATCTGACACATACTAGACCTGATATTGCAAGTGCAGTTGGAATTGTTGCTAGATTCTAGGAAGATCCAAAGGAAACACATTTTGCTGTAGTCAAGAGGATATTCATATACCTAAAGGGAATAATTGATTTTGGCCTATGGTATGATAGGTCAAAAGACTTCACATTAGAAGCATACACTGATGCAGATTGGGCAGGCAATGTAGATGACATGAGGAGCACAAGTGGAGGAGACTTTTTATTTTGGAAGAGGTTAGTTTCTTGGTTAAGAAAGAAGCAAGATTGTATAGCTTAGTCAACAGTTGAATCATAGTATTTCATTGCTGCAATTAATTGCACATAGATTCTTTGGATGAAATAAATGTTGAAGGACTTTGGTGTGAACCTTGGCTAACCAATTATCATTAATTGTGATAACACAAGTATAGTGAATATGTCAAAGAACTCGGTGATGCACTCAAAAACTAAGTATATTTCAATCAAGTATTATTTTATAAGGGATACAATGAAAGAGAAAGAGGTGAATCTTGAATATGTAAGCACAAAGGAGCAAATTGTAGACATCTCCACCAAACAACTGAATAAATATACCTTTGAATATCTCAAAGGTAGGCTTGGGGTTATAACCCCACCTAAAGGTAATAAGGAGATGCAGTAGTACACAAGTCCATTAGAAATCAGAGCTATATCATTTTTGGACTTGATGTAGAGGTCTACTCCTTAGGGGGAGTAATGGTTTGAGCATATCTGATCAAATCAAGGTGATCTTGCACCTAGTAGTTGAAGGTCTTGAAGATTTGAAAAAGTTACACCTTGCAAAGAAGGCAAACAAAGATCTTTGTAATGGCACCCATTTCCACTGATGTCAAAGGGAGAGAGATATTGATTAAAAACCCTTAGTGGTTTAGGGGGATCCTTGAAGAGGATATTGTGAAGGTTGTTGTGAAAGGATACTTTTGGGTTGATGATTTTTCACATATGTTTCCATCAATGACAAAGGGGAAGATTGTTGGAATTGTTGCAGTCTATGATGTTGGCATTCATTTTTTTGTGATTGATGTCAACATATATTTCAGTAAGGGAACCCAAAAGTTTCAGATAGTCTGGATAGATAGGTTATAGAGAATTGTATGGACAGTGTACGATGACATAGCTCCGACGACCTGAGATTTGTGTAAAACAACATGTTTACTATTCATGGTAATATTCACATATGTTTATATTCTCATTTTCTTAATTTATGGATGAATTGGCGAAGACTGGTTACACAGCCAGTGACTGGGAAACTTACAAAGTTGGTCTCAGTATTTGCAGTATAACTTTAGTGTGGAAATGGATTAAGCCTTGTGAGCTTGGAGAATGTCATAGGACACATGGGAGAGTCTACTATGTGATCACAAAGTACTATTGTGATTTTTAATGCCCCGCCGGGGAACCCAAGAGAATTTAACCTAGTACATGTCACTATGTTTACAAAATAGTTTTTTTCTTAAGTGTTTACAAACAATGATGATAACAATGCGAAAGACATAAAATCATAAGATATAAACAAGTACATAAATACCACTCAAATACAATTAACAATCCTCAAGGGTCCCATGACGTAGAATTATGTATTACTAATTTAACAAATTAGTTTGAGAATAATTAAAATTATCTCATATACAAATGAATAACAAGTACATCCAATACCCTATGGTATACATAAAATGAAACAACATCCTCTGCAAAAGTCACATGGTATGTCACAATAATTAAATACAAAATATAGTACAATATTTGTAACTCTGAAGCACTGATACAAGATATAATTACAACATCGAAAGATAGGTACAAACAAACATCCGAATGAAGAAAAAGAAGAAGGTAACAACAAAAAGCATCCTCCAATACTACTACAGGAATGTCAAAATGTCAAATGGTAAAAGAAAATACTACCACCTGACCTCGTGGAACCAAAGGTCCACTCCCACCATGCTGAGGAGACAACAACAAACCCCACTCAGATAACAAATCAACCAAAAACTACTAAGAAAAGGGTCTTGAAGGATTTCTAACTCAAAAGGCACCACCAACTAAAGATAAAGAAAATATAATAAACATCAAACTACCAACACATACCAAAACACCAAACACCAGAATATCAAAGAAGTACAAATCACCAAACAATATTGAAATAACAAAGACACACCACTAGAGGCAAATATAGAAAACTATGGAGGAGACTTAGGCTACATACGATGGGAGTGTTATCACATAATCATCTACTTGAGTTACCCTGGACTGCCCACACTGGACCCCATACCCTCAAGCATTGAGTTAACCTGGTGTGGTCACTCTGGGCCCCAGACCCTCAATATGACCCACACGTAACTAGAATACCCTCTCATGAAACTAAGGAATTCTAATCATACCTACTCTCTAGGTATCATCCCATTCCCATCCTTAGCTTAAACATGCACTCAAGGCATAGGCAAGGCATAGTCTCTAAGTTATTTTTTTAATGAACTCTCTAAATTTTAATTACAATATTATCACTTGTTAACAAGCTTATGATAGGTTACCCAGGTTTTAACCACTTTGGGTCCCAAATCCCTATTGTAAGACAGTCCCCTAAGATGCACCTATTTAACCTCCCTTAGGCTCACAAGTCGCCAATAATAAAATAAGTCTCATAAAAGTATACTGATCAAATTCTAGTCTACAAAAGATATCAGGAACACACACTGGTCCTCAAACCAAAATGTCATAACCACTCTATCAAAGAGTCCACATAACATGAGCTTAGTTCTCAATAAGGTTGGGTAGAAATGATCAAAATAATATAACATCATAATTCATAACATAAGAATACATATACAACCATAGAACATAACCCCCAAGCCTTTGGTAAGCTAACTCCCAAGTCAACTTAAAACCCCCAATAACCAATAAGGATATAACAAGGTCCAACAAAAATCTTTCAAATCAAAACTTCAAACACTTACAAGAAACTGGACGATTCGCTTAAAGAAATCCAATTAATTTTAAAGCATAACAAGTTCGACTATATTTGCATGTTTGTATAACCATGCAAGTAAACATATATAATTATAAATTCTAGTTGACTAAAGTAATCATCTTGTTCACTAAAGTCCATTTGACTACAAAAGCGTTCATATAAATGTCTCGTACATAACTATCTATTTAAAATAAAGTCTCATGCATATATACTTTTTAAATAAGTATTTAACTAAAATCTCCATACATATCAAAACACTATGTATTTAATAATAAAATAACCTTATTAATTTTCTAAATATAATTATAAATGAAAACATTAATATTAAGACCCACATGTCAAAAAATCAATTAATCTTTATTTTTTTTTAAAAAAATAAATAAATAAATAATAATTTTATATATATATATATATATATATATATATATATATATATATATATATATATATATATATATATATATATAATCCAAAAATAAATAAATAATAATAATAATTAATTCAAGTAACAAAACCCCCCATTTTTTTAAACACATATTTTCTCAATTGATTTCTTTAATGAAAAACTAGGGTTTTAGGCAAAACTAATTTCTTTTGAATATGATTTCACATGCAATTTCAAATTTAATTTTCTATGGAAAACATTAAGACAAATTTTCTATCCTTTTTGGATAAATACCCTAACTGCAAAAAATACTCACACAAATTTCTAAAATTTCTTCCTAGGTTTTCAAACCATCCAAATAGAATGCCAGATCTAATTTAATATCAAACTTATCTAAAATTTCATAAAACCAAACCTAAATTAAACAAAAACCCAATTCCAATTCATTCACATAAACAATTCCAAACATGAAGGAAATAATCTTTTCAATGGAAATAATTTTAGAAAAAGAAGGTTTCAAACCCTACCTCAAACAATGTTTGAGAATTCAAAACCAAGAAATATCTAATTCACCCTTCAAAATCTAAGCTTTATAACAATCTCGAACAATGCCTACAAAATCCAAGCTCTCCAAAAATCTTTCGAATTCATCCAAGAGCTCCTCCAAAACCTTATAGATGTAATTGAAAACAATACCCAAAAACCCCTCATAAAGAAGACCTATTCCTCATAGGGTTTCTAAAACATGCAAACCCTCAAAAATATAACTCAACTCTCTCTACCTAGTTTACATCAAATCACTTGCATGATTAAAATAACTTAATAATAAAATAATGCACTTTTAAATTATAATTCCTAACTCAACTTTTAACTTTAAATTCTAATTCAATTTTCACTTAAACCGAATGTGCAACTTAAATTGCATAAAAATACTCAATTAATCAATAAATACTTTAGCACATAATTAACTATGCAAAGTGATAAATTAAATATTAAAAAAATCAACTATGCCTTAAATTTCATTTTTGGATTTAATAATCAATTAAACTCTTTTATTCCAAATTTAATCTTTTAATTAACAAAGGTATTTAATTAACCTTAATAATTAAATATTCTCTATTCTAATATTTCCACATTCATAAAAGATAACTATTATAATTTCATAATTACTCTTAATTTAACTATTTAAATCAAATAATCCACATAGGTAAATCCACTTGACTCCCAAAACCCGAAAATCAACCAACTCCATATCAAACAAACACCAAGGAAGGGCTCACAAATTCATGTCACCATGACAAATTCAGATGGGTAGAAATAGATACTTGCCCATTATTTAGGAAAATCAATGGCTTGGGTTGCGATTTGGATTTGTATGTTATCCCCCCTCTCTTACCATTAATATTTTGTGAAAGGGTACGATCATGTTGGCAACTCAAGAAAATTGATGTTTGGTACCTGTGAACCTGCATAAAAGAAAAGTATGTACATACATGTATAACTATAAATAAGTTTTAGAGGAGATCGACTGATTGTGTGGATCTCACAAGAAAGTAACTACGACTCTATCCCTCAACCACATCAGGCACGCCAAATAGAAATATAAAACATACACGCCAACCATACACATGCAAGTATGGGGCCAGTAAAATCATAAACATAATATACATACCATCAAATCTATCCGAAGATTTATACAAACATGAAAAGTGGCCTAAAAGAGCCTAGCCAATTAAACTGAAAAGTGAATTGTGGGAGGGGTGTTACATGATTGGTGACATCATCTATGGTGTGTACTCCAGTGAAGATTTATTTGGAAGTCGACCCAGGAGTGGTAGAATGTTCTTGAATAATTAAGCATGCATTAATGTTGTGGCCAAGTATTTCATAATTTGTAATTGGTGTAATATTGTTAAGGATGTCGTGTGTATCCTCACATGGGTCTATGCAATATTTTTTTTATAGAAGAGGTCCTATAATGGCCGACCCATAAATTATATTTGTAACTTGTATATAAGGAATTATTTCCTTGTAGTTGTAGTAGTGTGGACTATGTGCATTATTATGTAAGATTTTGGGTTGTAAAGACTATCGATGTAGAGTAAAGGATTGTGCATTAAGGCACAAGGTTGGAAATATCTTAGTAGTGGATGTACCGTAAGTTAGTTCAGGTATTCATGATGATATTTCTTTAGACCTAGGATAGTGAGTCATGAAGGTGGATGTAACCTTCTCTTGTATTTCAGTCAGTGACCAGTTGTAATACCTTTAATAGGGTTTTTGATTCCTAACATGGTCTGTACTATTGTAATAATCATCTTGTATATGTATGTATATGTGTATGTGTATGTGTATATGTATATGCATATGTATGTGTGTGTATATGTATATGTATCTATCTATCTATAGACACTAAAAAATGGTCCATGCCTATGGCTCCCTTTTTTTAACATGTCTTAAATATTGTGATATTGTGTCATTCTTCTATGTCATCAACCATTGATTTTTGTCTCTAATTTACATTATTTTCTAATCAATTTGATATTTTGATCATGTCCAATCATGTCATTTATCATAATTAACATTCAATAAATTCATCCTTCAAGGGGTAAATAACCATTAATTTATCCCTAGGTCCTAGCTTTGATAAATAAATCTCATTTATTTATCCCCTTTTCCCTTTTTCCTAAGTCTCACAATTAATTATTTTTTATTAATTAATTGACTAATCATTTTGAGTTTTGTAATTTTACCATTCCTAAAATTCCTAGTTACTAATTTGTGAGGAATATTGAATTTTATATTCAAATAATCTCTCAAAATTTCACATGGGATTCTATTCCTAAAATCTAGCTTTCATCCCTATTTATTAGCCTCCACTCCCTCTTTTCTCTCCATCTCTTACACTTTCCCCTTTCAAACTCTTACACTCTCCTAGTTAAGTACTCATCTAGTTTTCAAGTTTCCAAATGAGATTTCACTTATTTTGGTTTATTTCTAAAATGCACTTCACATTAATTTAATCATTTTCCCTTCCAAACTCCAATTTTAATTGTGCATTCTAAATGCACTCCAAATCTTGTATAAATCATAGAATTTTGCCAATTATATATCAAATTTCCAATTTGGAGGATTTCCTCTCAAAGTCTATAAATTGGGCTCAATTTCTCATTTTTTGGCTAACCACACTCCTAGTATTCTCATTGTCCTCTTTTTGCTTTCAATTATAGTGCAGATTTTGTCAAGATCATAGAGCTGCATCAATCAACTTCAATGGAGAAGAAAGGAGAATATTGGAAATACATTCAAAGGGAGTTTTATGTTATTTTGCATATGTTTTTAAGCTCTCATTTCAAATGGTTTTAATGTTAGATTAGATAGGTTTGCATATATTTGTTTATGAGATTTGTGGTTCTCTCATTTATGCTTTCTCATACCTTTTTCTAGTCTTACATTTGGTGAACGTGACGTGAACATCCAATTGTAATGCATTTTTCTTATTTTTTTCTTTTTTGATGTGTTTTGCAGGTAAAAGAACAAGACTTGTGCACTTGAGAGTCTAACTTGTGATACATGCAAGTTTTTTTTATTTAAAAAATGCAACAAATCAAATATTTTTAATTGGTCTTTAAAATGAACTACAAATTCACATAGACTAATTAGTGGGCTAAATGAGCAACAAATTACATCTACCTTTTTTACCTAGTTTTAATTAGGAAGGAAAAGAACAACAAATTTTCTTATTTTGATCAATTTCCTTTCTTAATGGGTTAATGAACAATAATTATCATGCAATTTTAATTATGAAGGAAAAGAACTATAAATTGTGTTTTCTAGCACATTTCCTTTCGAAGTTAAAATGAACTTTTTATTTTAAGTTCTTAGTGTGTCTTCTCTTTTTGTAATCCCAAACAGTTGTATGGAGGTATCCTCTCCCCTCGCCTTTGTGGATCTTGTGTCTAAGAGAAATCTATGCAATTATTTTAGAGAGGCTTGCCTTGGACCAAGGTGTTTACTCTGAACATGCCAAGGGACGACCTCAAGTGGTAATAGGAAAAAGCTAGGTCTCCATCCAAACCGCTATATAAATGTGTTATTGTAACTAATAATCCAATCGACAGTGTGGCTGGGTGATAACTCTCCTCTAGAACCCTTGTGGTGTGTAAAACCTTAGTTCTCAAGGTTGGGAGACCTCCTTAGGGAGTTTACCACACACCCATTGAATTGGATGTCCCATACTAAAATCCTTATTGTAGTTTTCCAAAAACCTTCTATTCACTGACGCAAGGGGTCACTCATGGCCATGAAGACATCCCACACTTTTCATGGCTCTTGGTAGAGACAATGGTTCCTTGGGAAGTTATGACCCTTGGAATTTGAAGCTTGGTGTGCCTGAGAAGTGAGTGCAATATAAGGGGTAGCATGTGCCTCCAAGCTTATAAGATGTACGCCCTGAGTAGGCGTGACTGCACTTTTTTCAAGTGGGAACTTAGTGGATATTTCCCTTCTAGCCTATATTGTGGTGTTCTTGTTTTAAATTTTACAACTATTCGGCTTGATGTGTCTTGTCTGAGTGCTCAAACATTGCAATAAATTTCAAAAACACTTTCAAAAAACTCATAAAACCTTCAAAACATTTTTAAAACACTTGCAAAACATTTCAAAACCTTGTCAAAAACATCCCAAGACATTCAAGAGCATTTCAAAACCTTGTCATAGACTTTTCCAAACATGAAATTTCAAAACATTTGCCTTGGAGCCTTGTTGCAATCCTAGGATAATCTTTTGCATGTCCTAGTCCCCATTTTTCATATCTTAGCTTGCATTTAGTCCTCTTTAAAAATCTCCATAATAGCCTTTTTCACAGTCCTCATTTTGCATTTAGATCCCTTGATAATTTTGCAAAAATCCAAACAAAATCCAAGTCTTAGAGTCTCCCCTTATGTTGATGAAAAAAGGATCTTGACTTTGTTGGTAATTTTTATCAATCTTTTGTCATTTGTCATTTTTCAAGTCAAATTCTATCTATGTCTTGAAGGGTTTGACTTGGTCCTTTATCAATTTGATCTTTTTTTCCCTTTTGTCTCCTTTTCAAAGTCAAGATCTTATATTCAATATCCTAAGGTTATTCTCTTAGGTTTATATTTTTCAAAGATTTTTCTCAAAATTTTCAAAGTCCAAAAATTAAGTTGCATAAAGCCTTAGCTTGCATATCATATCTTAATTCCAAAATTCCAAAAACATAGTTGCATTTTGCACAATCATTCAAAATCCAAAAAATCCAAAAAAATTGCATTTGCATATCTCCCTAAGTTTCACATCATTTCAAAAGTCTTTGCATACCTTAGGTTGCATTCTCATTTCCAAAGTCTCCTAAAAATTAAAAACAAAGTTTCATCCTGCATACCCTTCATATCCTTAGGTGCATTTAGTCATCATGCCAATTGTGACAAGGCAACAAGGATCTTACCAACCCATGTATATTTCAAATGAGAACACACAAATACCCTTTGATCCTAGACAAGGTATACCTTTTCAAACATGAGGTTGTGATCCAAACATCATGTACCTTCCAAGATAAGGGATCCAAACACCTCCTAATATAAGACATAGGACATTCTCACATAATCAATCACATCAATATCATACACACTTGATTAAAAAATTGATAGCTGAATCAGAGGAATAAATTAAGTCTCTGGAAAAACAAATCAAAGTTGTTGAAAAGACTAGGAGAGATACAACCAAACTCTGTAAATGCCCAGAAGATAGTTTGGGTGAAATTAACATTAAAGCTATCATTGAAAGATAAAAAAATACTAATACTTCATTCAAAAATAGATGAAGCACATGCAAAGCTCAACCAAACCCAATCCAATCATGTGCAAGAGAAAAATTTCTTCAACCAAGTCATAGATCATGCTCAATTCTATCAAATTTCAAATCAAATGCCATGCGATCAAATTTCAAATCAATCATTCAACCAAGTTTCAAATCAAAGTTTTCAACTAGAGCATGGCATAATTCAATGGGGATCTCCACCTAATTATGAAATAATCTTTTTTCCAATTCAACCAAGTGTCCCTCAAATAATTTCACAACCTCTTGTGCCAATCATGCAAACAAGTCACACAATACCAAGATCATAAATGAGTTTTCCTCCAAGAACATTTCATGTTAATGAACAACCTTTTATGTCATCAAATAATTTTTTTTTTTCTAAAACAAGAACAAGTTAAAACATATCAAGCATAATAAATGATCAACCCTTTGTGGGATATATTCCATCAACAAATTCTTCAAAAATTAAAAATATTAATATGGCCTCACCAACAAGATCAACCAAGAAGAAAAAGTCCAAATCTAACATTTTAAAATATTTTCTTCAACAATTAGATTTTATATATGAAAATAATAATGGACCCATGTCTAGCAATGGCCCATCCCAAAACAATCACATGGATGGCATACCTATTTCCTTTCAAGAAACATCCATGTCCTCTTCTATCCCATTATCCCCTAAACTTTCACAAGATATATTTCCTCCATCTCCCACCAATGACACTTCCAATGATGAATCCTTCCAAGGGCTATCCATAGAAAACATTAAAGATAATTAATTTTTTGACACAATTCCCTTTCATGCTTCCAAAATGCTATATCCAATGCCACAATTTCCTCCATCTTCAAGCAAGCCCATTCAAGAGAGTCTCATTCAAATTCCATCTCCCTCATGCAAAAACATTGATCCATTTCCAAAGTCTCCCATGTATATCCCAATTCAAACACCATATCAAGAGGATGATCCAAAACAAAAAAACATGATTCCTAAAATAAATCAAGATCAAGATCCTAACAATGACCAATTCTATCTAATTTTTTACCAAGATCCCATTTTTATTGAGCCTAATGATGATCCCATTCAAGAAAAAAATTTCCTTTCCAATCCCATTGAACTTTCACTTCCTAAGAAAGATCATAACCTCCCTTCCATTTTTTCCAATGATCCCATCCAAAGTCAACAGTATAACACCTTTAATATGGAATCCCAAGATCTATTTCCAATTCAAGCTAAAATTATCCCTTCACCCTCACATCCATAAGATCCCATCATCCCTCTAGATCCTCCATGAGATCCCTCCATCCCTTCATCTCCATGTCCTAGTCCTCCAAATCCTCCACACGATCCTATCTTGCTAAATGAACCTATCATTTCTTCTATCCTATTTCAAGATCCCATTATTCCTCTCTACCCCCCTCATGATGCAAACACATTTGTGAAAGTTGTTCATACATGTCAAATTTATTCCTCCATTAGAATATAGTCCAATCCACTTTATGATCCTATTTTTTCTTCCATATCTTGTGTACCTCAAAATGAGCTCACAACTACTAGCAAGTCTCCCATTGGTCAAAAGAATTATCAAGTCAAAGGGTTAAGAATCTATGATCAAGGTATATTATAACCCTTTCATAAAAAAAAAGTCTAAAGTTCATGACCTCAGTCCCAAATCTCACTCTCAAGGCATTGGTATCCCTTCAAAATCCAAATCCAAATGTATACTTGCCCCTTCACCCCTTCCATCCATCTTAGGTCCATATATTCTTCCACCCACTAGTTCACAATCCACTTACCATTTTCCACATGAAAGTCAACAAAGGAACACATCTTTGAGAGCCTTCCACCCATCCAAAATCCTCCATGTAATTCATATTCATCCATGAATCCCCTTCATTTTCCAAGAAATTTGGATGCCAAACATAAAATCCATAAGTCTAAAAATCCACATGCATTCAAGGATCAACATGTCTAGTCTAATCGACATGTGAAATCAAAGAAAAATATGATCCAAAAATAAAAAGAAAAATAAATGTCAAAAAGGCCACATAGGCCCATTAAGAAAAAAGAAAAGTCAAAACCAATATGGGTTCCTAAATCTCTTTTGAAAATAATGCAATCAAAGGACCCACAAAATAATGAAAAATCAAAATGCATGTGGATTCACAAGATGCTTCTTGAAGCACAAAGTCCCAAAGAAAAGTCCAATTTGGCATCTAAAGTTGCTATCCCTCTATCTAAAAGCCTTCCATCTTCCAAATCCATTTTGGGTCCTTTTATCCCAAAATCCATATCCATTCCTCCATCAAGTCCAACATCTCCTTTTCCTCCATCATTCCATCACCCATCAAGGTGTGTGTTAATATTGTTCTTGCCTCCTCATCCATCCACTAAAAATAAAGCCTTCTTTCATTCCCTCTATTATCCAACACCTTTTTTCCAGCCTTTCTTTCAACCTATCCAATCCTTTGCATAATCCTTATCTTTGACTATCATCTTGCAATCAAACCATTAGCATGTTTTATGTTCTTCAACAAATGTCCTATAGAAAACTGTTATGTTGTGAAAATAATAGAAAAATGGAAACTAATAGCAAAGAGGAACTATAAAAAATCTAGAACAGAAAAGATAGAGACTGAAAAATTTAAAAATTGTATCCAAATCTCGTGCGAGGAAGTACTCCATAGCGCGTGAGAAAGAATAGGGTGCCACATGAGGATGTAACAGTTTGCATGAGAGAGTGCTACTAGGAGTGAAACTTTGTGCGGTACACTCTAGATTCTCGCACGAGAATCTGTACAAAAACAATACGGATGTATGACAGAGCTCAAATTTCTTGTCAGAAAAAATTCAAGGATGAGGCCACAAATTGATCTTTCTACCCCACGGTGGGTGCCAAAATGTATGTGGTTGAATGTGGACCTCTAATCCAACTACACACACAACATAGTCATTACTCACGCAATCAAATTATGAAAGAGAGTATTGATTACTCAATTTGAAATTCATGGTGAAGCGACCTATTGCCTCCTATGTCGACGAGGTGTTTGATTACTCTCAGAACGAGAGCCAACAACCATAAGATGAATACTACAATGGAGGATTTGAAAGCTATGAAGATAATCAAAGTACAATTAATCTTGAATGAAGTGCAATTAATCTAAGAGCTTGAAAGAAAAGATGACATGCAAGTTTACTCTAAAGAACTTGAAATAAAGATGAGATTAAGCTATGAGCAAGTAAGCAAACTAATTACAATGAAAATGCAATATTAAACTAGATGAAATTAATCTAAAATATGCAATGAAAGTTTGAAATAATCAAATTGAGACCAAAAAAATGCTATAGTTTAGTTACTCTCAAAATTTCTCTGTTTTGAATGAAGAATGAGGTTCATTAAATAGACAAGCCCGGGGAGAGAACGAAGAGGTTCTTGATTTGAAACTCTTGACTCTTCATTCCCAATTGAGACAAAAAAGCATGAATTACTTAATTAAAAGAATTTTTATTGCCACATAAGGGTGACCGTTTGAATAATTTGAATTATTAATTCAAATAAAGGTGTCCATTCAAATAACAAGTAATATTAATTCCTTTTTATGTATATTAGCCAAATGGGGTGGGTTTAATTTAATTTAAAACACTTAGGACTTTAGAATTAAATTAATTTATCATAGGGGTAATTTAGCTAATAAAAGTTGAAGACTTTAGGAATTAATTATAATATTTAATTAATGTAATTTAGGGTTTTTGCAATTGACATCAAGTCAAATTAAGTCAGGTAGGAGAGAGAAAATTGCCTAGTAAACTAGGACTTTGAAGATGTAAAATTGATGAAAATGCACCAAAATTGATTGAATTTATTAGGTGCCAATTTTGGGGTATTACATTTCCCCCTCTTTGAATTGATGTGTGAACAGTGTGTTGATTCAAAGAATAGTCTGAAGTGACAGATGATGAGAAATTCAGAAGTCTAGGTTAGGTTGCCAAGACACTGAACAGATCAAAGCATGATTTTCCAAAGTCTAAGTTAGATTACAAAGACAACGGTCTTGAGAGAACTGGAATCAGGGTTAGATTTCCCCAATACCAATTGATGAGAGATGCAGACTTAAGACTATCTCCAGAATCAGGGTTAGATTGCCCCAATACAAATCTCAGCCCTCCAAGACCCGGGTTAGATTGCCCAGATAATGGTCTAAAAGAGATTTTGAGAGCTATCTCCAGAATGAAGATTGACTCCCAGGAATTAGGGTTAGATTGCCCCAATACCTAAAAAGATTTGAGAACTATCTCTATAATGAAGATTGATTCCCGAGGATCCAATTTAGATTGCTCAGATACCTAAAAGATAGATGACCAGATAGCAAGATGCGAGGCACCGAGATGCCCCTAGCAACTAGATGCCTCAAGCGGTGAGGACTTTGATCCAAATCAAACTGATTCAAGAATTGATTTGACAAGATTCAAATGATGCAATCATCCTACCCCCTCGAGAGCGAAATTGAAAGATGACATATCAGAAGGATGATTGACAATGAGAGGTTACAAAGCAGAAGTAATCAGACTAGATTCGAGAAGCTGTAGAAGCAAATAGAGTGATCGAAAGGTCCTGTTGACCAAGTTTGACCATGGTTGACCATGGTTGACCATATTTTAGTAGAGTTGACTTTGATGAAAAGAGAAAATATGTTGAGAACATGATGCAAAGATGAGGGTCTGACAGGAAGATGACGCCAGAAGGCTGACTGCACAAGCGTCCGATCCCAAAAGGGTCCCAAAATTTAAAATGTGATTTTGAGCTATCTAGAGATGTCAGATTTTGATTTTAATCTTGAAAATGGATTTAGAGAAGTCGATGTAGCCAAGGGTACATTTTTTGTGCAAAACAAAGCACTTTTGAAAATTAGGTCAAAAGCTATATAAGGCTCGGAGGGGTCATTTTCAATTCATTATTCACTTCGTCTTCTTGCTGATTTTGAGCTTTGAGAGAGAAATGGAGGGTCTTCCACTGCATATGCATTGATTTGAGTGCTCCCAATGACACACCTGACCACCGGAGTATGACGCACCTGTAAGTAGTCGATAAAGCTCCTCACATTTTGATTTGTACCACTTTCTAGGTCAATTTAGGATAGATCTAGCAAATTTTAGGGCGTGTTCTTCCAATCTCACGTGAGGAAGTAGTTTCCTCATGCCGGCCTAGATCTCCTTTCATGCAACAAAGCAGTTTCCTCACATCAGTTAGGGTTTCTTCACGCGGGCTCTGTCTGGAAGTTCGCGTGAGCTGAAAGCTGGTCCCACGTGAAATTTCTCCTGCTCGCGCAAGGACAAGTCCCGTCTCATGCGAGGAAATAGTTTCCTCACACAAAAAGCTGCTACATAGTTTGAATGCCTTTGTTAAAAAAAATTAAATTTCCATAAAATCAGCCAAGTATAGCATCGTAGAGTCATGTCTAGGATAGATGCCTTGCTATATTTGTTGTTGTGTTGAAAACCATCATGTTGAGATACTGATCTAATGTCATCGCTTGCTTTGCAGGTTGACTTCCCCGATGTTTCCTTTAGGACACACCATCCCATGATCACTACATTAGTTTAGAGACTAACGGATGTAGAGAGTGCTCACATTTAGGGACTCGGTCTGGGATACTTGCATGATCTACTTGACATTAGGGTAAATCATGATCTTCTTGGTGCACTCATAGAGTGTTTCCATTTGGAGATGAACACTTTCCATTTTTTGATGGGGGAGATGACTGTGACTCCCGAGGACATATATAGGATTCTGTGAATACCCATCCATGGTGCTAGAGTAGAGTATGATACACAACCACGACAGAGTATAGTAGCCTTGAGGACTATCTTCAGAGATGATCTAGTGATGGGTCGGGCCATCTCTTGGGAGGATCTTATTCATAGATATAGCGGTGCTCATCCATTAGTTGTTGCCCTCACTATGTTCCTGAACTACTACCTTGTTCCAGATCGAGGTCAGCATGGTTTAGAGTGCGGTTGGGGGACAATGTTGTAGAGGATGCTGGCCAGACCAGTAGTTAGATTCAGATGGGGTGAGTTCATGCTCACACAGATGTACCATGATCTTCATGAGATCACATATCAAGGTGTGAGGATGATGGCAATAGGTGTCTTTGTCTTACAGATCTGGGCTTGGGAGCATCTCCTTGTTTGCAAGCCTATTTGCCATGATACACGGCAAGTGCTGGAGCCTTATATTTATAGGTACGCAAGTCTAATGACTTAGCCTTTGTTGGGTAAGATGGAGCAGTGGAGAGGATAGCTGGATGAGATGGCAGCTATTGTTTAGAGACCTTGGGTTGCCACTAAAACTTGGGATGATGCTCGTCGAGAGCTTTCTTTCATGTTTGTGTCACATCCACTAATTGGACGTAGTGTTACTACCATTGAGATATTTCTTGTCACACGTGTCATGCACTAGTTTGGTAGGCAGTAGGACATATCACATGAGTACTGTCCCTATACTTGCTTCACCGATGAGGAGAAGAAGGGGTGGCATCGGAGACTAGATCTTGGATGATGTGTGATAGAGGCACGTATACCAGCTACGTGATGGGACTAGATGGTGGATCTCACCAATGCAAGAGTGACACCTGCATATAGGGACTAGTTGATAGCATGACCTCATCTAAGATTCATTGATCCTATCGGTATGGGATCACAGTAGCAGCCTACATAGCAGTAGTAGGTACCAACTCAATAGGTACCAGATCAGTAGGCACCAGTTTAGCAGCCTACATAGCAACAGGTTGCATAGTAGGGACCACAAGGACATCAACAAAGAGTGTTGAGACCTAGATCTAGATAGACTAGCATCCTTGCCAGGACCATGGGTTAAGATGCAGGATCTAGGAGTAGTGAGGCCCAGCAGAAGTCCACCAGGTAGTAGACAGGTGATACATCACAACAAGCTCCTTTGGATGATGATACTGATATGTCTGATATTCTGGTAGGAGTAGGGACACCACAGCTATAGGAGGCTCTTAGGAAGAGCCGTGAGAGAGTGAGGCAGGTCTGGTATGAGCGGGATGACTACCACACCTAAGTCATCAGAGAGGAGACCTACGTAGCTGATAGGGATGCTGAGATCAGGCAGCTACGGGAGGAGCTAGCATGATCAAGGATTGAGATGAGATACAAGGCTACTCAGGTAGCTTATTATTATGTAGCTTACTATGGGGTTGTTCTGAATCTATCAGAGCAGGTGCCACCATTTTTTGAGTACGCTGGAGCTCCATAGGCACCACCATAGGCACCTCCATAGCGACCGATGCCTCTTCCACAAAGACCACTACCACCACCTCCTCTAGGTGGTGCGGGACATAGCACATTTTGATATATATTGTAGCCCAATTTTGATACTGTGCTCAAGTAGCACCCTTCTCTTTTGTACATGACATTGTTTCGAGATATATATATATATATATATATATATATATATATATATATATATATATATATATATATATATATATATATGAGATCAAAATTTTTGATGTCATTGTACTTGTTGATATATTGCTTTGATATTGATGTTTTATGAGATGTTTCTATATGCTTAGATTTATGGATAGAAATGTATGAAATGTACATGTTTTATTTTTATGATGATGCAATGTGAAATGTAGTGATAGATGGATAGAATGCATGCATATGTATGATTTGAGTTATACTTATAGTGGATGCACATGTATATGTAGATGCAAATGAATTTATGAATGCAAATGGAAATAAAATGAAAATGCAATGGATATGTAATGTATATGATACTAATCATCTCATGTAGGATTGTCATAATATATGATAGGTACTAATAAAAAAGAATGCATTTTGAAGATCGAGAGCGAGGACCGGACACTTGTCCAACCAAGATGAAACCGGGGTAAAAGATGAGAACCTTTGATGAATAGAAAGCAATCAAGAGAGTATCAAGATATCATCTCAAATGCAAGCTTAGCATGAAAATGCAAGCCTAAGATAAATGCAAGCCTAGAATGAAAATGCAAACCCTAGGACTTGGTTGTTGGACTCATCGTATTATCATCATCAAGTTCATTTAAGCATAGGATGATCACAAGATGCCATACAATCCTCACTAACATTGCAATCATGAGAATATGAATATGACATAAGTCTTAGATTTTTCAAAATGAGATGTAAGCATTAAGGCACAAGAAGCTAGAATGACCTGAACACCTATTCCTTTTGATTTAGCAAGTTAAAATAAGCATCAAAGCACAATTGCTAGAATGACTTGAATGTTGCTTGTGAATAAACACACCAGACACACAAGAGTTCCTTCCTTTGCCAAAGATTGCTTGTAGTGACCCTTACGTTCACTTAGTAGGACAATGCTAGCAATTTTACTTGTAGCAGAAAGAAGTCACTCAAATAGACAAGGAGAAGAACCAACCTCACCAAAGTGTCCATATAAAAGGAGTTGAGGTACACATGGCCATCAAATATGAGATGAAGGCTCTTATAGATGGACACCCCTCTTATATGAATTCATTGGATCATTGGAACTAAACGAGCAAATAGAAAGCAAAGGAAAGATCATGCCCCCAGTCTTCGTGTTTCTCAGTCAAGAAAAACATCTTAGATTAACTCGAGGGGAAATGAAAAAGAAAAAAACAAACAAGAAAAGGAAAAGCTCAACATGCTTCAAAGGAACACAAAGTCAATTTTTAGTTTTAGTTTATGTTTGTGTTTAAGCGGATTGGAGTCGAATTGGAAGCATTCAATGTTCGAAGTCTCAACAGGACAATGACAATAGGAAGACGCAATGAGAACCACTGGTGATCGTCACAGAGATAAAGTCTCAGGAAGATATCAGAGCATGTATCAAGTATCAATAGGCAGATGTAGTGAGAACCACTGGTAACTGATACAAGGAAGATTCTCGAAAGAGAGAATAAAGCACAAATGAAACATCAGCAAGAAGACACAGTGAGAATAGCTGGTGACTAATGTAAGGAAGAGATCCTAAAAGAGAGGGTTTCGAATGAGAGCTAAGTATCAGTAGGTAGGCATAGTGGGAACCACTCGCGACTGATACATGAGAGATCCTCAAGGAGAGAAATCTAAAAAGTAGCTAGGCATCAACAGGTAGATGCAGTGAAAATCACTGATGACTGATGCATCAAAAAAATTTCGAAAGTGATAGGACAATGCCCCCTAGACCAAGAAGATGCCCCCAAGTATGAACCAGTTCCAATCTATGAAGAGTTGAGGAGAATCTTGAAGACAACTGAAAGCAAGTGCATGAGCTGGAAAACTAAAGCAGGAAACAAACTAAAGCAGGAAACTAAGAGCTAAGTGATGTTGAGATGAGATGTAGCTTTAGGAAACAAGAGGTGCCTGTTTACCAGGTTTTCACCATCTTGGCAGAGATTCTATTTTTGCTACCATGACACCTGTTTACCAGGTTTTCATCAATGGCACATTTTTCTTCTTTTCAATTTTTTTGTACTTTTTCTCTTTTTCTCTTTTTTTGTATTTTTTAATATTTCATTTTTTTTTGTATTTTTTCAATTTTCAATTTTTTATTATTATTATCAAGGCACCTGTTTACTAGGTTTTCACCAAGATAATAGATTCATCAAAGTGCCTATTTACCAGGTTTTCACTAAGATGATCATTTTTTTAGGACATTTTGCAATTTTTAGGATTTTTTGCAATATATCATTTTTTTGGATTTTTCAGGACCAATAAATATGTACATTAGCACATAGAGAATGCCTCAGCTATAGAATTTCTTCAAGTGAAGAGTGTTGATAGGCTCTTTGAGCTGTTCTCCTTCAGTGGTGGAGAGTCAATAAGCACCAGACCCAAATGTTGCAGTAATGACATATGGACCAAGCCAGTTTGGTTCAAATTTGCCTTTTTGGACTCCTTGTTGCTGATTCTTGGGGTTCTCTCTCAGGACGAGATCACCCACTTGAAATTATCTTTGTATGACTTTCTTATTGCAGGCTTTGGACATCCTCTTTTGGTATTCTCTTAGATGATCGAACGTCACTTGCTGATGTTCATCCAGTAACTCAAGCTCTTGGAGCCGGGATATTCTATTTTCTTCATTAGTGACGAGGCCCCTTAGAGAGATTTGTAATGTTAGAATCTTGACCTCAATAGGTAATACTGCATCTACTCCATAAACCAAGGTAAAGGGAGTGGCCCCCGTTGGTGTTCAGATACTTGTTCTATAGGCCCACACAGCTGAATTAATCTGGAGATGCCAATCTCTACCAGATTTATGAACTGTTTGGTGCAAGATTTTGAAAATTATCTTATTAGAAGCTTCTGCTTGTCCATTACCCTAAGGATAATAGATAGATGACCAATGCTAAATAATTCTAAATTTGGTGCATAAATCTGTCAGATCCTTATTTTTGAATTGTCCCCCATTGTCAGTGATAATGGATGAGGGTACACCATATTTACAAATGATATAGTTCAGTATAAACATAGCCACAGACTTTCCATCAGCTACACCTAGAGGCACTACCTCAACCCACTTGGTAAAGTAATCAGTAGCTGTGATGATAAACTTATGTCCTCTTGAAGAAGAAGGATGTATCTGACCTACCAAATCAAAGGCCCATTGCTGAAATGGCCAGAAACTGATGAGAGGACTAAGCTCTTTAGCAGGAGCATGAATCAGATTCTTGTGGAATTGGCATTGTTTGCAAGTCTTGGCATATTGAACAGCTTCTTTTTCCATGTCCAGCCAGTAATAACCATCTCTAATAAGTTTGTGGGCTAACGTTAGACCATTAGAATGAGACCCATAGATACCTTCATGTACCTCAGCTAGTGCACGTTTGGACTCGTCGAGTTCTAAACACCTAAGGAGGGTACCGTATAGACCTCATCTATACAAGTCATTTGCTATGAGGACATACTGTGAAGCAGTATGAATTAGGTGACACTTTTCATTTTGGGTATAGGTGTCTGGAATGATCTGGTCATTAAGGTAGGAAAAGATATGGTGGTAGCAGGATGAATCATGTCCAATGACTGAATAGATCATCCTAGATTCAGGAATATCATGGGCAGGGTAGTGTAATGCCTCCACCAGGAATTTGTGTTTGAAGTCATTTTATGGCATTTGTAACATTGAAGCAAGAGTGGCCATAGCATTAGCTACTTTTTTGTCTTCCCTTGGAATTTTTTGGAAAGAAATGTGTGCAAAATACTATTTGAGATCATCCACCATTCTTTAATAAGGTACCAGCTTGTCATCTTTTGTTTGGTAGATATCGTTGACTTGGTTGATGATTAACTGAGAGTCTCCAAAGACCTTGAGCTCATCCACATGCCATTCAAGGGCTATTTTCATACCATTAATGAGAGCTTCATATTCAACTATGTTGTTTGTGTAGGGAAACAAAATTTTGTATGCTTTGGGTAATGAGTATCTTTGAGGTGTTATAAACAAAATGTTTGTACCTGATCCTTGCTGAGTGAATGATCCATCAAAGAACATGCTCCAAGATTGATGTGTGAGAAGCATGATGGATTCATCTGGGAATTCAATACTCAAAGGCTGGTGATCTTTCAAAGGAGCTTCCGCCAGTTGATCAACAATTGCTTGTCCTTTAATAGCTTTTCTTTCCACATACTCAATGTCAAATTCACTAAGTATCATCACCCACTTTGCTAATCTACCCATGAGGGGAGCCTTGCTTAGTAAGTACTTTAGTGGATCAATTTTTGCAATAAGCCTTGTGGTGTGAGCTAGCATATAATGCTACAACTTCTGAGAAGTAAATACCACTGCTAAACAAGCCTTCTCAATGATAGAATAGTTCATTTCATAGGAAACCAATGTTCTACTGATATAATATATGGCTCTCTCTTTGTTGTTATGATCTTCTTGAGCTAGGAGAGAACCCAAATATGTGTTCATTGCTGAGATGTACAGTATAAGTGGCTTCCCATGAATAGGAGGCATCAAAATTGGTGGATTAGAAAGATACTATTTTATTTGAGTGAGTCCCTTGTCACATTCCTCATTCCATTCATAGGTCACACCCTTATGCAAAGTTTTAGTGAATGGTTGTGACTTGTTGGCCAACTATGAAATGAAGCACCGGATAGATTGTAGCCTTCCCTATAATCCTCTCATTTGATTGATATTATTGGGTGGAGGCATGTCCATAATAGCTTGCACCTTTTCAAGATCAACTTCTATGCCTTCAACTGAAATGATATAACCCAAGAGTTTCCCAGAAGTAACACCAAAAGAACATTTCTTTGGATTAAGTCTAAGACTAAATTGTTCCATGTAGTCAAGGATGGGACCCAAATCTACAAGATGAGTTCTTCACTACATGCTTTTGGCTAAAGTATCATCCACATAATCCTCCATCATTTTATGCATCATATCATGGAAAATAGTAGTAACAACTCTCTGATATGTTGCTCCAACATTCTTAAGCCCAAAAGGCATGACATTCTAGCAAAAGGTGCCCCCGACACATGTGAAAGTAATCTTTTCTTGATCTTCTAGTGAAATTTTTATTTGATTATAGCCAGAAAATCCATCCATCAAGGAATACATCTCATAACCTACTGTCATGTCTACTATCATATCAATATTAGGCAGTGGGAAGTCATCTTTTGGATACGCCTTATTTAGATCTCTAAAATCTATACACACATGAATGGATTTATCATGTTTAGTGACTGGAACAATGTTTGAAATCCACTCTGCATAATCAATAGTTCTTATGAAACCAGCCTTAAATAGATTTTCTAGCTTTGTTTTGACCAAAAGTGCTACGTGTGGATGCATCTTTGACAGCTTCTGTTTAATAGGTTTAATTCCTGGTGCAATGGACAAAAGGTGCATGATTAGATTGGGGTCTAATCTAGGCATGTTAGAATAGGTCCATGCAAAGTTTATTTTCTTGCTCTAAAAGAAGCTTGTGAACTCTTCTTTTTCCTCTGTACATAGTGATTGTGCTAAATGAATAATCTGTGGAGCAGCCTCTGTATCTAGATTTACCAGTTGTGTCAGCTCAATCAATACTAATGACCTCTCTTGAAAGTGGCTCAGAAGTGTATCAAGTATCTCATCCTTGGGCACCTCAGAGAGGTTTTCAACCTTGAATACGTCTTTTATTTTTACTAATTTTTGGCTCTGATACTGCCACAAAGTGGTTTTCACTATCAGAGCATCTATTTTTTCTTCTTTTAATTTTTTGACTAAGATACTTGATATATGCCTCTATCATGCTAACACTACTTTCATTGGTGGAGGACATCATAGGTTCAATAGCATGGAGGTAATAGGCTAGATCATAATCATTCTAGAATGTTAGGACTTCATTGGATGTTAAAGGGGAGTTCCAGTTTATCAGATCAGGACAGTGGAGTGAAAGGGAAGTAGTGACTGGTTCAATTACATTCACGATATAACCATCAAGAGTGCGGACAAGCAAGTCAAGACCTAGAGCGATCTCATCCAAACAAGCATTTGAATCCCTATAAGACCTTATGTCAGAAGTAGAGGACAAGTTAACACCGGTGGTGTCTAATTTGTGCGGCCTAGCATTAGACCTTTCACCTACTTCAAGGAGTCTTTCATACATGTGAACAATATTTATGTCTACATCATAAGTAGCATTAGACAAAGAGTCGAACTCATATTCATGTGAGTTAGTACTTGATGTGGGAATTTCATTAATACTAGCTGTATCACCTGACTCATCTTCATTCCTTGTGGCATTAATAGCTTGCTAAAGTTGTTCTTGTTCAAGATACTTTTGAAAATGTGGTGGCCTATATTGTTCACCTAGAAAATTGGGATCATCATTTATTGTTGCTTTCCATTCCTCATATGTGAATCGATATAATGAAGAAGTTTTATCAAAATCAGTATCAGTATTAATATCAATCTCTAACATATGGACAGGTATGATAGGCTCATTAGGTTTTGAAAATAGTGCCACAAGATCCAGAGGAATAGGATATGGAAATGTGTCTTCATCAGAGTTGGCCTCTGGATTTACCTCTGGAGTGGCACCTTCAATTTCTTGTTCAGGTTCAGGTTTAGGTTCTGACACAAATTTCTTGGTCCCTAAATGAAAGGGAGTCTTTTTAAAGACTAAGCCTGTAGCTTCAATGGGCTTCAACAGACCATTGTCATTCTTCCCTATAGGACCACTCCCCTTATAGCCAAAGCACTTCATGATCTTGAAGGCCTCACTGTATGGTTCATGCTCTAAATTTAGAGATGGAGTAGTTGTTTCAGTTGTCTCTTTTCCTTTATAGATCCAAGCTCTGATAGCTCTTTCTTCATCCTCATCTTCTAAAGGTATAGAGGCCCTTACAAAGGTGCCATCATAAACTATTTGAGGAGAAGCATTAGAAGGTTTATTATTCTCAGAAAGTCTCCCATAAGAACATGGGGATAGAGGTAGATCATCAAGTGATAGCATAAGTTCAATTTGGTATTCTCCCATGCCTGTATTCTTAAGTCTCAAAGTTTGTTCCATTTCCTTTAGCTTAGCATCATAAAACTCAGTGAATTCTCTATTAGCCAGAACAAAGCTATTTGTAGATTGTGCAAGAGTGTTGCAAGAGTAATTGGTATTAGCAGGTATAGTGACTTCTACCCCATGGAATGGAAACTTAATGCAGTGATGGTATGTTGATGGAACAACCTGCATCTCATGAATCCAAGGTCTACCCAACAAGATATTGTAGGAAAGAGGAATGCCAAGAACTTGAAATGTAACATCTCTCTCAATAGGTCCTATGTAGATAGGTAGCAAAACTAAGCCTTGGGACTTGCATTCTTCCTCATCATAAGCTTTGATGGTAATATTTTTGCGGGAGTCTACACAATTCTCATCATATCCTAGTTGAGTAAGCAACTTAGCAGAACATATATTAAGACTAGCACCATTGTCTATGAGCACTCGGCAGACATGATTAGGACCTATCATGACCTCTATATGAAAGGGAGCATTATGTGGGTAACTCAAAGAGTGATCATCTTCTTTAGAGAAGGATAGATAGTGAGGTGAGGTCAAATGACCCACCATAGATTGGAACCGCTTGAGATTGAGATCCTTGGGAATGTTCACCTCGGTGAGGGCTTTATCCAAAGTCTTCTTGTGAGTAGGCAAGATCTTCAACAAGTCAAAAATGGTAATATGAGCATTGGTTCACTGGAGTTGATCTAAGATGCTATAACTAGCTGAGCTAGCTGTAGGAATAGATTTCATGTTCTTGTTGGTAGGGCCAACAACGGTCTTATTCACAGTTTGTTTTGGAGTGGATGTAGAAGTATCGGGACCCTTATCTGTAGTTTGCTTTGGAGTGGATGTAGAAGTATTTGGACCTTTCAAAACAATTCTTCCTCACGATCAAGTGACAACATTAGCACAGTCTTGAGGTTGCTCAGATTCAAATGAATGAGATGTAGAACTATGCAAGATGAAAGGAGTCTTAGGTTTGGAAGCATCGTCACTCCCCTTAATAGTAATCATGTCATAGTAGTCTATTCCAATAGGTTTGATCATACCAATAACATTGTCATCATTAGTGTATGTGTAATTGACTTTAGCATTGGTATTCTTGGCGTTTGAAGACTTACCCTTCTCATGAGGAGGGAAGGGATCCTTAAATGCTTGATGGTATAAATTTTGGTTATGGCCATCCATAACAATGTCACCACTATCAATCAAATCCTGGACCTTGTGTTTCAGCTGAAGACAAGTAGAAGTCTTATGACCCTTATTCTGGTGATAGTCACAATAAGTGTTGTCATTCCACCAATGAGGTCATGGTTGTGGATCATAAAGACTCTTTTCCAAAGGAGTAAGAACTTGATTCTATCTAAGAGTTTTATAGACCACATCAAGAGGCTCTCCCAAAGAGGTGAATTCATGCTTGGGTCGAGAGGCCCAAGGTTTGTTCTTAGCAAATCTTGAAGTTTGTTGATTATCCGTTGTGGTCTTTTCAATAGCCTTAGCCACTTGTATACTGGAAGTAAGATTAAAAAAAGGCTTTGAAGGCTTCATAGTGACATTATCCACCACTCTATCATTTACTACATCCCTATTTTTATTGACAGTCTTTCCTTTATCCTTGTTCATGGAGAATCCTTGTTTATTGTCCTTATTCAAAGTTAATTCTCCTTTCTTAACCATAAAGGCCTCTATTCGCACTGCTTGTTTAATCATGCTATTAAATGTTAGAGGACCTTGTAATTGTACTTGGTATCCAAAGTCTGGGATAAGATTGTCCAAGAAAATGTCGAGTCTCTTAGATTCTAGTAGCTTGTGAGGACACCTTGTACATAATTATCTCCACCTTTGGAGAAATGTTAGAAAAGATTCTCCTTGTCACTATTTTAAATTGCAAAGATCCCAGATGTTGAGTGGATGCTGAATATTATGCAAGTAATGTTGGAGAAAAATATTAGCCATTCCATCAAAATTCTTAATGCCAATGGGAAATCTAGAAAACCACTCCATAGCTGGTTCACCCAAGCTACGAGGAAATAGGTGCATAAGATACATTTGATCATGCATGAATTCCATAGATAATGTGCCAAAATCCATTAGGTGATCTTGGGGATCAGTTGCACCCAAGTATTTTTCATATTTAGGGATTTCTACACCTCTGAGAAAAGGTGGCATATGAAGACTTCTATCAAAAGGGAAAGGACAAATGCTTTCCATTGTGAATTGTTGGGCAGGTTTGTCTTTATTCTTCGCAAGTTGACTAATGTAATTTTGCATGTCTCAGACCATTTTTTGCAACTTTGAAGTCTCAGTCTCTTCTTCCTTGGCCATGAGTGTTTCAACTTGATAGTCTGGGGGTAACTTGGCCCCTTGTTTAGCTAACTCAAGGAAGTATTTTTCTTTCTCCTCTAGAAGGAGGATCTCCATCATTTTAATAAGACTCTTATTAGCTTTGGTAGCATCTATATCATGTTGAGTTATCACCTCATTTTCATTCCCAAGAATCTCATAAATGCTCAGAATCTGATCTTGTTGCTGATCATCTTGGTTTTGATCGAGTGGAGGAGGGTGATAGAAATATGCAGGTTGTCGATCACCTTGAGGTTTGTTTCGAGATTGATCATCATTGTGGGACTGATTTTGGTCATTTTGAGATTGACCATGAGGTTTCTCATTCTGAGGTTGAGCATGATGTGGGTCATTAGAGGTTTAACCATGATACTGATTGTTTTGAGATTGATCAAGAGTTTGACTGTACTTTCCCGGTTGGAAGTCAAATGGATCTCCCATCTTGTCGTAGACTTGCGCAGTACACAAAGACTTAGTAAAGTGATGTGAATGAGATCAAAAGGGTGTGGCTAAGGTAACCTTTGGTGAATGAACATGATCAAAAGATTTAATAAATTCAGATGAGAAGATATTGTTAATAGTATCACTAGGTTCAAATGAGTCACTATTTTTAGCAGGATCAACAGGTACAACAATAGGATTAGTCTGAGGAAGAGGTCTTCCAAAGTTGTGAAATAGTGAGTTGTTTTGGAAGAATGAGTTATCTTTCTCTTGAAATGAGAAACTAGGTTGTGCTTCAAACAACAGATTAAAACACTCTTGAAACACTGGAGGCGATGGTTGAGACAAACTATCTTTTGAAGTACTCAATGAGGAAATCGAGGATATCTCACAAAGTTTAGATTTCATGATAGATTCAAAATGATCTATTTCTTGATTAGGAGGTTCACTTCTACCTTGATCAGTATTCTGAATGGGATAAGTCTTGCCACTTCTAGTCATGACAGTCATAGACAAAGATGAAATGAGAGAAGACTTAGGATAATTCTAGACTCTATCTCTAAGAATAATGCAAAGGAGATAAATGGCTAGAACAACCAAGATGCCAGATGGACCTGGTATGAATCATCAAAAGAGGTGGCTAAAATAGCTGAGATAAGACTATCACAACATGAGATACAAAAGGCATAAAGAGATAAGGTAAACCAACGAGAGACAACACGAGTCAAAGCAAAGATTGATTGGTTCCTAACTCGAGACAACCAGTTTCTGATAGTGAATGATAGGAAATAGAAAAATAGACCTCAGACAAAAAGTAGATCAGATAAAAAGTCAAATAGTCAATGGCAAACAGGTCTCTATTTTTGAAAACTAGGCTATAGTCTCGGGTGAGAGAGTATCGGGTCACACGAGAGAACACAAAACTTCACATGAAAGAATAAAGTCTCATGTGAGAAAGTGCTATGAAGAGTGAAACTTCACGTGGGAAAAGTCCAAAATCTGATAGTTTGACATAGTTTTTGAGGTAAAAGTTGAATTTTGAGGTACAGCCTGAATTGATGTCTGATAGAAAATCTAGTTTCCTGACAGGTTTGAAGAATAGTTTAATCAACAATCTCATTTTGAGGTTTCAAGCATTCATTTAAAGACACAAAGGTTTAAATCAAGCAGTTGTGATACAAGAAGTAGTTGTTAATAGACCTATCAAGGAAAAAGCAACTTGATAGCATCATGGGAGTCTTTGTTTGATAATGATTGGACAATGTTTAAAACTTGATAACAAACACATAGCTTAGTCCTACAAAAAAAATGGTGAGAAGACAAAACCTTTGCCCCATTGCTTATGCGCATACATGCACCTCACATAGCTGTGTCACCTCGTAGAGGGCACCCATGTTTTTGGTGTTTCCAAGGACTCAATAGTATACATTCAAAGGTTACCCTTGTGGTAGGGGCCAATTTTGTATACCACCTTCAAGTGTCCAGGTGTATGCCTATGATGGGAATCTACGGGAGAGATTCTTCCCCCTCCCTGCGCAAAGATTATGACTCCTTTCAAAGGTGAACTGGGTAGGCCACTAGCTAGGGAAAGTTCTTAGTAGGCTTCCATTCATTCTAACCTTTGGTGCCCCTAATATAGGGTTGAGGCCTCGCAGCCACACCAACACCTAAAATTCATACACCCCCACAAGCAGGGCTAGGAGGGGCACCGCTCAATATAACAGACAAAGCCTTCTCAAGATGATAGTCAAAATCTTGAGAAGGAAGCTAACATGGTTTTGGAGTCTTTAGACTCAACAAAAAGTTCTTTATTAGAGTGAGGTGAACTCACTGATGATAGGTGCGTACTCACCTAGGTCATTCCTGGAGGTTCAACTTTCGGCAAGCCCTCTAAAGGTGACACAACTTGGCTTAGATCCAAGGGTTTGATTTTCTATTTCTCTCAAAGAGAGAAGAGCATACTTCTCTACCTCATCACTTCACCTAAACACATCAAGAAGATTCATCACCGAGTTAGCTTCACTCCACCACATCTATAAGCGTTTGGGTTTTTGGTTCTCTCAAAGAGAGAAGAGCATAATCCCCTGGCAAGTAGAAGTGTAAAGATTCACTACCTTTCTCCGCTTCCCCAAGAATTTGTGATATTAGTAGGATCATTACGTTTTCAGGTTCATTCATGGTCATCACCTCCATGTAATGAAGAGCCAAATTCCCTACCCACTATCAAAATTCTCAAGAAATTTTAACAGAGCCCTAATTAGACTATGTGAATGAAAGCAAGAAACAAATACAACATTTTAGCAAGTCTTCGACTATCATCCTGCAATCAAACCATTAGCATGTTTTATGTTCTTCGACAAATGTCCTGCAGAAAACTGTTATGCTGTGAAAATAATAGAAAAATGGAAATTAACAGCAAACAGGAACTATCAGAAATCTGGAATAGAAAAGATAGAGACTACAAAATTTAAAAACTATATCCAAATCTTGCATGAGGAAGTACTCCACCGTGCATGAGAAAGCACAAGGTGTCACGCGAGGATTTAATAGTTTGCGTGAGAGAGTGGTACTAGGAGTGAAACTTCATGTGGTATGCTCTAGATTCTCGTGTGAGAATCCGTACACAAACAGTACAGACATACGACATAGCTCAAATTTCCTGTCAGAAAAAAATCAAGGATGAGGCCAGAAATTGATCTTTCTACCCCACGGTGGGTACTAAAATGTATGTGGTTGAACGTGGACCTCTAATCCAACTACACACGCAACATAGTCATTACTCTCACAATCGAATTATGAAAGAGAGTATTGATTACTCAATTTGAAATTCATGGTGAAGTGACTTGTTGCCTCCTATGTAGATGGGGTGTTTGATTACTCTCAGAACGAGAGCCAACAACCATAAGACCAATACTACAATGGAGGATTTGAAAGCTATGAAGATAATCAAAGTACAATTAATCTAGAATGAAGTGCAATTAATCTAAGAGCTTGAAAAAAAAGATGAAATGCAGGTTTACTCTAAAGAACTTGAAATAAAGATGAGATTAAGCTATGAGCAAGTAAGCAAACTAATTACAATGAAAATGCAATATTAAACTAGATGAAATTAATCTAAAATATGCAATGAAAGCTTGAAATAATCAAATTGAGACAAAAAAATGCTATAGTTTAGTTACTCTCAAAATTGCTCTCTTTTGAATGAAGAATGAGGTTCATTAAATAGACAAGCCCAGGGAGAGAACAAAGAGGTTCTTGATTTGACACTCTTGACTCTTCATTCCCAATTGAGACAAAAAAGCATGAATTACTTAATTAAAAGAATGTTTATTGCCACATAAGGGTGACTGTTCAAATAATTTGAATTATTAATTCAAATAAAGGTGTCCATTCACATAATAAGTAATATTAATTCCTTTTTATGTATATTAGCCAAATGGGGTGGGTTTAATTTAATTTAAAGCACTTAGGACTTTAGAATTAAATTAATTTATCATAGGGATAATTTAGCTAATAAAAGTCAAAGACTTTAGGAATTAATTATAATATTTGATTAATGCAATTTAGGTTTTTTGCAATTGACATCAAGTTGAATTAAGTCAGGTAGGAGAGAGAAAATTGCCTAGTAAACTAGGACTTTGAAGATGTAAAATTGATGAAAATGCACCAAAATTGATTGAATTTATTAGGTGCCAATTTTAGGGTATTACAACTATCATAGTTGTGGTCCATTGTTGTATATCCTTCAAGAGTACCATCCAAAAGAATAAGGTGCTTGAGTGCTTCATCCATGTCATGTCATGTGTCCATTTTCCAAATTGTCAAAATACAAAAAAAATCAAAAACTCAAAAAACTCAAAAAAAAGAAAAAAGAAAAAAGAAAAAAATAGTTTCCTTGATGAAAACTTGGCAAATAGGCATCTTGGTAACACAAAAAAAAAGAAATAAAGAGAAGTAATTTTTTCCAATAGTGAAAACCTAGCGAACAAGTGCTTTGGGCAAGTACCATGGTGAAAACCTGACAAACATCTGTCATGTGTAATTTATGAGCTTCTTACATTCCTTACTTGGGGGAAGATTTTACCCATGCTATCATCCATTCCACCTTTCATTTCCTCCATCCATTATCCCATTGTCTTTCATGTCCCTTATCCTATTGACCTCTAATCCCTCTTTTTCTCAACTCTGATCTTGACAAGGCAACAAATCTTCCCAAAAGCATTACATATCCTTCCTTCTTTACATTACCTACATCCCTTTGGTCCATACTACCTATCTTATTGCAACCTTCAGTCCCTATCCCCACTTTGTTTACTATTGATCTTGCCTATCCTATCCATTGTTAGAATGATTTTAGAATAACTAAGAGGGGGGGGGGGGGGGGGTGAATCAATTATCCTTAGGTCCATATGTACCAATTAAACTTTTCAACACTTCAACCACCTTAGATCTATTCAACAATTCACTCGGTCTCTATAGAATATAATCAGTAACATAAAACTTATAGTCCACTATCCAAAAATAATCAACTTTCAGAATATAAAACTCTTAACAACATAACACATCAAATAACATTCAAATAAGTATGGCACCGGGATTTAACATGGAAACCCAATATGAGAAAAAACACTAGTAACATGCTACCAAATTTTCACTCTTCTGAAGTGAGCTCTATGAGGAGCCAACCTTGTTAAAGGTTACAATACACATAGTTAGGTGTGACCCTGTTAAAGGATTTAATCACCCTGTTAGGAGTGGCATGGTTAGAGGGATTAAGAATATCCCATTAGAATGTCACCTTGATTAAAGGTTATAATACACATAGTTAGGTGTTGTGTGCTAGAAAGTAGTCACACTTCTGTGAATCATTACATTCAAGAACACTCAAGAATGAGGTCTCAAACAGCGATTCACAACTCTCTATTCGTGGAGTGCAGGGGTTTGTATATGAGGCCCTCAAATTGACCTAGTTATGCCCATGCAAGTACACCAAGAAATGAGAGATTCAAAGATGAATAGCAAGCATGCTAATCTCCATGATCATCAAGTTACTGCATGCAAATGAAACTAGTCTAGATGATAACAATGCAAGAAATAAACTATTCTATTGAAATGAATGCTTATACAATGTTAATCTATGAAAGGAAACATGAATTTAAACTATTATGTGAATGCAATATTAATCTAAACTATGGATTGTCATAAGGCATGAGAGAAGAAGACAAGAAGAAAGAAGTCTCAAATATCCAAGCTCCAAATGTGCTCAACAAGCTTCTTCCAAGATTGCTCTCCAAACCTGTAGTATAACAATAACATGAAAATTCTCGGATCCTCAAAATGAGAAGGAGAGGGCTCCTTATATAGGAAAATGTGGAAGAGAATGCATCCTCAAGAGCAATGTGGGATAAATCCAAAAAGAGGAACTAAAGCTCATTTTTTAGAGAGTGTGGAGAGAAAAGGGATTTTATTTATTTTTAATTATTTGTTTCCCTTTTTTCATCACAAAGAGCTTTAAGAGGACTTTTTATTTATTTAAAAGAATGATTCTCTATTAATTAAATAAGATAACATTATTTAATTAAAAGAGAGATATTATTCTAAATAAGATAAAATCATTTAATTAAAAAAGATTTTATTTCATTTAAAAGATATTTCTTTCAATTAAATAAGGTTATTTTATTTATTTAAGAGAGAATATTTCTTTTAATTAAATAAAATTATTGATGACATGATTAAACATTAGGAGATTATTGAAATGATTGAAATAGTTATGATTTGATCAAGGAAATTGATTTGAATATATTGTAAAGCATTGATTCAGAAAATTGATATTTGACAAATTGAATAAATGGGACCCAAAGTCTAGGCGACCATTTTAGGGTGCATACAGGTGTGACACTGTTAAAGGATTTAATCACCCTGTTAGGAGTGGCATGGTTAGAGGGCTTAAGAACATCCCATTAGAATGTCACCTTGATTAAAAGGTTTACAAATGACTGTTAGGTCAACCTTGAATAAAGGATTTTAACTGATACAATGGCTAAAAAGTAACAATAGGTTTTGATCTGAAATATACAACTCACTTTGCAAATACAGATCCAATAAGCTCATAAGTTGATTTACTGACTGGCCTTCATTGTCATCTCCATCTCTGATCTTCTCAAAAATCCCTTTAAGTAATCACCTCAACTTTGTTGAGCTATTCACAACTCTTCTATCCTTTTGCTTAGGTTCACCAATCAATGACATCAACAAATTTGTCTCTCTCTCTCTCTACATAACTCACAACTAGGTCATCCTTATATCTCCTTCATTAGGTAGCTTAATCTTTTTTCGCTTAATCTCTTTTGTAGATCATAGGTTTAGGTCAGATTCAACGAATCCTTCCATCATTTTGTTCTCCTCCTTATCCTTCTACATACATCACAAAACTTCTCCTTGAATCCATAAGAAAATGGTTTACCATTCATTAAATGCTCCAAGTCATTTATCTTTATCTTCAACACATTTTACATATCCTAATAATTCAACTATGTTGGCTAGGGATCTCAATTCCTTCACAAACTATAAAAATCTGACACTCGATCAATACTGTGTTCATCTACTTGGTCATCACTAGATAACTTAGTCATCGGTAAAACTATTCTTCTCGAAAAACATTGTCTTCTCTTAGTTAATTTTCTGATGCTCAACATTTAATGATGCTTGGTCAACACTAAAATTTTGTCAGCTTATACTGGCGCTCGGTCAACACTAGCATCACTTGACTTAAATTGAATTTCTTCTCTTTTTCTCGATTAAGCCTATGCTTCGAGACTTTCTTTCCTCATTTCTTCTAAGCTTCAAATCAATTGACTTCTTCACTTAGTGTTATATATAAACAACACATTACCTTGCCAATGTGCCAACTAATCAAGTACCCATTGTAGTTTCTCATAACTCAACCTTTCACTACATCCTCTTGTTATCACCTCTTTTCAAATCCTCTTCATCAATCAAAAGATATGGTACTTTACTAGATAGCAACTGTCTCACCAATTAAGGTTTGACATCAATGAAAATATAATAATTGTTTCATTTGTAGTTTCTAACAATCCATGTCTTGTCATTGTCCTATCATTTTCCTATCCCAGTCCCTATCTTGGTCTTGGTATAAAATAAGGACTTAAAGTGCAAAACATATTTTTCAAAATCCTCTTGACATATCCATTCCTATGCATCACTTTCCATCCAATGCCAAAAAGTTTCATTATCCTTTCTCTTGTCCTATCTAATTCCTAATCTTGGAAAAAAAACATGTCCTTTCATTTCGTGGATAGTCCTTGGCAACCCAAACATAGCTTCAATGATATATCAAACAACTATTTGGCCTCCATCCATATATTTGTCTATCAATCCCTAATTTCCTTGCCTTGCTAGACATTGGGGCAATTCTTGCTCATGTAAATATTAATGTCTTGAAAAAGTTCTAGAAATTAAATAATGTCTTGAAAAAATCCTAAACATTTGCATAAAGACCTAAAAAAAATCACTAAAAAATCAAATAATGTCCTCAAAAAATACTAAAATTTGTAAAATGTCCTAAAAAAAAGGAAAAAAAAAAATATTTTTAAAATTGAAAAATCAAATTCTTCAAAAATCTGCAATAAATTTGTAGATAATCATTTTTCTTGTCTTTAATAAATTATCCTTTTCTATGGGACAAATATTTGAGCAGATGCAATCTAGAGACTTTTAAACATTCTGCTTCAAGAAATCACATGTCAAAAAACAAACCATCCAATCACACCAGTAATCAATTAGATCAAACTTATCCTATCAAACAACAACATCAATCGATCCTTTATCAAACCTTTCATTTTTCTTATACAAGGTGTGGTATACTCGAAACTAGACGGTATCTGTCTTAGATGAGGTACTTCATGCCTTAAACCAGGCACTATCATCATCATCATCATCATCAATCAAACAAACTATCAACTTTGATAAAAAGATCAAAATGTTTGTTGACTTTCTTGGTTTAGTGAGTCTTATCTTTTATTGATTTATCATTTGGTCATGTTCCTATGTTACTCTAGGATATCATTGAGTGATGAGAGTGGCCGACATGGTTCATGGTTGTTTATTTTTTATTTTGTCTTGTATTTGCAGGGTGTTTTTCATAAATCTCTGGGGCACGTATTTCATATGCTTCAGGATACATAGAATGATGCAGGAGCATCCTAGGTGTAGAGGCAATCTTAAATCACCCAAAAATATTTCTAGTATCTTTTCAATAAAGGCTATCTTGTGTAGAGCTGCTATTTATTGAAACTTACTATTTTTAGTAATTTGGTCATACGAACTCAGAATGTTCTGATTTCATATGTGGAGGTTCATCTTAGTCATATCAGCCTACCAGTTGAGTTTCATTGCCATATCATCTGTATTGGTGAAGTTATTGAGGTTTGTGGGTACAAAATCTTTGAGCTCAATTTTGAAGGCCTTAGAGGCTCCAGATCACAATCGACCCCTGGTTGACTAGAGCTTGCGTGAGTGAAGCACTGTAGATCAGGTCTTGCCATTTTTGAAAAGTGGTTATAATAGCCAAACATTGCTACAGTTAAAAATTTATGGCCTTTGGAAGTTGGGCTACCTAAAAATATAATTTGTAATTATTTTGAGCCGACCCTAATGTAATAATTGTGAAAAATAAAATAATTCTAAGGGTAGTCGGCCTTAAGGGCTAAGTTTCTAGAACCTTCTTGGGTGGTGGAAAATTGCCTATTTAAGGAAGGCTCATAGTATTTTCTAAGGCAATTCAGAGCAGTTTTGGGTAGTAGTTCTAGGTAATTATTCGAGGCTTGTCCTATAGAACCTTGTGAGGAAAATGCCCATGTGGCTTTGCATATTGTAATTCTAAAATTTGTAATTCCACACTTGTGGAGATAATAAGAAGCCCATTTTCTATCCTTGCAAATTGTTGTTGTTTCTCTAATTCTATTATGTGTTTGTGGTATTAAGGGGAGCACCCTTCATCAAGTGGTATCAGAGGAAGAGTTCCTGAGTGTGTAGATAGATTGCCGACTATGAGGTAGTTTGCACTAGGACCATGGTTTAGGGTTTCAACAATAAGCACAAAAATTCCTCCATGAAGGGAACATGATGAAAGAGCTAGAGGTGTGTCACTCGAGGTTAGAGCCCTCTAGAGACAAGTGTGAGCATTGTAGGAAGAGATTCATAGAGGTATGAATCTTGTCGTAAGAGAGGAAAGTGAGGATGAAGTCAAAGAAGAAGGAAATTTTGATCAGGAAGGAGAAGGTGAAATTTTGAATCAAGAGGAAGAAAGAATTTTCTAAGCCATTTTCAAGATTGGGAAAAGACCTAAGATTGAGGTTCCTATATTTTCAGGAAATCTTAACCAAAGGAGTTGATCAACTGGATCAATGAATTAGAAGAATATTTTGAATATGAAAATATCGAGGATCCTGATTGGGTCAAGTTTGCGAAGGCTAGACTGAAGGGCCATGCAAAGATCTGGTGGCAAGAGATTAAATTGGAGTAGAATAGAAGAGGAAAGGAGAAAGTCACAAGATTAGATCAGATGGTGGATAAATTGAAGTGATAGTTCTTTCTTGTTGATTATGAGCCTGATCTACTAAAGAAAATGCAAGGTTTGAAGCAAGCAGGAAGATCTGTTCAGGAGTATACGAAGGAATTCTATCGAATCCTCATTAGAATAGGTCATGCAAAAGATGATAAGGAGAAAGTTTCCCATTACCTTAATGGGTTGAGGCCAAGCATTCAAGAGGAGTTTAATTTGGCTCAAATGAACAGTATTGAAGAGGCATACAAGTTTTCCCTAAAAGTAGAGGAAAAGTTGAACAAGAAGTTTGAGAGCAGACAAAGCAGAAAAGGTCATGGTGGAATATCTAGTGGATGGTCTTATGGAGACCAACATAAAGATCAGAAAAAGAAGGATGAGGTGAGTGGCAATCAAAATCAGAGAAGAAACAATTTCAATCATTTCCATGATCAAAATAATAGAGATCAAAGAGGAAGGGGAAGAGGACAAGGATCTAGAAGAGGAGGCTTTCATGGAACATGTTTTCACTATGGAGAAGAAGTTCATAGGGCATATGAATATCCTCAATGCCAAGGAAGGACATATAGGAGAATTGAAGGCAAGGCTAGAGTTTCACATGTGGATGAAGATGCCAAATCATCACATTCTGAAGATGTTGAAAGAGGAGAAACACTAATTAACACAAGAGTCTTGCTGAGTTGTGAGAAAGAACCTGAGCAAAGGAAGAGCTTTTTTCACACTAGGTGCAAGTGTGAAGATAAGTATTGTGATGTGATTATTGATAGTGGAAGCACTGACAATTTGGTGTCATAAGATATGGTCACAAAGTTGAAGCTCAAGAGGTAGAAACACCCACATCCATATTGGATTGTCTAGGTGTAGGATGACCACAAGGTCATGGTCAATGAATAGTGCCTAGTAAAGTTCAAGATTGGTAGACACCATGATGAGGCACTATGTGATATCATACCTATGGATGCATGTCATATGTTTTTGGGTAGGTCATGGTATTTTGATAGGCGTGTTGTACATGATGGTCATGCAAATACCTATTCCCTGACAAAGGATGGAGTGTGAGATAAGCTAAAGTCATTGAAAGACACATAAGAAAAGGTATCTGGTAATGCAAGAATATGTTTTGTTGATGGAAGAAATTTCCTAGAGGGTATGAGGCATGAGCATGTGTGTTTTTCTTTGATTCCAAAAGATGGTAAAGAGGAAGTAGAAGATGTACTTGTAGAAGTTGTAGATTTTTTGAATGAGTTTCAAGATATTGTATCTAATAATGTGCTTGATGGATTACCACCTGTAAGGAAGACTAGACATCAGATGGACTTGATTCCAGGAGCTAGTTTTCCAAATAAGGGAACACACAGAATGACACCAGTAGAAAGGGAAGAGTTGAACATACAAGTAGATGAGTTATTATAGAAGGGGTTGATTTGAGAGAGTCTTAGTCCATGTGTTGTACCAGTAGTATTAGTACCAAAAAAGAATGGAGAATGGAGGATGTGTATAGATTCTAGGGCTATAAATAAGATCACAATCAAGTATAGGTTTCCATTGCCACATATGGATGATATTATGGACCGTTTGAGTGGAGCTATGTATTTTTCAAAGATAGATCTGAAGAGGGAATATCATCAAATTCAGATCAGAGAGGGAGATGAATGGAAGACTTCTTTCAAGACAAATGAAGGATTGTATGAATGGTTAGTCATGCCTTTTGGGCTAACCAATACAATGAGCACTTTCATGTGGCTCATGAATGAGGTTACAGAAGAATTCTTGGGTATGTTTGGCATTGTTTACCTAGATGATATTTTGATCTTCACTAAGACATTGGAGGAGCATATAATGCATATTCGTAGGGTGTTTGAGAAGCTGAGAGAAGAGAAATTGTTGATTAATTTGAAGAAGTGCAATTTTGTGAAGGAGTTAGTGTATCTGGGATTTGTAGTTTTAGAAGTAGGTCTAAAAATGGACCCAGAGAAAGTGAAGGCTGTCCTTGAATGGCCTACTCCAAGGAGTGTTACTGAGGTAAGATATTTTCATGGTTTGGCTAGCTTTTACAGAAACTTTATTAGGAATTTTAGCAGTATTTGTGGACCCTTGATGAAATAATGAGAGGAGATAGGAAAGAATTTAAGTGGACTACTGGAGTAGATAAGAGTTTTAAAATGTTGAAACAAAAAGTTACAGAACAACCTATTTTAGCACTTCCAGATTTTAATAAGGTGTTTCAAGTAGACTATGATGCTAGTGGTACTACAATAGGAGTTTTTTTGAGCCAAGAAGGTAAACCTGTTGCTTATTTTAGCGAGAAGTTAAATTATGCCAAGAGAAAATATTTTGTTTATGATTAGAAATTTTATGCTATCATTCAATCATTGAAGAAGTGGAGATACTATCTTCTTCCTAAGGAGTTTGTTCAAGGAACTCAAGATTTTATATCCAGAAGATCCTGATTTTGGAGAAGCTTGGAGAGCTTGTACACAACCTATTACTCTAGATAGAATGAAGTGGTTGGATTTCATCATCTAGGATGGTATGTTATTTAGAGGGAGTCAGTTGTGCATTCCAAGAAGTTCTATGAGGGAGAATATCACCAAGGAGAATTATAGTAGAGGATTGGTTGGACATTTTGGTCATGATAAAACCCTTGCTCTAGTTAGTGAGAATTATTACTAGCCATAGTTGCAGCAAGATGTCAAGAAGTTTGTACAGAGTTGCAGAATATGTCAAATGGAAAAAAGAGTAAAATAGACTACAGGGTTGTATCGGCCATTACCTGTACCATAGAAGCCATGGGAGGATATCAGTATGGACTTTGTTCTTGGTTTACTAGAATGATACTTAAACTAAAGTTGTAGAAAACTAAGTACTATAATGGAAACTATAGAAATGTAGATGTTAATGAAACATGAAGATTATTGTGAACTATACCATAATATTTATGTGGTTCCACTGCTTTGGCTGCAGGAACAGTTTAACACTCGACACTGAAATAGTGGAAATGTAGGAAAGTAATTCAAACTAGTATGAATCTATCTAACTATGGATTTCTCACCAAGTGGTCCCCCTTGGATGAGTATTCCAATCATAATTATGCAAAGTTAAATCTCAACACTTCATTTGCTCATTGATTGAATAATTGAGTACAAAGATTTATAAACCAGAAAACAACAAAAAACTATATTGCCAGTAAACTGATAATGTCCTCCCTTCTCACACAGGAGCAGGGCTTTATTTAAACAAAAACTTCTAAAAAATTATCTAACTATGCCATAGAAATAGGCATATCTTTATTACAACATTACTAACTAAAAATAAGGAAAGCTATTTAAAGCTGAAATAGATTATATCTAGAAAAGAGGAAAGAGTTATTGCGACAGCAAATCTAAATTCCCACTCTCTCCTAGATTTCTTTAGGGATTTCATCATGTTGCCTCAGTCTTCACTGGATGACTGCCACCTTGCTCTTCTAGAAACCCTCAACTGGTGCTGTGCAAATACTTCTCTGCTAGAACTTGCTGGAAGACCGGGTTGATAATTTGATGAATGAATACGCTTTACTTGGTCAAAACAATAGTTTCTATTTTGATGTTCTACACTTCAAATATTAGGATAAAGATATTCATGGTGATAAATACCAAAATACGCATAATAATTCTTATTCAAATAGCTACTTTTCTTATTAAAAACATAACCATAACTTCAAAACAAGTAACATAGAAATATGTCCAAGTAGAGAATATTAAGTACGTTTAAACCATCATAGTAGTCTAATAGAAGCATACCATATAATAACACAAAAGAGCATAAAAGTCATGAGGCAAATGTATCATAATAGGAAAAATACCTAGCAAATATCATTCTAGGGTATTTATAGTATGGCATTAATATGCCTCATCATTGCCCCCTACGAGGACTAGTGTCAACCATTAGGCACTGGAGTATTTTTTATTTTTGCAAGCACTCTGAGGTCTCCTTCTTGTGTCTCTCCAATCATTGAACTGCCCACTCGCCAGTAGAAACTTTTTGTTCTTTCAATCTCTATGCGTCAACTTATCTCCAAGTCCTCATCGACCTTGTTATCCACACAACTATATAATGGACACAAAAGTAGAGGAGCTTGGAAGGTGAGTGGTAACCACCTCTCTAGTCATGGCTATCATCACAACTCTATGTACCATTGGACCCTCAACATGGTAGCTCAGAAGTTAATGAGACTGTGGGGTTCTACCTTCTTTAGGGCCATAGTTAACATGGCCCACCTTTTCTGAAGCCCTTCTGCAGCTATGTGTCCTTCTGCCAATGACAACCTTTCAAATTATGTGTGCACCTGTTACCTATTTTCCATTATCCTCTTCCTATGTGTAGAATCATTGAATCCATATAGAATTTCCAACCAATTAAAATAGAGCCTTCTAGGTGTTTTACTCTTATGATGTAGGGGAAGTGTAATAGTGCATTCAATTTCCTTGTACCTATTCAATTTATCCCCGTAATTGATCTCATTCCTTATCCAGGATAGTAAAGAGGACAAGTAAATATCACCCACAAATAATAGGGGATTCCAATCGGTATTAGATAGAACAACATGATTGTGCATGTATAATTCACAAAGAAGATTCCTGATAAAATCTAGTGATGTCTCATATATAGCCACAAAGGTTTAAGGAGTGTCTATGTCAGTGCTCAAATCTCTAAGAATTCTCATCAATTTAAACATTAAAAATTATTCCTTCAAACATAGGGCATAAACCCTAGGTGGTGGTCTACATTCAATAATTTTAGGAACAAATTCTGTAACCAAAACCAACTTACCTTGTAGGAGTTGAATTTCTTGTTTTTGCAGTGCTATTTCCTTTTTCAACTTATCTCTTTCTAATTCCCACATGGACTTTTCATACTAAACTTGCTTAAAGTAATCAATGGATAAGGAGTGTATTGTTACCTTTTCTTGATTCCTTAGTGGAACTGGACGTTCTAGCATTGGCTCTTGATTGTCTTGTGGAACTAGCATTGATGCATCCAAAATTTTGTCTATTTGAACATTTTCTAGATGGGAAGAAGATACATCAGAGATGTCCATTCTCTCTATTTGTTTCCATTATGTTGCCTGGCCTGATATAGTGGCTGCAGGTTCTTCTCTCATCATGTCATGACTCCTTATGAACAGACTATCTACTTGTGGTTCTTCATCCATGGGTTCCTCAATAGGAATGTCATTAGTAGAACCAGTCATTGTAGGATATTCCTTCTCCATTTGCTTTGTGTTCAAACGAACACAACGTCATAGTGGTGTGTCAGCTGATGTTGTAGGATGTTTCTATGGAGTCTTTATTTTGGTAGTAGACGTGGCTGTAAGAGGAACAAGGGTGTCACCCACATCATATTCAACCATTTTTCCTTTCCCTTTCTCTTTTTTAGGGCTTCTTGTGGGCTATGGGATTCTTTAGGAACCTTAGTTTTTTTTCCATCCAAATTAGGGTTTGGAACATTTGCTGCCACATTCTCTTGGTGAATTTCTGAGGTAGGAGGGTTTTCCTAAGCCTCCTCTGGAATAGAAGTCTCCACATTATCAAGAATGACCTCATCAGAAAGATTTTCCTTCTCTTCTTAATGTTCAGGTTGTGGCTCTACAGGTTATGGTCTATCTCCATTTAACTACACATGAGGTGCTACAAGAAACTCTTCCCAGGTCATCAGAGAGGTATCTGTATCATCTTAAAAAGGAAGCACGTCCATGATAAGAGCATTTAGCCCTCTAAATGAGTGATCTGGAGTCATGTTAAGCACCTTGATCAGGTCTCTGCATGTATTTGGCTTTCTCCCCCCATTCTGCTTCTCTCTCCACTTGTTTTCACTTTATTTCTGCATTTCCTAGCATTCTCGATTGAGGTCTTAAGGTTTTTGACCTCAAGGTCAATGATGACCTTGAGGGTCAATAACAACCTTGACCCTAACCTAGGTTAGGGAAAACATCAACCCTAACCTAGGGTGGGGTCTACCTCATCCTTGACCCAAGGTTCAAATTTCAAGGTCCCATGATTTTCGGGTGTCAGGTTTCAGAAATATTTCTTTTATCACTTCCAGGTCAGCCATTTCAGGTTTCAGAATGGTAAATCCTTAAATTTCATTTAATTTGGGTCCATTTCTAGGGGTTAAGGTTAATTGGGATTGAATTCCCCAATGTCGGCCTTCCCTAGAAGTTTGTGCCCTGGATCACTATAAAAGGAAGCCTTCCTCTCTCATTTTCTCCATCAATTATCAAGATCTCTCTCATTTTGACATCCACTTTTCAATCAATTATCACCAAGAAATTTCTTGATCAAGCTCTCAAGTGCAATCAAGCAAGAAAGAAAAAGAAGGAAAGCAAGCAAGCATTCATTCATCCTCAAGCCTAGCATTCAATTTTTTAAGCATTCAAACATCCATCAAGGAGATCCATTGTTAGCCATTGAACGATTCAATCTCTTTGGAGTCCCCTTCAAGATTTCTCAATCCACATTCATCCAAGCCTCCTCATATGCAAAGATCCATTCAATATTGGTGTTGAAGACCAAATTCCATTGATTTGAGACATCCTATATTCATTCTACATCCATTTGGAGTATCCCTACTTGTGGATTCAAGGATTCGAATCCTCCACAAGGACTTCAACATAATCGAGGTGAATTGTTTCATTTACTTTGTTTATACACATTACAATTTCAATTCAATTTCAAGGTTAATTCCTAAATTGGGGTTTGACCAAGGCAAACCCCCCATACAAACAACAAAAACCTCTTTTTCTTGCAGGTACAAGTGTAGAACTGTGGATCGAAGCTTGGATCTAGATACCCTTTTCGGTGAACTCCTAAGATCCACGAACAAAATCAAAGACAACCTTCAAAATCTTGAAGTAGTGTTTGACCTTTTATTGGGGTCAAAGATTACTTGCTGTCGGAAAGACAAGTTTTCTGGGTTTTCTTCGTCTCGGCATTTCCAATCCGAAACAGGTTGCAAAATTGCCCAAAACTATGTGCAAACATTAGAAATCAGCATTTTCTAGATTTTCCCTATTTTGAGGTTAGTATTTTCCTTTCAATTATTTTAGATTTCAAGCATATACTATTCATAGAAAAATATAAGGTTTTTTTCTTCATTCATATTCTCCATAGATTGATTCTTTTGTGTATTAACCTTTTGGTTGATCAATTTGGATCTCTCCTTTGGGAATTTGGATTTAGAAGTAGATCTCATATTTCCCCCATTCAATTAGGTGATTCCATTTCAACTCTATTCATTTTGGTGAACCCGACTACCTTACTCTCTTTCTTTTTGGTTTTAGATGTCCCTTTATATTATATTTTTGGTATTAGATTTCTCCTTTATGTTAAATCTTGCATGCTAATTAGATTTCAAAAGTACAAAAAAATTGCAAAATTTCTTTCAAAATACAAAGATATTCATGCTTTATGTGTTCTTAATTTAGTTCATTTGCATTGCATTGGTTTATGAGCTTTACTACTAGTAGTCCTACTTAGAATATTCCAGTTAGAAGAATTTGTAGACTCATGGGTGCATTTGATCTTGAATCTTCCTCTCCTTTCCTTAGGATCCTGGATGATAATTTGATTCTTCATGATTCCAATCCTATTATGGAGCAAAACTCTTCTCACTCATCTCATGATGAGGATGATGCTTTAAGAGTTCCTCCTGAACAAGTCCAAAAAATTTCAACTGAACTTGATAAAATGGGTAATTGGCTTATCTAAGAAAACTATAATAAATATTATATTCAAGCTATAGAGGCTCTTAAGAAATTTCTTCATGATAGTGATCAAGGAGTTAACCTCTTGCATGGTATTACTCACCTCATGCATTCAAATGTTAAACCTCTAGCTCAAGAAGCTCAAGACATAGGGTTGATTCCTCCCATCACTAGTATAGAACCTTCTTCTATTCCTTTACCTAGTGTTCCTACCTATATTTCTTCTTTGGTGACTATGACACTTCCCTCTGTTCCTATGAGTGTTCCTCATGTGTCCCTTCCTACATCACAACCTTCATATCATAATATTCCTTTTACTTATTCCAATCTACTTCCAACTGTAGTTCCAAGTGTTCCTCCAGTTGTATCTTCCATTCCTATAGCTTCTTACACTATACGTAGTGTTTCTAATGTTTCTATTCCTCCTATTTCCTCTAATGATTCAACAATCATCAGTTTGGCTCAAACTGTGTCATCCTTACAACAACAACTTGCTTCCTTTACTCAAAACAAGTTTAGTGTTCCTACATGTGACATGGGAAGTCCTTTGTCTTGAGACATTATTTGTACTCCTATTGCTCAGCAAGTTGATATGCCTCATCTTGAGAATTACAATGAAAAAGGAGATCTCGTTCATCATGTTAAAACTTTTCAAATCCTTTGTAGTGATTATGCTCATGACCATAGGATTTTAGCCAAATTGTTTGCTAGAACTTTTCATGATAAGTCCTTACAATGGTATTGTTCCTTGCCTCATTCTCTTGATTCCTTTCCACAACTTGCCAATGCTTTTATTCAACAATTTCAAAAGAACATTGACCCACAAGTTGTTGGCATTAAGCAGAATTGCCACTAGTGACAACACTTATTTGCATTCTCAGTGCAAACCGAGCAGACAGTGCAAACCGAGCAAACCGAGCAAGTTAGTACAAACCAAGCAGGACAGTGTAAACCGAGTAACATTATGTCTACCGAGTCACCAGTATTTACCGAGTTCTAAACCTACCGAGTGGTTAGTATGAACCGTGCCTTCACTTCTACCGAGTGCATGACGATGCCGAGTAATGCAGTGGACGCCGAGTATCAGAAAGTCACCGAGTTAGTTTGCAGGAACCGTGTAACCATACTTGGGCCGACTTAGTAGCACTTATGTTTATTTGTCAAGCCAACTTTGTAATTGTAATTGTAATTAATTGTTTAAGACTTGTATATAAACAATGTTGTAAAAATGTCAAGATGTATGTGTAATAAGCATGTATGTGAAAAAGAAAGAAAGGCAGAGATAAGAGAATTACAAAGGGCTTCAACAGTATAAGGAATAGAAAAGACAAATTCATCACAGAAGGTGATCAGTACATCAGTGAATCTCAATCAGCAATCCAGTTGCAAAGCAAGAGATCTACTGTTTCATCCTAACAGGTGAATCAGTACTAAATCCTTTAACCGGGTAGACTTAACAGTCTTTTGTAAAATCTCTTTACCGAGTGCATACTTCATTGTATATTTGTAAATCCTTTAACAGGGTGGATTTAGCAATCCTTATTGCTCCTAACAGGGCAGATCATCAGAAGTGATCAAATTGTAAGCCTTAACCGGCCAACTTTATTCTGCAGTATTAAAGCTTTGTGGGTTTCATCCCCACCCCAGTTTTACTTTCTTTTTGGAAGGTTTCTGGGTAACCAAATCTATGTGTCACTATTGTGAATGTTTTTAAGTTTCATGCTTTCTGTATACAAAGGTTAAAGTAAATTACATGTTAATACATCTGTAATTGAAAGAAAATTTGGAGTTACTGATTCACCCCTCCCCTCTCAGTAACTCGGTTAATTCCTGAATATTTCCAACAATTGGTATCAGAGTAGCATTGGTTCTCAAGACAAAGCTTAACTAGCTTGAGCAAAGATCCAGGACAATGGAGGTATTCAAACTGAACAAGGTGATTGAAAATGAAAAGCTAGATCTGGAAATGGCCATAGCTAAACTTAAAGAAGCAAAAGAACATCTTTCCCAATCCCTAAGAAGAAGGAAGGAACTTGCAAATCAGATGAATGATCAGAATTACATTGAAGAAAAGATTGAAGATCTTTTTCCCTCAAATAGCTCAGATGAAGCAAACAATGCTGTCAAAGAACTCCTAGAAAAGAATGGGTCTCTGCAGGAAGAAGTGAGAAAATTAAAAAGAGAACAAGAGCTACACTCTACAAGATTTTGTGAGATCTTGGAACAAAGAAACAAGTTGAAAGATGAATTAGATGGAAGGAACATTGAAGTTCAAAATAAAACCCTTCAGCTAGAAAACCTAATTGATCAGATCTCTGATACAAATGAGGAAATTCTGAATCTAAGATCAGAAATAGAAAACACAAGAGAAGAACTAAGATCTGAAAAGGAAATCAATCTAAGATTGGTGGATGACCTAAACGCTGAAAAACAAATCAATGAAGGAATGTTGAAAAGTCAAGAAGACTTGAATCAGCTGTATGAGCGAAATCTTCATAGGCAAAAAGGAAAAGCAGGACTTGGATACAAAGGAGAAGGTGAATCTTCTAAGCAAGGTACTCAAAAGAATCAGAAACCTACTTGTAATCACTGTGGTAAAATAGGACATACTTCAAATAAATGTTGGAACAGTGAAAAAGCAGAATTCAATGGAAAATGCTACAAATGCAATCAACATGGTCACAAAGCAAATGAATGCTGGGAAAAACCAAGATTCAGAGGTAATTGTCACAAATGCAACAAACAAGGTCACAAGGCATTCGAGTGCAGATCCAAGACATTCAATCCAGCAGAACAAATTATGAAAGCAATGTTTGGATGGGACTACAACACTTGGTGTAGATGTCATTACTGTGGAGAATATGGACACATTGGCATGAATTGCATAAAACATCATCTAAGGAAAAGAGATACTACCGTAAGATGCTTCAAATGCACTAAACTCGGTCACATAGCCAGAAACTGCATGAATGCTAGTGAAGTTGAAGATGGAAAGAAGAATGAATCAACTAAGGTCAGGAAACAGGTGAGACAAAAATGGATTCCTAAATCTACCGAGCAAACCAGTCCAAGTAATGGAATGGGTGGCTCTACTGACTCAAACTAAATTTCCAAGAAAGCACTCGAACTGTATTCTTACAGAGCAATCTCAAGCAGTTCCAGAACTGAATTAAAAGAAAGATCTAAATCAGCATGCAAGATGCAGTAAGATCACAGGAAGGTCGGTATCAATCTTTACCGAGCAAGGTCAGTACCAGTCTTTACCGAGCGAGGTCGGAGTAATATGAATTCTCAAGTTCACCGAGTTGCGAAGTCTTTACCGAGCAATTAATTCTTAGTGGGTGACAGTCTATCGAAATTCATACCCTAATTTCTACTAAGCATTAATGACAGAGTTGTAAACAAAAAGCAAGTAATCAAACTCATTCTTCACCATGAACCTTTAGCACTTTGAGAGCAGAAAATTTCAAGAGCAACCCAGCGATTCAATACTTTTGTGAAAGGAATTTTCTGTGAGCTACCATGGCATCATCCAGCACTTCAGCGAAGAAAGGATCAGATATGTTAGTCCAAGGGGAATGGAGTGCACTAGATTTCAAGATCGTGCCCACAATTGCAGCAGCCCTAGATCCGAACGGAGCTCAATCTCAGATTCCTCCTAAGGTACTACTTATTAACGATAGTTGCAATCATTTCAACTATTCAATTCATGAAATGGGGAACCTAGAGCTAGATATTGTGCGTGAAGAACTGTGTGTGGATGGTATTCTAAAACCCGAGAACAAACATCTGGAAGATAAAGATTTAGTTCACATTGCACATCTACCTCGAAACTTTTGAGATAAATGGGTTAGATACATTCTCAGCCGTGTACATGATGGCAAGATTTGGCTTGAGCAACCCATAGAGATCACAAAGAAGATGATTCATCAAATCACTGGTCTTCCCATGTTGAACAAAGCAAAAACTACCAAAACCCTAGGTCGGACGGAACTAGAGAAGAAAACCCTAGCCGAGTGGGACAGTAGAGGCATGAAAGTTAGCAGCATTACCGATGCTAAACTGAAGTTTGGTACACACATTATTGCCCATAAGATATACAGTTCTAGTCGACAGAATAGTGTCTCCTGTGAAGCTATTGACCTAGCATACAAAGTGGTCAAGAATAACTTAACATTTGACCTAGCAGACTTATTGTTAAAGCAGTTTAACAAAAACATGGAAAGCATTCAAACTTCCAAAAAAAATCCATGTAAGTTTGGATCCTTATTGGTCTGTTTATTCTTCTATGCTCAGAAATTCTTCCCTTCTAAAGGAAAAGTTGTATGGAGAAAAGATGTGCCAGTCCTTTATGAAATAAATGAATACATCTCAGAAATGGGTGAAAATTTTGAAAGCATCATGGATAATTATTTTGAGTCTTTCAAAGAGAAAATGAATGATAGATTCCGGATTCCACAGAAGTTGGTGGAAGATTACAAGGATGACATTTGTTTTATGGTGGATTGTGACAATGTATATATTCAAGCAGCCAAACCGAGGACTGTATATGTAAAACCTCTTCCTTATGAGGTAAATATTGATGAAACCAAGAATATCATTGAAGCTCTTCTTAATCAGCCTGTCAATCCCAAAGCTCCATATTTTGGAACATATGATGAAGCTAAGGTGAGAATTGAACTAAGCATAAAGCTTCCACAGGCGGTAAACAAAGGAAAGAAGAGGATAGCCAAAATGCAAATGATAACCGAGGACAAAGAAGATAAAGATGAAGAAGAAGAGGAAAAGGATGAGAAAACAGAGGAACCAGAACCTGCAAAGAAGAAAGGAAAGGTATTCATCACCAAGGCACCTAAGCCTCCCACTACTGTATTTACAAGGAGAAATGCAAGAGGTAAGGCAGACAAGGCAGACAAGGTAGATAAAGACATAGTATTCAAAAGGCCTCCTCTAAACTTTCAAGAAAGGATCAAACTCTTTAGAGACAGATCAGGATCTGGAGTAAGTAACATAAAATCTTTTAAATATGAAACCAGATCAGAAACAGAACAGAAGGAAATAGAAGATGCTGTTATTGAAAAGATGGGACAGTGGAAATACTGTCCTGATGAAATAGCCCCACAGGTTCCAGCTGTCTTATTAAATCCAATAAAAATGAGATGGAGCAATGCAAAGCAAACTGTGATAGACATATTTGATCAAACCCTGAGACAGTTAATGCCGAGCTTGAAAAATGATGAAGTAAAGAAGGCATTGAAGGACAATGAAAATAAGATGACATTAAGGTTCAATACCTGTTTGATTTTGATCAACAATATCGAATCGGTTGTGAAGGCTGCAAATGCCACATGGAAGAACATATACCACCTTCACCAACTGAGTATTGAAACAGTAATAATAAAAGATATTGAAGATGACAGTGATGAACAAGAAGAAGCCACTGAGGTAGATGATACTATAAGGATAGCAGCAGAAGTCATTGCATCCCTTCCTACCTCTCCAGTAAAAGTTTCTACATCCAGCCCGGAGACACCTTCAAGCATGGTTGTGACAACTTCAACATTTGTCCAATCATCTATAGCAACAATAGAAGCAACTACCATTTCTTCTACCGAGTTGCAGTCTCCCACATCATCAAGTTTTCCAGCAGTAAGTTTTCCAGTTTTTGAATCTACAAGTGTAAATATTTTGAGCTCTCCAGTAGAAAGTATACCAGTCTCTATAGCCAGCCCTACTATATCTACTGTCACTACTACTAAGACATTAAGTACAGATAAGCCTAAGGCTCTACTGAGTATAAAATTTTTGGGTAAAAATATAGTAGAGGATATAGACCTAGATGAAGAAATAGAGATTCCAACATTAGATTTTGCAAATCTATCAGCGGACCAAATGCAAAATATAGGTGAAATCCTTCAAAGGAAAGCAAAGCAAAGGAAGCTTAAAGAGGAGAGAGACAAGGAATATCAAATCATCAAAGATGCTAAGGACATTTTGTCTGATGCATTAGGTATTAAAGTAGACTCCTCCCAACATGTTTTGCTACAATTAGCAGAAGTAGTCAATAAATACAATGAGGACTCATCTGGGACAGAAAAGTTAGTTGAAAGAGCCGAGAAGAGATTCAACAATAAAGTGCTTGAGCACATTGCTCAGCACATAGCTATTAACCAAGTAGAATTGTCTTCAGTTTTGTCAAACATTGAATCTACCTATTCGAATGCTACCTCTCTTTTGGCCAAATTGTGCAATATTGCCGAGTTCACAAAGGATGTTAAGGATAAAATGAATACAATGGATGAGGATATGAAGATTAGCATACAGAAGCTGCAACTTGAACCAAGTTCAAGCTCTGCTCATTGCATGAAAATCTCATACCTATCAAATATGCAGTCAGATCTACTGAAAGAAGACACAAGGATCCGGTCCACACTGCTAGACATCCAACACATGATCCTTCCCATCATGAATACAATGTATAAGCACATTGAACATTCCAAAACATTGATTCATGACAATCAGTTCTCTATAGCAGATCACATGATTGAACTCTCTGCAGAAGTCCAAATTGCAATCCAAACATGCAAGATTCTGCAAGAAAGTTGGGACAGAACCCCGGCACTAATCATGAAGGTACATTCTAATTTTCTATCAAATTTTGGATTCTCTCTGTAAATCACCTGTATATACACCTTTGGCATTATCGTCAAAAAGGGGGAGATATGTATAGAGGGAGATATATGTATAGAAGAAGATTTGTATAGAAAAAGTTAGCACATTGAAAGGGGGAGACAATGTATAAAGCCCTATAACAAAGACAAATTTTGAAAAATCAAAATAAAACTCAGCATGATTCATGTATATAAGTTTTGGCCAATAAGTGTTTTTGTCACTAATGCCAAAGGGGGAGATTGTTGGCATTAAGCAGAATTGCCACTAGTGAAAACACTTATTTGCATTCTCAGTGCAAACCGAGCAGACAGTGCAAACCGAGTAGACAGTGCAAACCAAGCAGACAGTGCAAACCGAGCAAACCGAGCAAGTTAGTACAAACTGACCAGGACAGTGTAAAAAGAGTAACATTATGTCTACCGAGTCACCAGTATTTACCGAGTTCTAAACCTACCGAGTGGTCAGTATGAACCATGCCTTCACTTCTACCGAGTGCATGACGATGCCGAGTAATGCAGTGGATGCCGAGTATCAGAAAGTCACCGAGTTAGTTTTTAGGAACCGTGTAACCATACTTGGGCCGACTTAGTAGCACTTATGTTTATTTGTCAAGCCGACTTTGTAATTGTAATTGTAATTAATTGTTTAAGACTTGTATATAAACAATGTTGTAAAAATGTCAAGATGTATGTGTAATAAGCATGTATGTGAAAAAGAAAGAAAGGCAGAGATAAGCGAATTACAAAGGGCTTCAGCAGTATAAGGAATAGAAAAGACAAATTCATCACAGAAGGTGATCAGTACATCAGTGAATCTCAATCAGCAATCCAGTTGCAAAGCAAGAGATCTACTGTTTCATCCTAACAGGTGAATCAGTACTAAATCCTTTAACCGGGTAGACTTAACAGTCTTTTGTAAAATCTCTTTACCGAGTGCATACTTCATTGTATGTTTGTAAATCCTTTAACAGGGTGGATTTAGCAATCCTTATTGCTCCTAACAGGGCAGATCATCAGAAGTGATCAAATTGTAAGCCTTAACCGGCCAACTTTATTCTGCAGTATTAAAGCTTTGTGGGTTTCATCCCCACCCCAGTTTTACTTTCTTTTTGGAAGGTTTCTGGGTAACCAAATCTATGTGTCACTGTTGTGAATGTTTTTAAGTTTCATGCTTTCTATATGCAAAGGTTAAAGTAAATTACATGTTAATACATCTGTAATTGAAAGAAAATTTGGAGTTACTGATTCACCCCTCCCCTCTCAGTAACTCGGTTAATTCCTGAATATTTCCAACACAAGTGTCTTTGACTAATTTGATGCATTGTACACAAAGTGCTAAGGAAACATTGACTGAATTTATTGGTAGATTTAAGCATTTACATGCTCAGATTTCCTATCCTATTCTTGATATTCACATTCAACATATGTTTATTTCAAATTTGCAAAAGGATATTAGAGATAAGATTTTGCTTACTGAATTTACCTCTTTTCAACAACTTTATGTAGTGCTTCATCATTATCAATTACAAGTGATTCAATTTGAGAGAAAACTCCAATAGCTCCTATTCCAGTTGATAAAAGTGATGCTTCTCCTAATCCAAACAAATTTCAAAAAGTTAACAACTATGTCAAGATAAACAAACAAGCAAATGTAGTTGTTGATCAAGTTGTTGTTACATCTCGCAATGCCACTTTTGCATCCACTACTTTTTGATTAAATCATAAGTTTACTCCTCTTTCTAAATCTTTACATTCTATTATGAATAGGTTGTTAACTACTAATATGATTACTTTACGTCCTATTCGACCTCTTTTACCTGCTACGGTTGCATCTAAATCTTTTGATCCTAAAGCTTTTTGTCAATATCATCGTTAGAATGGTCATGATACTAAGAAGTGTTATTCTTTAAAACATAAAGTTCAAGACTTAATTGATTCTAATGCCTTATCTGTTGATAATCTTGATGATAGTGGGAACAAATCTGTATCTCCTCCTAATCAAAACCTTCAAATCTATATGAATCCTTTAACTACGCATGATACAAATACCATTGCTCATCCATCTTCTATGGAAATTGTGTATGACTCAAAGATGGATGATCTCAATCATGTTGTTAATCAAGTGGAGCATATTGGTCAAACTATATCTCCACCTCAATCTCAACCTCAATTTCAACCTCAAGTTCAATCTCAACTTCAACCAAAACCTAATCCTAAATTGAAAACTCAACCTAAACCTCGACAATAACTTAAGAATAAAAGACCTCAGGAACTTTTGATTACCTTTGATGATTCTGAGACTATTAAAGCTCCTAATGGTCCCCTTTACATTTATGCTTGGATTTCTCAGAAACCTACTCATGGTTGTCCTGTTGATCCTACATCCTTAGTCAATGTTATTACTGAAGAAAATATTTTTATGAAAAGCTTGCAACAAGATTCATATGATACATCAGATATGTGGATTCAAATGTATAATGGTTTTCTTTATCCATCATTTGGTTCTATTAACTTGCCTATTGAACTTGTGGAAAAATTGTGAACACTACCTTTGTTGTTGTTCCTACTTTTGATCAATTTCAAGTTAAGCTTGGTTTTCCATGGTTAAATGCCATGCATGTTGTTGCTTCACCTATCCATAAATGTCTTAAATTTGTTCATGATGAAGAAGTGAATATAGTTAATCATAGTTTATATCAACCTTCTATGCCTAGAGATTTTGTTGCTCTTGATTTCTTTTGGCCTTCATTACCTAATTCATGTCCTCCTCGACCTGATAATCTTTTCCATTTATATCAAGCCTATAAGAATCATAAGATTCTCAAATTAAGCATACCTCCTATGGATCTTAGTCATGGTATTTTTCCTACACCTTGTATACCTCCTTTAACTATAGCTTCTAGTTCAGTTAATCAAGCTCCTAGTGTTGCTTTTCAATCTGCTGAGAATCTTGTTAATCATCCTATAGAACCCATGAAAGATCCTCCGATTGTTCCTCCTATTTCTCAACCTATTTCAAGTAAAGCAATACATGATCGATCTGCTAATGAACATCGTAAGAAGTGTCATGCTCATGCTAAAGCTCATAATTCTATTCTTCAAAGATCTCTACCTTCTTTGGATAAACCGTATGCATGATGTGTTAAAAGAAGTTGTTAATAATAATGATGTTAAGATGCATGATTATGAAGATTCTATTCGTATCTTAGATCCTATTTTGATTAATTTGGATGAAGAAGATAATCTTGATGATACTGATGATGTTAATGATGAATATGAGACTATTGACACTGACAGGGATTTACCTAAAATGCTTTCATCATAATTAATTCTTACACCTAGTATCGAACATGATGATTCTCAAGAGGATCCTTGTTTGGAACTAGCTATCATTCCTACTGTGTTGGATGTAGTCCCTCTTGTGAGTTACCCACCTTCCCTAAATAATATACAACAACATGGGGAGAGTAGGCGGCACGCTTGATCAGCTTGTCCTTTATGGTAGCCTTTGTTGTGTGTTTTCCTATTGTACTATTTTTCTCCCGTGATGTGTTTGCTAAATGTTAGATTCTTTTATATGACCCTTGTTTCTTAGTTGGTGCAAGGTGATAAAGTAATCTAACCTATTGTACAATTCCTCTATATGTATCTCTATTCTCCTATTTGTTGTTTCATGTTATGTTGTACTTGTGCTATTGTTCATAAATATTTCCTTGTGTAATCTGCTTGGATCCGAGATGTGGTAGCACTAATTATTTTTGGTCTCCATGTCATGATCTGAAAAGATTCTTCTTCATATCTCTTATGTGATCTTTCCTCCTTTGTGATTTTAGTTCTACTTCCTTTGGGGAATGATGTCAATTCATTTGCAATAATATCATATCATATATATATATATATATATATATATATATATATATATATATATATATATATATATATATATATATATATATATATATATATATATATATATATATATATATATATATATATATATATATATATATAAAATCTTATGATCATATTGACCCCACTACAAGTAGATCCCTTCTGTGTTCTCTATATGTTTATGTGGTATTTCCCTTGATATGTCTTTGTCTGGGGGCATCTTGTAGTGGAAACGTAATCAGTGGAGTTGTTTATGTTTCTGTTAAAGCCATTGCTCCTGTTAAAGTGTTAGCAATGACTTTAACGTGGGGGCATACGCTCTGCTCACCTATTGCACACACGCACTTTTTAATACACATATTATTTTTTAAGATACCTTTTCTCCCTTTTTGGATTAGTTACTAATCCTTAAAGCATGGATTTATATTTCAGGATCTCTTGATCCCACCAATTTCATATTTTTGATCCCTTAAGGTCGAAGGTGTCCTTAAGACTGGATCTCTTTTGCTTTTGGTTTTATTCTTATGGAATAGAATATTCCTAAGGGTGAATCCTTGATGGGTTGACTAGTGAGTAGCCACATTCACTAGGTGGTTCAATTCCATCTTTCCATTTGTGTTGTTTCCTTGTGTGGTTCACAATGGGACATAAGTTCTCATTGGGCGAGATAATCACACCCTCTCTTTCTCTCTCTCTAGAGATGTTTCTCTTATTATGATCTTGGATTTGGAGAAGACTTGAGTCCCTGGGGGCTTGAGGTTTCTCTTTATCCCTTTGATTATGATAAGATAATCTTTTCATTTTGATCTTCTTTACCAAGAGTTTGCATCGAGTCCATACTCTTGCTAAAGCGGGGGCTTAATGTATCATCTTAAAATGGAAGCACTTCCATGATAAGAGTGTTTAGCCCTCCAAGTGAGTGGTCTGGGGTCATGTTAAGCACCTTGATCAGGTCTTTGCATGTATTTGGCTTTCTCCCCCCATTCTGCTTCTCTCTCCACCTGTTTTCACTTTATTTATGCATTTCCTAGCATTCTGGATTGAGGTCCTAAGATTTTTGACCTCAAGGTCAAAGATGACCTTGAGGGTTAATGATGACCTCAACCCTAACCTAGGTTAGGGATGACCTCAACCTTGACCTAGGGTGGGGTCTACCTCATCCTTGACCCAGGGTTCAAATTTCAAGGTTCGATGATTTCCAGGTGTCGGGTTTCAAAAATATTTCTTTTCCCACTTTCGAGTTGGCCATTTCGGGTTTTAGAATGGTAAATACTTAAATTTCATTTAATTTGGGTCCATTTCTAGGGGTTAAGGTTAATTGGGATTTAATTCCCCAATTTCGGCCTTCTCTAGAAGTTTGTTCCCTAGATCACTATAAAAGGAAGCCTTCCTCTCTCATTTTGACATCCACTTTTCAATCAATTCTCACCAAGCAATTTCATGATCAAGCTCTCAAGTGAAATAAAGAAAGCAAGAAGGAGAAGGAAAGAAAACAAGCATTCATTCATCCTCAAGCCTAACATTCAATTTTTCAAGCATTCAAACATCCATCAAGGAGATCCATTGTTATCCATTGAAGGATTCAATCTCTTTGGAGTCCCCTTGAAGATTTCTCCATCCACATTCATCCAAGCCTCCTCATATGCAAAGATCCATTCAAGATTGGTGTTGAAGATCAAATTCCATTGATTTGAGACATCCTATATTCATTCTACATCCATTTGTAGCATCCCTACTTGTGGATTCAAGGATTCGAATCCTCCACAAGGACTTCAACATAAGCAAGGTGAATTGTTTCATTTACTTTGTTTATACACATTACAATTTCAATTCAATTTCAAGGTGAATTCCTAAATTGGGGTTTGACCAAGGCAAACCCCCCATACAAACAATAAAAACCTCTTTTTCTTGCAGGTACAGGTGCAGAACTGTGGATCAGAGCTTGGATCTAGATACCCTTTTCAGTGAACTTTTGAGATTCGTGAACACAATCAAAGATGACCTTCAAAATCTCAAAGTAGTCTTTGACCTTTTATCAGGGTCAAAGACTACTTGTTGCCGGAAAGACAAAAGTTTTTTGGGTTTTCTTCATCTCAGCATTTCCAGTTTGAAACAGGTTGTAGAATTGCCCAAAACTATGCGTAGGCATCAAAAATCAGTATTTTCTAGATTTTCCCTATTTTGAAGTTAGTATTTGCCTTTCAATTATTTCAGATTTCAAGCATATACTATTCATAGCAAAATATAAGGTTTTCTTCTTCATTCATATTCTCCATAGATTGATTCTTTTGTGTATTGACCTTTTGGTTGATCAATTTGGATCTCTCCTTTGGGAATTTGGATTTAGAAGTAGATCTCATATTTCCCCCATTCAATTAGGTGATTCCATTTCAACTCTATTAATTTTGACATGTATACCATTTTATCTCATTTAGTATCATGTAGGGCTCTTTCTACCAGAATTTTTATTAGACCATGATAGGTGATGGAATTCTACCTTCCCTTCCTAACCTCTTCAGAACTCAAATTCAACAATGAATACAGGACATTGGGAACATTTACTAAATGGTCATGCCACAAATGACTCAAAAGCTTGAAGTGAATGACATGTAGGAAAGAGAACCTCCTTTTGCAAGTAATGTACCTTATAATGTGTACTGATAACTGAGGGTACTAACCAGGAAGAGACATTCATCTAGCACCTTGTTTTCTATATTCCATTACGGTGTCTTCTGGCAAAGAAAATTCTTGTCGAGCTGTGTGAGCATCATGACTATGTGGAAATTCTTCACGTGTGGCAAGAAGTCCAGAAACTTTTTCAATTTTCACCTCCAAAGCTTCTACTTTTAATCATTTTACATACACGACCCCATTACTATATGTCTGTAGGAATTCCAATGCCATAGCCTCATTGTGACCATTCAATGGTACAAAATATGTAAGCCATCCTACATGGTTAAATGTCTGAACACTAGCCTGGTCTTGCAATAAAGATGCATGATTGGCTGGCTCAGAGCATATAGGCTATCCACCCATCTTGTTTGCTTGAGAGATTCTGCAACCTTGATTCTTCTAATTCTAGTGGCTTCCTTAACAACTTCTCCTATTCTTTGTTCTTCCCAGAATTCAACTACAATAGGGTTTGATAATTATAAAAAAAAGACTATCTTGGCTCTCTCAGTGGGTATCTTAGGTGAAATGGTAGAGGAATTCAAAAAGAAAAATAAAATTGAAGCTGGAATTTCAGAGTTAAAAAATAAACTTAAGGCTAAAATTTTTGGATACAGGGGCTGTTAAATCAATGGCTGGACAGTATAGGCTTGCAAATTAATAATGGTGATCTTAAGCGAGGATAGTTATTACATCACACACTTAAACTAACTGTCCCCTATGAAAAATATGTAGGTGTCCTCACATGCATGGCTCAAAAGTACATCAATACTTGGAAAAATTACTAAATTAATTGAAGCATTAGTTATAATAATGTTAAACCAAGTAAAAAGCATTTGAAATAATAAATGAATGTGTAGCTAGAATATAATAGCCATAAATGCCAAAATCTAAAAATATTGAGTGACGTGTGCCAAACAAAAAGTAATACATTGCATGATGACGATGTTATGGATGGATGAATATGGGAGATAAATGTGATGAGATGTGATGTGATAGGTTCTTTATTATGACAAGAAATATTTTCATGGGAATCAAAAACTATATTATGATTGCATTCATGCATAATTAAAGTAATGACCATAGGGAGTTGTTGGTTGTAGGAGAATATTTAGTTGGAGGAGGTCTATCAATTGTAGAGAAGTATTCAGCTGGATGAGGTCCATTGGCTACAAAGAGTTCATCGACTGCAGGAGCTTTATCAACTGCAGGGGGTTCAGCTACGGTAGGAGAAATCTCAAACTATCACAAAAATTTGACCCTTGTTTCTGGTTTATGGTACAAATGGAGTATGTGCCCATTTACCAACAACTTGAAAAATATGGGGTCGATGGTTGATAATTGAACCACACCATTAGCATATACATTTTCAATTTCATAAGGACCAAGCCATCTTGTAGTAAGCTTACCTCGTGTCTCTTGATAATGAGAGTCGTACAGGTGAGACCAATCACCAGGAGTAAACCATTTGTTGAGGATATGTGAGTCATGCCACCTTTTTTGCTATATCTAGATCATTTCAGTGTGTTGCAGGGCTGCCTTTCATATTTCATCCAGTTGGTTAAGCTGCATGATCCTGTTGCATTGTTCTTTTGGAAGATCAATGTTTAGTTATAATGTCCTTCTCAAGGTCTTATGCTCAAATTATAGGCATGAAAACTTTCTTTCCATAAACCAGTTCAAAAGGTGTGAAACCTGTCGTCATCTTCCATGTTGTCTTATATGCCCAGACTACTTCTTGTAACCTTGTGCTCCAGTCCTTTTTGTGTAACTGCACTATTTTTTTTAGAATGGCCTCTATCTCTCTATTTGTAATTTCTTATTGTCCATTTTCCTGTGGGTGATATGGACTTGATTTCATATGGTGAATATTATATTCATTCATTAGGGCAATGATCAATGTTGATGTGAATTGAGCACCCTGATCAGTAACCAGTTCTCTTGGTACACCATATTGTGTGAAGATTTCTTCATATAAAAGCTCAGCCACCTTATTATCCTGAGCTTGTTTCATGGCATGTACCTCCACCCATTTTGTTACATAGTCAGTACACACAAGAATGTATGAATTATCATTTGATGAAGGGTTGATGGGTCCAACAAAATCTAACCCCCATTTATCAAATGGAGTCACTACCACTTGAGAAAAGAGAGGCATTTGGTCAGACTTTGTTGGTCACCCCATCCTTTGGCATCAGTCACATTTTCTTGTGTAGTTGACAACATCTTTATGGAGGATTGGTCAGTAGTATCCTATGCTTAGTATCTTCATTGTTGTTCTTTTGGCTACAAAATACCCCCCAAAAGGCTCATCATGACATGCATTGAGGATGTCATAGGTTTCATCCTCCTTGACACATCGTCTCAATATTTGATCGGGCCCATTATAGAATAGACAATCAACAATCCATGAAAAGTTGAAAGTTTTTTCTATGAGGAGTCTCTTTTCTTTTGGTGAGAAATAGAGAGTTACCTTTTGAGAAACTAAGTAGTTTGCAATATCTGTATACCAGGGATTTTTGGCTGAAATGGAGAACATGTGATCATCAAGAAAGCTATCATCAATAATTTGTGATTCATTTGCATTCTACAATTGTGAGAGGAAGTCTGCAACCACATTTAACTTGCCTGGCTTATCCACTATGGTGATATTAAATTCTTGTAACAGTAGAAGCCATCTGACTAATCTTCAGGTGTGATTACAGGATTATTAGCAAGATACTTAATGGTTGCATAGTCATTATGTACAAATATCTAGTAGCCTATGATGTAGTGGGAAAATTTATTTAGAGCATAAATAATAGCCAAAAGCTCCTTCTCTATGACTGTGTAATTTAGTTTCACTCCTTGCAGATTTTTGCTAATGAAATATATGGCATGTTCTACCATATCTTCTTTCAGTCTTAGTACAAATCCTATTGCATGATTTGAGGCATCAGTATGAATTTGGAATGGAAGTGCCCAATTAGGTCCTCATAAAACAAGAGCTTGAGTAAGAACCAACTTCAACTATAGGAATGCTTGATCACAATTGGGGGTCCATGTAAATTCTAAATCTTTGGTGAGTAGAGAATGAAGGGGAATGGCCATTTTGCTGAAGTCTTTGATGAATCTTCTATAATAACCAGTGTGTCCAAGAAAACTTTAGACATCTTTTTGCTTGGTTGGTGTTGGAAGGTTTTGAATAACTTCAATTTTTTCTAGGTCCACTTGGATTCCAACAATAGATATATAGTGACCAAGCACTATCCCTTCTTGCATCATCATGAAGCACTTTTCACAGTTTCGAAATAGGTTGTTTTCTTCACACCTTTTTAGGACTTTATCTAGGTTTTTTAGGGCTTCCTCATAAGTTTCACCATATGTTGTCAAGTCATCCATATAAATCTCCATACAGTCATGAGAGATATCAGTGAAAATGTTGATAATCACTCTTTGGAATGTTGTTGGTGCATTACAAAGACCAAAAGGAAAAACTGAATAGGCAAAAGTTCCCTAGAGGCAAGTGAATGTAGTCTTTTCCTGATCCTTAGGAAAGATTTGGATTTGGTTGTACCCACTATACCCATCTAGGAAGGAAAAATACTTTTTACCTACCAAGGAGTCCAATACCTGGTCAATTAAAGGAAGGGCGAAGTGATCCTTTTTAGTTGCATTGTTGATCTGTATATAGTCCACACACACTTGCCATTTTCCTCCTTTTTTGGGCACAATCACTAATGGAGAAACCCACTGGCTATCTGATATTGGATATATAAATCCAACATTGAGGAGTTTTTGTAATTCTATTTTGACTCTTTCTCTTAATGTTGGGTTTACTCATCTTTTAAATTGCCTCACAAGGGGTTTGTCCTCTTTTAGATATATCCTATGGGTACACAGTTTTGGGTCCAAGCCTTTCGTGTCAGAATAATCCTATGCAAATACTATAGTATGGTCCGTCGACATTTTAGTTAATGATGTTTACTGCTAAGGAGTTAGTTGGCTATTGATAATCAAGCAGTGACCATGAGACACCTCTATTTTCTTAGTCAGCTCTATCATAGATACGTCCATTAATGAGGGAACTTGTATCTCACAGGGAAGCAACTAGTGGTAGAGTTGTTTGGCTGCAAGAGAAGCCCATTGGTAATTAGGGTTTAAAACCTATAAAGAGCAGTTAGTAGAGGAACATTCCAAAGAATCTAGGTTCAATCCATACTAGTTATGTAGGCTATTGGTGATCACTTTGTCTTCTTCCTGGAGATGTAGGAAGGGATCTCTTTTTAACATCATTAACTGAGACACTGAGTTTATATCCTTGACTTCTTCTCCTATGTTAGGCCATATTGGTGAGGCTAATTGCATTTGAGGTTGGGCAGGTGGATATAGGACTATATTCTTAGTGTGTTGACCATTAGAGATGGTCATATCCCCTTAGCAACATCCTATGTAAGCATCAACAGTTCATAACCAAGGCCTGCCAAGTATAATTGGGTATCCCCTAGTGTAGCTTTGAGTGATAGTATCATGAAATCAGCTGGGTTATGATATTTATAGTAGCTCCATGATCTATTAATGCATTTTTAATGGTTGTCCCATTAATAATGACTTTGACAACAGGGATGCCTGGGTCAAAATATTTTGGGATGGTAAGCTTTCCTAACATGATGTTAGCTAGTTTTCCCAATACATGGACAGTTTGGGGATCCTTTTTCTTACGGTTGGGCTTCTTGAAGCAAGCTTCTTTTATGGCTTTTCCATATGTAGGAACATCCTTAATTACTTGAAATAAAGGTATTTGAACATTAATGTTCTTTAACTGATCAAGAATATTAAAGGTTATTTCTTTAGTAGGCTTTAGATTGTTGTGCTACAGTATTTGTAGAAAAGGAGGCCCAGTGTGTTGGCTTTTATCAAGTATAGGTTGTGGTACTGGTAAAGGAGGAGTGTGTTCAAGCTGGATAGGATCTTCTTGGGGTACTTTAGTTATGATTGGATGCTTAGGAGCAGGGAGAGTAGTTCCAGACCATAGGTGGATATCATCAAGTGTGATTACATAGGTAGGATATTGCATGGGGTACTGCATTTGGTCAGTAGCATACACACTTTTTTGAGGTATAGGAGGCATGTTGTTTGGGTTTGGTTATGGTTGTGTAGGCAATTGTGTAGGCTTTAGAGGCAAATTATTGGTTACTAGTGGTGGCAAGAGTACTTTCTGCTATGGAGGCTAAAGAGGTGGAGGCAGATATCCTTGAGGCTGATTTGGCCATTGCTTACCTCCTCACCACTGAGGGTTCTATTGCCAATTACCCTGTGGTGGCTACCATGCCCCTTGGGATTATTTCCAATTCCCCTGAGGGTTTTTCCACTAGGGACTAGGGTAATTTTTCCACTGATTCTAAAAGTTGTTCCAGGGAGGATTTTTATAATTCATAGAAGGTTGCCATTGATTATTAAAAAATGGATTATTGAATGTAAGTGGGTCCTAAGGCATACCTTGTCTTTGCACCCATGGTAATTGTTGAGCAATGAAGAACAAATGCTCATCCACTGGTTCAATTGGTTTGTTGTCAGTTGGCATCTAGGTAGTCTCCACATTAGCAACCAGTTTACACCAGCAATCTCTCTTCTTCTATCTACAATGGGGACAAAATTAAGCTAGCATGGCCTCTACTTCCTCGTGCTTCTTCTTTTCCTGCAAGGTATTCAACTGTGTGGCCATGTTGTTGATGATATCTTGCTTAAAATCAGACAATAGATGTGTTATCTCTGTTCTGGAAGTGTCTACACCATTTATCTTCCCCGTCGTGGACCTATATCCCCTTCCTCTCTTACCGGAAGCTCTGAAGTACTTGAGGAATATCTTTTTTATATCATCCCATGTAGAATGGGTTATATCACCTCCTGCCATCAAGTCTAGTACTTCAGTGCATCCATCTTGTATGCCTCTCAGAAAGAGCAACTTCTGAGATTCTTCATTAAGTGCATTCTTTGTGTTCCTTTGTAGACTAAACATGAACCGTGACATATAGTCCTCGAGAGTCTCATCCTCTTTTTGTGATATTTTAAAGATGTCTTCCCCTCACATATTGGTTCCTCGATGATACTCCTTATATTTAAGTAAGAATGCAGCTTGCATTTCTACCCAATCATGGACAACATCCCACCCCTAGCCCATAAACTAATGCAATGCAGATTTCTTAAGAGTCGCAAGAAAGAGTTTGATCTTGTGGGCATCAATGGTGTAGTCATAACTCCTACAGAGGATATCAAACTCAAAGAGAAAGGTATCCGAATCTTCTGTCATAAGACTATATAATTTTTGAAGGGCAGAGGAAGGTATATTTCTAAGGTTGTTATTGTCTCACTGGTCAGTGATGGGAAATGGAAATGTGGGGGGATTCACCATCCATGGAGGATTTATAGGATGCGGAGGAGGTGGATAATGTGGTTGATAGATGAATAGTTGTAAAGATTTTTCCTGTCTAACAGGATTTTCATGGAATCAATCTCTTAGATGAGAGAAGGCTTTAGCAAATGCATTAATTTTAGCTTGATCTTCAAAGGAAACAAGGTGTTCTTCTTTAGAGGATGAGGATGAGGATTTAGTCTCAAGAAGTTCAATGCTAGCATCAATAAATGGGCTCTCCTCTTCAAATGGATGATTGGATTAATTTGGCAAGTACCTTCCTCTAGTGTCTCTTCTTCTATTATGCATGCAGCTAGTAGGAAGTGATGCAAATTGTAGTGTTTCTCAAAATGAAATGTATTTTACTTAAAGTTGGAAATAAAAGAAAATCCTAGGAATGGCTTAGTGAGGACTAGGTTTGGCACTGTCCCCAACAACGGTGCCAAAAATGATCGCTTCTTATAAAGGCTCAGAAACTAGGTATAATTCTGGACTCAGGGATTGGACATCCAACTGAGCAGTTTATCTTCTTCATAAAAACTCATTTAGTATGTCAACCTAGGGACGTGTTACTTGAAATGGGCCAAAAAGTATATGCACCAAGTGTCACTCAGCCATACATTCTATAGTTGCTGTAGGAAAAAAATGTTGGAAGGAAACTATCTTATGATTGCAGGAAACAAATACTAGAATGATACTTAAACTAAAGTTGCAGAAAAGTAAGTACTAGAATGGAAACTATAGAAATGTAGATGCTAAAAAAATATGAAGATTTTTTAGAACTATACCATAATACTTCTGTTGTTCCACTGCTTTGGCTATAGGAACAGTTTAACAATGGACACTGAAGTAGTGGAAATACAGGAAAGTAATTCTAACTAGCATGAATATATCTAACTATGGATTTCTCACCAAGTGGGCCCCCTTGGATGAGTATTCCAATCACAATTATGAAAAGTTAAATCTCGACACTTCATTTTCTCATTGATTGAATAATTAAGTACAGAGATTTATAAGCTAGAAAACAACAAAAAACTATATTGCCAATAAACTGATAATGCCCTCCCTTCTCATGTAGGAGCAAGGCTATATTTAAAGGAAAACTTCTAACAACTTATCTAACTATGCTATAGAAATAGGTCGATCTTTATTACAACATTACTAACTGAAAAGAAGGAAAGCTATTTAAAGTTGAAACAGATTAGATCTAGAAAAAAGGAAAGAGTTACCGCAACAAAAAATCTAACTTCCTACTCTCTCTCCAAGATTTCTTCAGGGAATTCATCACATTTCCTTAGTCTTCGCTAGATGACTACCACCTTTCTCTTCTAGAAACCCTCAACTAGTGTTGCATGAATACTTCTCTGCTAGAACTTGCTAGAAGACCGGGTTGAGCATTCAGTGAATGAATACGCTTTACCTGGTCAAAACAACAGTTACTATTTCGATGTACTGCACTTAAAAGGTTAGGATAAAGACATTCATGGTGATAAATACCAAAATACACATAATCATTCATATTCAAATAACTACTTTTCTTATTAAAAACATAACCATAACTTAAAAATACGTAACATAGTAATCTATCCAAGTATAGCATATTAAAGTGATTTAATTAACTACACAATCACCTAAACATGACTAAGTCTTCTAATTCACTTCATCCACCTAGTCACCTGACACATCACCTTGGCTAAAATAAATAATTATTATTAATTATTTATTCATATTTATCCTCACCCACACATGTCCTATTCTTAAGGGCTATGTGGCCTCATAGGACTTGGTCTCATGACCACATGTCCTCTCAACAACCAAGTCAAGAGACATTCCCTATTCCTAAGGGGCTTCTCAAGCCACCTCTAAGGGTCAAAGGTGACTCATGGGACACTTGTACAAAGAGTCCTCATGAGGAAAATGTCTCTCCCCCTTTCTCTCTTTGGTCTTTGTGAGACACTTGACATGTGTCTTTCCCTTCCACCTTCTTCTCCTCCATGTCAATGTGAGAGGAACATCATCCCTATTCTTCCTCTCACATTCCAACTACATCCCCCTTTCTCTCAACTCCTTCAACCAAGTCAATCCTAGCCCTAGGATCTTCCACCTTTCATTCTCAACCGTAGGATTGTGCCACCTAGGCCTAGATCCTCCAAAACTCTATAAAAGGAGCCTCATTTCCCATTTGAGAGCTAATAGGTATTTTTTATAACAAGCATCCAAGCATCCAAGCATCCAAGCATTCAAGCATCCAAGCATTCAAGCAATCAAGCATTCCATAGCAATCATCATTTCATTTGCATTTTTATCCATTAGTTTGCATAAGCTATTGTGCACTCAATTTCATTCAATCTCCACACTTTGGTAGCATCTTGGGAGAAGGCTTCATTTTGGAAATCTGAGAGCTCAACGTCTTAAAGAAATCAAAGCTAGGAGGACAATGGAGACAAGCTGCATGGTAGGTGAAGGTAATTAAATTAGTTTCATCATTTCATAGTTACTTTGCATTCTTCATTGTGTTTGCATTTAGATAGATTCATTGGCTTTAATAGTTAATTTATCATTTCTAGTTGTTAGACATCTAATTTGCATACAGAAGGTCTTAGAGGCTCTGGATTGTCATCAACCCTTGGCTGACTGGAGCTTGTGCGAGTTAGGTATTGTAGACCAGGTCCTGCCATTTTCAAAAAGTGGATAATAGCCAAACAAAGCTACAGTTAAAAAGTTATGGCCTCTAGAAGTTGGGCTACCTAAAAATATAATTTGTAATTATTTTGAGCTGACCCTAATGTAATAATTGTGAAAAATAAAATAATTCTAAGGGTATTCGGCCTTGAGGGCTAAATTTTTGGAACCTTCTTAGAGGGTGGAAAATTGCCTATTTAAGGAAGGCACGTAGTGTTTTCTAAGGTAGTTCAGAGTAGTTTTGGGTAATTATTTGAGGCTTTTCCTATAGAATATTGTGAGGAAAATGTCCATGTGGCTTTGCATATTGTAACTCTAAAATTTGTAATTCCACACTTGTGGAGATAATAAGAATCTCATTTTATGTTCTTGCAAATTGTTGTTTCTCTGCCTATGTTATGTGTTTGTGGTATTAAGGGGAGCACCCTTCATCATGGAACCATTCATTGTTTTCTATGTGTTTATTTTTATGCAAAGGGATTGCATTATTGTCTTGGCTTTTGTGCCGCAATGCATCACATGCAGTTTGCCATATTAATTAAATAAAGCTCTCATGACATAAAGTGAACTTATGAAAGAAAGTTTCATCAAATAATCTCTCAAATTTCCTCATGGGATTCTATTCCTAAAATCTAGCTTCCATCCCTATTTAATAGCCTCCACTCCCTCTTTTCTCTCCATCTCTTACACTTTCCTATTTCAAACTCTTGCACTCTCCTAGTTAACTACTCATCCAATTTTCAAGTTTCCAAATGAGATTTCACTCATTTTGGCTTATTTCTAAAGTGCACTTCACATTAATTTAGTCATTTTTCCTCCCAAACTCCAATTTTATTTGTGTATTCTAAATGCACTCCAAATCTTGTCATAAATCATTGAATTTTCCCAATTATATATCAAATTGCGAGTTTGGAGGATTTCCTCTCAAATTCTATAAATTGGTCTCAATTTCTCATTTTTTTGGCTAACCACACTCCTAGTATTCTCATTATGCTCTTTTTGCTTTCAATTGTACTACATATTTTGTCAGTATCATAGAACTACATCAATCAAATTCAATGGAGAAGAAAGGAGAGCATTGGAACTACATTTGAAGGGAGTTTTATGTTATTTTGCATATGTTTTTAAGCTCTCATTTAAAATGGTTTTAATGTTAGATTAGATAGGTTTGCATATATTTGTTTATGAGATTTGTGGTTCTCTCATTTATGCACCTTTTTCTAGTCTTACACTATCTATATAATCTTATCATATATTACATTATATAGGATAATGTTAGAGTAAATGGTTCTTTTCCATTTCACTCATGACTTATGTTTACTTAGGTGAACTTATTTATTAGGAGGAATTATTTATTTTGGATATTATTTTTAGGAGATATTGATGAGTTATACTTTGAGTCTATCCTTTCCTTGGATAAGGATAAGGATGAGTCATAATTTGAATCCACCCTCTCCTTGGATATGGTTGAGTTCCATCAGGACTCTACTTCCTCTAGGTTAAGATACTTGTCTCAACCTTGTCCATGCCTCGTATGAGCTCTTGCCTAAATAAACAGGCTAGCTCACATGTATTTAGAAAGAATCATATATTAGAAATACATTGGATATTGTATTCTCCATATTGCAGATATATGATAAATTGGAAATCCATTGTAAATGCTAGAATAACATAATAAAGATTTCACTTGATGTTTTTATGCCTCTGAGCATATACATCAAGATTATCTAAATTTTTATTCTTCTTATTTAATTTCCAATTAGTGATCTAATACTTTCAAATGGATTTTGGTGTAGGGAGCATCTAAGGAAAAATAAAAATAAAAAATTGCCCAATAAGGCCTTTGCATGTATTTTGAGGAAAAAAATTAAAAAATTAAAAATAAAAATAAAAATTGCTTTGAACAGGGCCCACGCCACCATCCAGCCACCCATAGAGGCAACAACCCATGGGATTTGACTAGCCATAGCGGCATCTTCTCAGCAGGGACCTCCACCACTCGATCACTGCCCATGTGCAGCCAATGTCTATCCACCGCTCACTTGCAACTGACGTCTGACCTACCATCACCACCTTGCTGATAGCATCACTTGATCGACCACCCCTGCCACCACCAGTAGCGATGCTCCACCTTAGTGCCAGCTTGACCTCCATGTATTGCCAAGTCAATGCTAACATCATCACCCAGTCAACACTACGTTAGCAGCCCAATCAACAAACATTTCACTTTCTTAAATTTGACGACCATTCAACCATCAAAATATGACAGGTTGGCTTTTTCATGCGATGGTCATATGACCGTCAAATTTAATCACATATGTTTTTGACATCATCATAGGGTTAAATTTTCTTATCCTTCACCATTGGAGTTTTTGAATTATAGTTTGATTTCAAATGTCCATATCTTGCTCATTTTTTATCCTTTTTTGAGCAATTTTTTTTATTTGGGCTAGAATTTTGTAAAGTTTCTAGTGGTGGCATTAGATTTGCATTTTTGTGGCCAGATTGATCAGAATATGAATATTTTCATAACTATACATGTATGTTCTTGAATTTGACAACTTCTAGAGCTTCATATGGGCACATACAATAACATTTTTTGATAAATTTTTTTTGAAAGTGCATGAGTTTTTGTCTACTTTCCAAATCTACAATAAGATTTCAGTGATTTGGAGTGGAAATATCACTTTCATAAATTTGTTATTTTGGGGCTATATATGCAATTAATTAATCCTTGGATTTTAGTTTTCTGATTTGCCTTAGAAATTTGAAGGAGTTATCAGTTTATTTTTGTCATTACTTGGTTGTGTTATGGACTTTTCAAAAGTCAAAATCCTCACTCCATATAACTATCATGAGTGGAAAAAATCTATATCTAATTAGTTGTTAAGCATTGGATTGCTTAGAATCCCACTTGGACAGGATCTAGAACCAACTACAAGTATTGCATAATGGAGAAAATAGTTTGATCGAAGGGATAAAGCACTTTTCTCTCTTAGATTAACCATCTCTCATGATTTTCTATATCATATTGCATCTTGCACACATCCTCATGATGCTTGGACAACCTTGAAATGAATCTTTGGTAAACCTGATAGAATGATAAAATTCAGATTGGAGAATGAGCTCATAGGTCTCAATCCTAGTGATTTTGACAATATTCAAGAATTTTTCTCTAAGTTCAATTCTATTAGATTGGAGCTTTCTAATTGTGGCATTACTAAAAATGATGAACAATTGATATTATCTATTCTTTCCAAGCTAGGCCTTGACTATTCCATCTTTGTTTCTACATTCTATGCTACTATGGATGCTCTTGATAGTACATAAAAAATGCCTTCTGTTGATGAATTTGCAGCTCAACTCATAAGGGACCAAGCAAAGTTGGCTCACATGGATCAATTGAAGCATTCAAAGTATCATGCATTGGTTGCAAATGAATTCACCTCAAAGGCTTCAAATGGAAAAGGACAAAAGCAACATAAGGAACCTAAGCCTCTTGATAAAGGTAATGATTGTCCTTCACATCATAGTTCTGAATCAAAGTCCTCTTCTATAGAGGAATCGTCTAGAAAGAAGAGGGGAAAATATGCATATTGTAAAAAGATAGGACATGGTGAGCATACGTGTTTCCATAAGACTATTGATGATCTCACTCACATTCTTCAAAAGAACAATATCAAGTTTCCCTAATCAGTATCTACTCCATCTTTTAAAAATTTGGCAACTTCTACATCTACATCATCATCCAAGAATAAAGGTAAAGGTCAATCACTCATTGCTTCCACACATCCTGAGCAAGGTAAATAGCTTCTTGATTTAGGTGCATTCAATGGATATGTTTTCTTCTATTGATCCTTGTAATTCTCCACAAAGATTATTATTGGGAAACAACACATACATGAAGGTTTGTGGGAAAGGTACTATTCCTATGGGAGAGGGGACATTTAATGATGCTCTTTGTGTACCATCCTTAACCACTAATCTCCTTTCTATTTGCCTAAATATTCATGGGGCACAAGGAAAAATTGTAGAGTTCACTCTTGATTATGTCTACATTAGGGACATGGAGACTAGAGATGTTATAGCTATGGGAGTTGTTGATTGTGCATCTCTCTTGTATTATTTTACACATTTTGTTGATGATGATGATATCCATGATGTACCCAACTCTTTACCACGGGTGGATTTTGTATGTGAGGAGAAATTTGAACACTTGAATTATTGTATTCTTGAGACAAGTGTTGAGCCTACTCCTCCACCTCCTACTTCTTTAGACATTACTTCTACTATTCAACAAGATGATCATAGTACTTTAGATCTTGTAGTGTGGGATGCCTACTTGGATGACATTTTAACATTGTTTCTTGAGTCTCCTATTGTAGATTTGGGGGACATACTTGAGGGGGTTTCTCTTTTCTTTAATGACACCATCATTATTGGTGATACTTCTTCACCTTCTTTCGTGATTGGCATTCCTAACTCTTCTCCTTTACTTGGTTTTTCACATTTCATAGGTCAAATTGCTAATGTGATGGAATCTTTGCGCTTGGAGAGACCTATCTAGTCTTTAGAGATGCATACATGGAGACTTCCTCCTTTCAATTGCACATGGATTGGATTCTTCATCATTTGATGTATTTATTTCTTCCTAAGTGGAGAAATTTTACTTGTAGGCACTGGATACTCTTTTGTTTACATGTACACTTCATCAACATTGGATCTTCTTCAGTATGGGGGGGATATCATGTCTCCTATCATCCTTATTATGGGGGGATAATTGTCTATATATACATGATGTATGTATTTCTTTGGGGGTCTCTAGCACTCCATCCATCCATGCATCTTTTGTGTTTTCATCTCTTTGTTTGGGGGAAGGTATTTTCCCATGAGGTTTTCGCTCTATCTTTGCTTTATGAGAGACCTTATACATGGGTACCTAACATGGCCTCATATCGAGGACCCATCATGCATTGTGAGTTTCATTATTCTCCTAAGTTTCACTTAAGGAGGGTGTTATAGTAAATGATTCTTTTCCATTTCACTCATGACTTAAGTTTACTTAGGTGAACTTATTTATTAGGAGGAATTATTTATTTTGGATATTATTTTTAGGAGATATTGATGAGTCATACGTTGACTCTATCCTCTCCTTGGATAAGGATAAGGATGAGTCATACTTTGACTCTAGCTTCTCCTTGGATATGGTTGATTCCATTAGGACTCTACTTCCTCCAGGTTGAGACACTTGTCTCAACCTTGTCCATGCCTCCTATGAGCTCTTTCCTATATAAACATTCTAGCTCACGTGTATTTAGCAAGAATCATATATTGAAAATACATTGGGTACTATACTCTCCATATTGGAAATATATTGGAAATCCATTGTAAATGCTAGAATATCATAATAAAGATTTCACTTGATGTTGTTATGCCATTGAGCATATACATCAAGATTATCTAAATTGTTATTATGCTTATTTCATTTCCAATTAGTGATCTAATACTTTCGAATGAATTTTGGGTTATTTCTATTTTAGTATATTCTAACAAATAGATTATACATTTTAACCATAATTGTACATATATTATATAAATTTATTATAAGTTTTAAATTAATTTGAATAAATAAATAAATTAGTACTAGTTAGAGGGTTCTCTCGATGAATTCTCTTGTTGGGTCTGACACATGCCTTCACTATCTTATACATATTATTATTCTCATTTGAATTATGCAATCCTAATGTTCTTCAATTTGAAATAGTATGAAGGGAATAATTAGGGGAAGTGTACCAATAATTGTTATCGCTAACTTTGTGCACCAACATATCCTAAACTAGACTTTGGATTTTGAAGATTTTTTTTGGTTATCTCTACATGCAACTTACCTTCTTGTATCTATTGTTCTAGCTTCTAAGTAGTAATGACCCACATCATGGAATTTGTTAAGCACCAAAGGGACAAAAATGGTCATTTCAATGTGTCACCCAAAACATGACCCCTTTTCCATCATTATCCATTCGATTAGACAACAAAAAAGTTTTCACAATTGATCCAATACTTTTGCACAAATGCCCCAATAATCATGTACTATTCATACTAATAAACTTGCACAATTGATCTAACTACAAACTCTTTTTTTCCAAAAAATAGGTAACTATTGGATCATAGATGATTGTCTAGTGGGCTTTTAATTTATGAAATGTAGTGTGACATAATTGGAACATGGGGAGTAACTATTTCTCTTCCCCTATTTATAGGCAATGACAAATTGGCATTCCAAACAATTTTTGGTTGATTTTTTTCTTTGTAGATAAAGTAGGTGATTGTTGAAAATTTTATATGGTAAATATTAACAATTTATTGTCCTATATTTGTTCTAGAATTTTTTTTTTATTATTAAAAAAGATCTTCATTTTAAAACTTGGATGATCCCACAAAGTTGTGTCCCACTTTTAGGGATGAACAAAATCGGCGTCGTGGGGAAAAATAAAATTTTAGAGTCTTTGTGCGAAGTTGTTACTTTGGGCAAAGTGATGGACCCACTTCACGTGAAGTACCCTAGACAAGGGGCTTCGGGCGAAGACCCCCCCTTCACGCAAAGTACCCTATGTAGGGTACTTCGTGCAAAGGGTGTCTTCACGTGAAGCCCCTTTGGGCCGGATTTCATTATATATTTCTGGTGTTTATTTTTTATTTGTCATTGTCACTATTGGATTTTGTGGACCCCAGGCCTTGGAGCGAAGCACCTCAGCACATCAGCATGTCAGCACCTCCCGAGCTTTTTTGACATCTTCAGATTGTTAGCAGTATTAGGTATGCACATTTTTCTCATTTTTTATTGTAAATTATATGTTTTATATTTATTTTAGTTAGTTATTTGTTTTAAATAAATTTTTATTTGTATAAATGTTAGGAAATCGTAGTTAAATATTATCTAATATGTTAGAAATTGATAGTAGAATGTTAGAAAATCGTAATTAAATATTAGAAAATGATAGAAATATTAAAAATCACAGTATAAATGTTAGAATATGTTAGAAAATGGTAGAAAATTGTAGTAGTTTGTTAGCAACTGTTAGAAAATATTTACAAAACATTAGAAACCATAGTAGAAATGTTAGAAAATGTTAGAAACATTAAGATATTATAGAAATTATTAAAAATATTTGTTTTTAAATTTCAAGTTTAAAGTTGTAAATATTAGGAATCTCTCTCTCTCTCTCTCATGTACACGCATTTTTAGTAAATATTAGTTAGTTATTTGTTTTAAATAATTTTTAGTTTGTAGAAATCTTAGAAAATTGTAGTTAAATTTTTGAAAATGATCTAGTAGTATGTTAGAAAATGTTAAAAAATTGTAGTACAATAAGTTTATAGGACCCTTATTCCTCCCTTACGACATATTAAGACACTTAGGACCCCTTAGGAATCTCAAGATCTTATAATACATATTAGGATATCCTATGACCAATTGATGTACATGTTAGGTTCCATTAATACATACAAGGACTCATTGTTTCCCTCAAGGCTCCTTAAGACATATTCTAGGATGAATTAATGTAACCTATGGTCTCTTAGGACCTATTATGAGTCCTACAACCCCTTAAGACATTCTAGGACCATTATGTATCACTTATGACATCTTAAGACACATAGGACCTTTTAGGACCCATACAACCCATTATTATATCTTAAAATATCCTAGGACACATTCATCTATCTTAGCTTCTGTTAATACATATGCGAACCCATCATTGCCCATAAGAACCCTTAAGACATACTAGTATCAATTAATGTCAAAAGAATGCCACAATTTGATCAAGTGCAAGCTTGAATAGAGAAATACCTTTCCTTGTAGCTAGCCTAAGCTAGGGGCATTTTTGAAAGGTTTTGTCATTGTTTTTCAACTCACCTTGGCAATAGCCTCCTCCAAATGTGCTTGTCCTCCAATAAGTTAGTCAACACCAATAATCACAATGAGGAAAAATTAAAGCAAAATGAATGAAGCAACTAATAATGTTTTGAATTTTTAAGCACCTTAATTGCAAAGTTTTAAGAAAAACTTGAGCTTAAGGACTAAAGAATAAATTTAAAGATACGAATTTTGATTTGTATGCTTCAATAACAGCAAGCTATTTCTGATATACCTGATTGTCTTCTTCTTGCGTTGTTTCAAGAACTGCTTTGATATGAGCTACGTTCTCCTTCTTGATCTTTTTGGCCAAAGCTTTGCCCTCCTGATTGAATTTTGTCTCTGGCTTTCTCGCCTTTTTATGCCCTGTCATCCTGCAAAATAAAAGTCATTTTGCCACAGTCAGATTAATTAATTCATAAAATTCTTCAAAAGCGCACCAGAATTAATTGAAAGCGCTATTTTATTGCTCAAAAGTGTAGCTAATCTGATTGAAAGTGCTATTTTATTCTGCCAGTAAAATGTAAAAGCGCACAAATAACTCTTAAAAGTGCTACTAGAATAAGCAAAGGCGGTAAAATTTATGCAAAAGCGCTTAGAAAACTAGTGAAAGCGCCTACTAGTCAGGAGCAAAGCACTCTTTTATGATGCAAAAATGCTGAAAGATAAGGAGACCAAAGACATGACTCGCAAAGGCACTACAGATCAACGCAAAGGCACACAACTTTGCTGCAGAAGCATCAGAACAATGATTGAAAGCGTTGTTTCCTTTTGCAAAAGTGCTACTTAAACTGGCAAAAGTGCTATTTCTTGAAAAATCCGAGGGTTAATGATATGCAAATTTGGAAATAATGCAAAATTTCTGTATGATTAATGAAGTAGAGCATTCTGCCCCACGGTGGGCGCCATTTTTTACACTAGGGAAAGTGCCTTCATAGAATTAAGGTTAATCAATAATTGAAAATAGTAACTAAATACAACCACAAAGAAATAGAGCAACTATTTAGCAAAATAATGACTAATTGAGCATCCTGTGGCTCTCTAACTAAGATTGTTAATGAATAGCTCTTAGCAAGCTTCCATTAATGACAGTCCTAGAATGAGAATGATAAAGATAACAATGCTATTGCTAACAATTAGATCAAATTAAATGCTAAATGCTTCTCAAATGCCTTTCTAAGCTCAAATTGCAAGAGGTTCAATGCAATTCTCAGATGTGTGGATGATAATTATGAAAGAATTAGGCCTTCCTTTTATAGATTTTCCAATGGTAGGGGGTGTAGTTGTGTTTGATCATGGTTAAGCCTTGGTTGAGTCCTTGGTTCCATCCTTTGAAGACAAAGCAAAGTTTGTGTCCTCAAAACTTGGGACAAGTAGACAAGATCAATGGTCAATATTCCTTTTCACTTTGAGTGAATGAGATTGAATTTGGCTTGATCCATGTGAATGCCTTTCCTTTAATCCCATTGGTTGATTGATTTTCCTCCCTTTGTGGTTGTTGAGAGTAATTGAGATTTATTAATTGATTTAAATGAATTTATTTAGCCATGTACCCCTTGAATGGGTTGAATTTAATTTAATCCAAGACTATACAATTAATTGATTTAATTGTATTTTGATTTGATTTCACTTGATTAAAGTGCTCTCAATTTTGATTTTGATTGAATTAAGATTTGATTTTCATTTTGATTGGCTAATTATGCATTGTGATTCAATTGCTTCAATTTTGTCCTTGATTTGTCTTGATTTGCTTTGATTTGATCTTTGTCCATTTTTAGGTGATTACAAATGCCCCTCTTTGAGTTAACATGTGAAGCATGTCAATTCAAAGAATACTCTGATCTTGCTTGATGATAGGTCCTGATTCATTGATGGTTGATCTCTGGCATGGTTTGGTGCCTTTTGATGGTCGATCTTGATTTTCGATATGAGGTTGATGCAAATATGATCGATATGAAACTCTCTTGATATAGTTCTCTGATGATCATTTTGATATGATGTTTGTTCTAATGATGAATCTCGATATGATGCCTGATTTGATGATTGATTTCGATGTGATGCCCCTTTTGTTTGATGATGAAAATTTTCCTGATAAAAGCTTTTGCTTTGATTTGATGATCGGTCCCTTGATTTTTGATGATTTTATTGATTATATAAATTTGATTATCCAATGGTACGCCCCCTCAGAAATGAAATAAAATTCATACTTGATTTAATTATTGATTGACTCGGGATGATGTTGTTCATTTGATTTTGATAAAGTTCAAGTTTTTGATGAATTTTATTTGTATTTCTGATATCGATGTTGAATTCATTTTAATTTTAAATGCCCCGGTGTCAATTATTATGATGATCACATCATTTTATTAAGTCAAAAGTGGTAACAATGTACTTGCATAGGTTAAATTTTACCTCCTTTTAGGTCAAAACCTATATAAAGGGGTCAAAATCCCTTTTTACTATTCATTTACCATTTACTTTTGACTTTTACTCTCATTTTCCTTTTCCACTTGTCACGATGTCTATCCCTATCTGCGAGCATCGGTTTGAGAAATGCCAGCGATATCATTGGCTACCTGGCTCAGGACCTCCGGTGAGTACTTGTACCTTTCCATTTTTCCATTTATAGCTTTTTTTCCAAATTTTTCCAATTTTTTCTAGATAAAGAACCCTTTTTGCACTTTTTTTCCATGAATGGGTGCTTTTGCCACTTTTAAGGGTGCTTTTGCCTCTAAATGTGCACTTCTACACTTTTAAAGAGCGCTACCACAAATCACTTTGGCGCTTTCATTCGCCAATTTTAAGCCCTTCTGTGCTTTACCATTTCTTTGCATGCTTTTGCCTAGGTTTAGCACTTCCGCAACTTTAACCTACGCTTTTGCTGATTTTTCACACTTTTACAACTTTTTAGAGCACTTTTGATGTGCATTTGGGTGCTTTTGAAATTTTCATCGCTTTTGCAATATAGATGTGCACTTTTACTTCTTTAGGAAGTGCTTTTGATGTTTGCCGCTTTTACTCCATAAAACAACGCTTTTACTCTACAAGATTTCAGATTTTTAGATTTTTTACCAAGTTATAATTTTGTCGACGTCGTTAATCAATTGTCAGGTTTATGTTCCCAATTTTTGAGATTTTGTAACAAGTTGTAAGATGTTAGTTAGGGTTCAGTTATAGTTAGGATATCCATCATCAATCTAGATCCAGATGATAGGTGAAGATAAAATTTATGTTCTATCTGTGTAGAAACATGAAATCTGATTGTGGTTTTGATAAGTGTTGATGAAATTTTGATCAACTTAGAATAATCCCAATAATTTATGATTTCTTTTTTGATGTGTTTAAAATTTATTTTTGTAGTTGGAGCTCGGTTCTCTACGTATTCACGAATCTTATCCATTGTCCTGGGACATGATTCCTGCCCTGAGTGCTATCGACCATCGACATATTGCCTGGTGTGGTCTGTCGTTCCTTCTCTATCTTCCTCAAATCCATGTGAATCGGGGCCTTATTATTGTTATGGCTGAGCGTTGGCTCTCAGACCATAACACATTCCATCTTCCTATGGGTGAGATGACCATCACCCCTGAGGATGTGTATCATCTTCTCTAGTTGCATACCCAAGGAGAGCTTGTGTACTATGATACTATGTATGATGGTTTAGCCTGTCGCCGAGTATTTGGTGATGCTTCCATTGGTGATTAGCATATTCAGTGGGCCCAGGTTATCTTGTTCCCTATGTTACCTGCTATTCTTGGTACTCTTATTGGTGGCTTCCTACTTCCAAACCGGCGTGGACATGGATTTGTTGTTGGTTGGGGTCTTATTTTAGAGGATTTGATCGCAGATCCTCATCATTTTGATTGGGGTTCCTGTTTCCTAGCACATTTATATCATGAGCTACACATTGTCATGTATAGATGTTACTACTTTGACTATTGGAGCCATTTTATTATAGTTGTGGACTTGGGAGCACCTCCCGGTGACACGTCCTGTGACTACTCAAGATCATCCTGCTGGTTGGACATTTGCATGGATGTACAGTGGTATTATTAGGTAGACCTATATGGGTAAGCTTGATTACTGGTGATGTCGGATAGATGACATGGATACTGTCATTTGGAGGCCCTATCTTGGATGTGAGACTTGGCCAAAGGATGATAGTGAGCTTTCCTATATGTTTTGTCCTCGTTGGATGATTTGTCGATCCACTTTTGTGATTTAGAGATTCTACTTCCGCTGTGTGTTCCATCAGTATGGGTGCATTCAGGATATGCCTCAGGGTGTAGTGATGTATGCTCGTGTTCAGGCCAAGAGATCATTATGGGACCCTTGTGTTGATTATGGCACAATTGTTCGAGAGATTCAAGATCTAGGGTATCATCCCTGGAACCCTAGGTCATAAGTGATGGATGTTGGCATTACAGATGAGTATGGTGCTTGGCTACATAGGTATCCTTTTCCTAGATTTACTAATCCTGATGAGAGGATTCCTAGCATTGAGGAGTTATCTGATGGAGATGATGGAATTGATGAGGATGGGGTGATGATGATGATGATGGAGATGATGATGGAGGTGGCAGTCATCATGGTAGGATCAAGGGTCAACATAAATGACGGGGTCGTCACGGAGTGAGAGTAGGTCATATATAGATACCAGTGTTAGCTACTACTCCTATTCCTCCTAGAGCTAGAGATCAGGGTGGAGATGGATGGGTGGATAGAATTTTACATCAGGTGGCTAGAGTTTCTATATAGAGGCCTCATGTTAGATGAGAGAGAGCTGTTGATGTAGAGATTTCACAAGTGTTGCTTGATCAGGCACAAGGTCCTCCTGCTCAGCAGGTCATTCCTCCTTTGTTTCCTCTTGTTATTCCTTATGTTGTTCCTACCATTCAGGCACATGGTACTACTTTGATGCCCTCATCTTCATCACATCCTTCTTCTTCTTAGTTTGTTCCCCTGTTGGGTGATCCATCTTCATCTGCTCCCTCTTCTTATACTCCACTTCCACAGTCTACTAGAGCTTAGGGTTTTGCCCCTGCCTTAGCATCAGATGTTGCTTCCTTGCAGACCCAGATATCTTCTATTCAGCAATAGGTTTCATAGATGAGTTTTATGATGCAGTCATTTATGGTAGCTATGAGTCAGCATGGGTTACAGGCTAGTTCAAGCCATCCACCAGATAGTGCACCTAGTCCTCAAAATATCGATGATGTTGATGATTCTCCTGCTTGAGTGGTCTTATATATTCATGATCTTTCCTTTCCTTTTTATCATCGAGACATTGGATTTATGTTGTATCATTTTTAATTGGTTGATGTTTATTTGTTTATTGATACTTTGATATGTGATTGGACACTGATCTCTAGATATTACTTTCTTGATGATCATGTTATAGACTTTGATTTCTGATTCATTTATGATGATGGTACCATGGACTCTGATACTTTGATTGATTTAACTATATATGATGTCATCATGTGTTGGATTTCTTTCTAGATGTTTCATATGATATGCAGCTATATGATTCTATATGATTTTGTTTTATTATTGCATAATGGAATTTTCTCATGTATGCATATGTTCCAATGATGGTGAAATGGTTGTCTTATATATGACATAGAATAGATGAATGCAATATGATGGTTTATTTACTTTATGTTATTGATGGATATTAGATGGATAATGAATCTATTGCTTTTAATATGTAGATGTAATGTAATGATGGTCTTTTAATGATATATGTATGAATGGTATTATTATGAATGAGATGTTTGTAATGAATGATTTTAATGAATGTAATGATTTTTCCTTAATGCAATGTTATGGATGTAGTTTGATGTTGCTAATGACCTTTCTCATGTGTGAACTTTAATGATAATGGTGAACTTAATAATGTATGATCCTAATAATTCAAATGTTGGACACATCTAAATTAATGCAAGACTTAAATGATAATGATTTAATTAATGCAAGTAACCTAATGCAATGCACTTTGTTTTTTATTTCCAACACACTCGATCCTATATAATTGGTTTCTGATGATATTTTGATTGTTTGATTTGCATACACCCCCTTTTTTATTTAATTTCCCCTCTTGCAAATTACACTAAGTAAGGAAAAATAATATATGTAATGCACTTAATCTAAAATGAATGCAACTAACTGTCATTATTCAAAATTTGGAGCTTATAATCATCATTGAGCACTTTTGGAATCTCATTTTAGTACAACCATCACTAGTTTAACTATGACAATATGAATACTTTTCACCTCTTTGTTTACTTTCCCATCGGTCTCTTTGGTATGACTATCACTGATTGAAGCCAATCATGAGAGTGCAAATACTGATTTTGTCAAATTTTATGTTGCAAGTGGATTTTGATATTATGATATTGAAGATCAGAATAGCCAAGGTATCTATTTACGTAAACAAGCAGAAATCTCAGTTTTATTGTATATACAAGTCCTCGATGATTCTTTGATGATCACATCCTTAGACAAATAATATATGATTTGAAACTTTGATTTTAAGACAGTCATTCAGAAATCAAGAAAGTATCATCCTTTCATCATAGCTTGTCTAGTCTAAAACTTTCATTGACTTGCTAGAAAAACATGATTTCATAAATTGAGTCAACAATTAGAAAATTTTGCCATGTTTTTCAAATCCATAGTTCAAGTGTAGTTCCATCCATTTCAAATTTTTAATCCTGATAAAGATAAGGTCATTTAAGTTCTTGGATCAATTTTTCATTTTAGGCTCAAGTTGGATTGGTATGTAGATTTGATTAAGTGTTCCTCTTTCGAGTGTGATGAATTGATTCTCTGATTTAATAAAGCTTGCTTTGATGAATCCTTTCTCCTTTGGAGTAGATTTCCCCCAGTTTGATATTGATTTCATTTGTGGGACTTAAAACAATTTTTCGATTAGGTGACCAAAATCTTGAGGTATTTGCAAATGCAACTGTGGGGTTTTATTATGCAATATGTACAAATGCTAGTGAATGCAATATTTACAAGGTGACCTTCTACGTATGCAACTGACTTGGACTTTCAATGGTGCCTATTTACCAGGTTTTCACCAATTGAATGGATCTAGCTCTTTTTTTCTATTTTTTAAGCTTTTCTCTTTTTTTGCTACCAAGGTGCCTATTTGCTAGGTTTTCAGCAAGGCACTTTTTTTCTTTTTGATTTTTTTTGTATTTTTCTTTTTTTCAATTTTTTTCTTTTCTTAGGATTATATATGAATGTTTTTGCTTCTTCATGCTCAATTTTTCACTATTTTTTATCTTTTTTGATTTTCAAATGTTTTGGTCTTTTTCAGGATCTCTTTTCACTATGTACAATAAATATGATGTTACTCCATCTAATACTCTTTATCCTCTTTTGTCTTCCTCATGTGTAGAACTTCTTGAGATGTATGCTATTGATTGGCTCTTGCAGTTCTTCACCATCACAATCTGCTAGTTTGTATGTGTCAGTCCCAAAGTATTCAACAATAAGAAATGGTCCTAACCAGTTTACTTCCCACTTTCCTTTCTTTTCTCGTTATGCCTGGTTCTTAGGATTTTCTCTCAAAACTAAATCCCCTATTTGAAATGTCCTTGACTTGATGTATTTATTGTAAGATCTTGACATCCTATTTTGGTAAACCTTCAAGTGATCAAATGCTTGCTTTTTTTTTCATCTAAAATTTCTAGTTCTTGTAGCCTTGCAACCCTATAGTCTTCTTCATTGATCAACCCATGCATAGATATTCTCAAAGATGGAAGTTCTACCTCTAAAGGCAATACTGCTTCTATGCCAAAGACTAAGGAGAAAGGTGTAGCTCCTGTTGGCATTCTAATACTAGTTCTATAAGCCCACAAGGTTGGGTTTATCTTGATGTGCCAATTCCTTCCTAAATTATCCACTGTTCTCTTCAAAATTTTCAAGATATTTTTGTTTGTTGCTTCGGCTTGTCCATTACCTTGAGGGTAATAGATTGAAGAGGAATGATGAATCATGTGAAACTTAGTGCATAATTCTATTAAGTCTTTGTTCTTGAAATGCCTTGCATTATCTATTATGATGGCATGAGGTCTGCCATATCTACAAATTATGTGATTAAGGATAAACAAAGAAATTTGTTTGCCTGTTGCAGTTGATAGGGGTACAGCTTCCACCCACTTAGTAAAATATTAAGTTGTTGTGATGATAAATTTATGACCATTCGAAGATGGTGGATAAATCATCCCTATTAGGTCTAGCCCCCACTGATAAAATGGCCATGGTGTTGTCATACGATGAATTTCTTGTGCGGGTGCATGTATCAAATTCTTGTGGAATTGACATTTCTTACAAGTTTTTGCAAAGTCACATGAATATTTTTCCATGGTAGGCCAAAAATATCCTATCCTTAGAAGTTTCTTGGCTAGGGATAATCCGTTTGAATGTGATCAACAAATTCCTTCGTGGATTTCTCGTAAGGCTAACTTTGATTCTTCCTCTTCTAAACACCTAAGGAGCATTCCGTCAAGACTTTTTCGATACAATGTTTCGAAAACTATAGTATATTTGGTGACTTGTCAAATGAAGCTTTTCTTTTGGTTTCTGGTTTGGTTTAAGGGAAGGATTTGATCCTTTAAGTAAGTATAAATTAGGCCATACCAGAGTGATTCATTTGTAGTTAGCAAAAAAATGGTGTGAGGTTGGGTTGGGTCATTCGTGGGTTGAATTACTTCTTCTACCAAAAACTCGTATCTAGCATTCTGATCAGGTGTCTTCAAAAGTGAGGCCAAAGTTGACATAGCATCCGCTGCTTTGTTATTTTCTCTCAGCACTTGCTCAAATGTAATGAGTATGAAATACTTCTTGAGATTTTCCACCATGGTTTTGTAGGGTACCAATTTGGCATCCTTTGTTTGATATTCTTCATTAACTTGATTTATGACCAATTGTGAATCTCCATAAACTTTTAATTCTATCACTTTCCACTCTAATGCTAGCTTCATTCCAATAACCAATGTTGCATATTATGCTATATTATTGGTGCATTGAAATAATAATTTGTAGGATTTTTGGATAGTAGAGCCTTGAGGAGTGATGAGAAGTATGCCTGCTCCTGATCCATGGTGAGTGTAGGAACCATCAAAATAAAGCTGCCATGTTTTTGCCTCAACATTCACAATCTCTGAATCTAGGAATTCAATTTGTATAGGATGATCATCATGAAGTGGTGCTTCAGCTAATTGGTCCACAATGACTTGTCCTTTAATTGATTTTCTATCAACATATTCTATGTTGAATTCACTTAGTATCATCACCCACTTGGCTAGTCTTCCATTCAATGTTGTTTTGCTTAGCAAATACTTCAAAGGTTCAATCTTAGCAATGAGCCTTATCTTGTGGGCCAGCATATAATGGCATAATTTTTGTGAAGCAAAAACTATAGCCAAGCATTCCCTTTCCATAAATGTATAGTTTAGCTCATTTTTTACTAAGGTTCTACTAATGTAGTAAATTGCCTTTTCTTTTCCTGTTTCATCCTATTGTGCTAAAAGTGCCCCCAATGAATTCTCCATTGCTGAAATGTATAGGATCAAGGGCTTGCCTCTAATAGGTGGCATCAAGATTGGTGGATTTATAAGATATTTATTTAATAGATTAAAGGCTTCTTCACACTTTTCATCCCATTTGACTATTGTATCTTTGTGCAAGAGTTGATTGAAATTGTGGCATTTTTTTGCTAATTGGGAGATAAATATCCTAATGGATTGGATCCTTCCTTGTAAAGATCACATCTGACTAATGTTCTTGGGTGCTTCCATTTCCATTATAGCCTTTACTTTAGTGGGATCCACCTCTATCCTTTTGGTAGATACAATGTAACCTAAAAGCTTGTCGAATTGTACTCCAAAAGCACATTTCTTTGGGTTTAGTCTCACTTTGAATTCTTCTAGCCTTTCAAAAAAATTTGCTAAGATTGGTAGGTGTTCTTTCCTTGAATTTGATTTGGATAGTATGTCATCCACACAATCCTCCATGAATTTATGCATCATATTATGAAATATTGTGGTCATTGCTCTTTGATAGGTCGCTCCTGCATTCTTTAACCCAAATGGCATAACATTCCAACAAAATGTACCCCATGCACATGTAAAAGTGGTCTTATCTTGGTCTTCTAGTACTATCTTTATCTTATTATACCCACTAAATCCATCCATAAGTGAGAACATAGAGTGCCCTGTCGTTAAATCTACAATGGCATCAATACTCAAAAGTGGAAAATCGTCCTTAGGACATGCCAAGTTTAAGTCTCTAAAGTCCATGTAGATTCTAATGGATTTGTTTGCTTTTGATACTAGCACTATATTTGAGATCCATTATGCATAATCAATGGCCCTTATAAATCCCACTTTCAATAGTTTTTCTAACTCCACTTTGACAAGTAAGGCTATATGAGGATGCATTTTCCTTAGTTTTTGCTTAACAGGTTTTGCTCCTTCCTTGATATTGAGATGATGCATTATCAAATTTGGGTCTAAACCTAGCATATCATCATAAGACCATATGAAGTTAACTTGTCTTTCTTTAAAGAAATTAATGAATTCTATCCTTTCCTTGCTAGATAGGGATGTTGCTAAGTGGATGAACTTTGGCTCTGTTTCTGATCCAATGTTTATCTTTTTTGTTGGCTCAATTAATATTGGAGATCTTTCTTCATAGTGCTCTGATAGAACATCGAAAATCCCTTCCATAGGTGCCTCAGTTGGTTTTTCACCTTTGGAAACATCCTTTATTTCTTTGTTTTTTTCTTGATCTAATGTTGCCACAAAGTGGTTTTCAACACTTGATTCTTTTCCTTTTCTATTTTTTTTATTTTTTCATTTTTTCCCAAATTAGAAGTTTGGATGCTCCCTTTGATCATTTCTTCCTGATATTCTCTAATAGAAGAAGGTTTAACCACGTTGAGGTATTGAGACACCATGTTGTCATTCCAAAAAATTGGCAAGGTAGTTGGTTCAATGGCATTCCATTCGATTAGGTCAAGACGAATGAGAGTTAATGGTCAACACTAGGGTTTGTCTTGATTGGGTTTAAGGTATAGATCTTGTTATTGGAGGTTTCATACATTGTATCTTGAAAATCTCAGACATGGGCTTCCTCTAAATGTTCTAAAGAAGAAGGATCAAATTCCCCCTCACTAGAGTCCTCTCGGGTTTTTGTGGGATAGAGTTCATGTGGATTAAACCAGCATTTGATTCTTCTATAGTAGGTCTCCATGAAGGAATGTATGGTTCACCTACCCACTGATTGATTTCTATCTCTATACTTGGTACATCATTTAGAATCACTTGGCTAGAACTAGATGCTTGATTTGAAGTCGATTCTGTCATGGGTCCTTTATTTTTGGTAGAAGCATAGGTATGAATAACATCAATACCCTTTTCTTGGCATGACTCATCTGATAGGGTCTCCCATTCCCATTCATTAGAATCCTCATCACTATGAGACTCTAATTGTAATATTTGGCTATAAAGTTGGGGATGATGTTTTTGAGTGTATCCTTCTTCAAGATATCCTATTCTTGCTTTCTCCTTAGAATCTCACCATGTACTTTCTAAGGGTTCAATGATCCCTTCATTCTTTGTACCTAGAGGTCCTTGACCTTTGTATCCCATCTTTTGCATGATTGCAAACCCTTTCCCATATTGATGTGTGAGAATGGTTATATTTTGGATATGTTTGACATGGGCACTTGATTCTTCATCCTTGTACAACCAGTTCAAAATTTCATTATCCTCTTCATCCATGGCAGATGATGTACTTGCCCTCACAAAGTTATCATTGTATCTATGAGGCAGATTTTAGGGTTTCCCAAAGGACTTGGGTGATAAAGGTAGATCCATCATAGATAAGGAGTATTCGCCGACTCCTTTTTTCTTAATCTTACATTGTTTATCAAAAAATTTCATCATTTGGTCCTGTAATACCCCAAAAATGGGCTATAAGTTCATTAACCTCCTACATCTACAAATCGAACGAAATCAACATCGAAGTCCTAATCTAAGGCACATCTAAACATCATCAAATCCTAATTTATTATCATAAATTCTGCATCAGGGAATATTCCTAGTAATATTCCTAATCATCATAATTATCTTTGATTTAATGATTATTTGGCGATAAATCCTATTTATCCTAAAGTTTAATTAATTGAATATTCTCAATATTTAATTAATTAGATTTAATTCTGCCACTTAATTGTGTAATTAAATTTAATTCTATCTATTATTAATTGTATTATTTAATTTTGGCAATAAATCCAATATCCTATGAATAATTGATTAAATTTTTATTTAATTAATTAAAGCAAGTTGTCATTATTTAATAATATAGTTTTTAATAAAAGTTTGATTAAATAATTGATTAACCCATAAATCAATTGTTTATTTTCAAAAATCAGTTAAGTTGAGCATAAATCACTTTATTTATTTAATTAATTCATAATTATTATGCACATTCAAAAGAAACAGTTAAACTGCAAATCAGAAAATCAATGCAAAGTGTTGACTTTTTAGAACTCAACATCCTTTTGGAGTTCAAAAAGCTGATCTAAACTCTAATTTGAGTTAAAAAGCTATTTTTGCATGATTTGCATGTTTTTGGGAATTAAATTATCTTTATTATCAAATAACTCAAAAATCAAGCTGAGTTAATCTGAGTGATTTATGGCTTTCTTCCATGCACCTCCAAAGCCTTGGATTTCTATAAATTAAAGCCTCGGCTCATCTCAAAGCATCTCATAATTTTGCATAATCATGCTGAAGAATTGCTATCTAGAGAATCAAAGCTTATTGCGAATCAAGGCTATTGTGAGATCAATTTGGTTTTTATTCATATCATATTGTTTCTAGATTAGCATATCATAGATCAATTTTCATATTAGCAATAGATTTCATATCAGTTTTGATCATATCGTTGCATCTAAAATCCAAAAAAATAGATTAATTGCATTCATATTCCATATCCATCAATTTTGCATTCAAATCCTTCATTTAGGTGTCGTCAAGGTCACTGATCTCGATAACAATCTGAGAACATCAAACTCACACCTATTAGAAGGCAGTAGATCGCTTGGTTAGATTAGATTTCAATTTTGCATGATTTTTACTAACCTCTAATGTTTTACTGAAGTGTTGTGTCTATAGATTAGGTACAATTTTCACACACACAGGTCCATCTTTTGATAATGGGCCTCTTTGGTGAATACTTGAGTAGCTTGTATATGATCTTCTTTTATTTCTTCAATAATGTTATCCTAATTAACCATCTCTTTTCCTTTAGTCGAGGTAGTTGGGTTAATGAGTTTTGGTATGTCTTCAATAATAACTTCTTCTTCCATCTTTGCCTTTCCCTTCAACCAAGAAGTGTTCTTAGAATTTTGACCTTGCTCTACTTTCTTAGGTATGGACCCTTCAGCATTGTGTGGAACCAATGAGTCATTGATAGGCTTGACATTATTACAATATTGGAATGGATTTAGATCTCCACTTACCATTATCTCTTGACCTAGATATAGGAACTTTAAGCATTGATGATAAGTTGAAGGAACGGCTTGCATTTCATGGATCCATGGCCTTCCTAACAAAATATTTTAAGTCAATTTTAAGTCTAACACTTGGCATATGGTCTCTTTTCACATGGGACCAACTCTTATGGGTAAGACTATAACTCCTCCTGATGCTCTTTCTTCATCATCATAGGCTTTTATGGTTATTTTCTTCTTTGGGTCAATAGCCTCCTCAGAAAATCCTAGGGCTTTTACCAAACTAAGGGTACAAATATTTAGGCCCACACCTCCATCTATAAGGACTCTTTTCACCCTATGCTTGTGGATCAACACTTCTATGTTTAAGGGCAAATTTTGAGGATGATTAAGAGACATGTCATCTTTTTCAAAAAATGATAGGCAATGAGGTGTGATTAGGTGCCCTACCATATTTTGGAATTTGTCTACCTCCAAATTTAGAGGCACATTTGTTTCCAACAAGGCTTTTTCCAAGATATCCTTATGAATTGGTGATAGTTTGAGCAGCTCAAGAATAGAAATTTGAGTGGGAGTTCTTTGCAATTGATCTACCAAGTTGTATTGCTTTGATGATGATGTTGAAGCTTGGTTTGATATCACCACTTTTGGAGCATTGGTAGGTAGGAAAATTTTTGATGCTTGCTCCCTAGTGACAACATTTGATGATACTTCTGTTGACTTATCTTTGACTATGATAACGTTTATGGTTTGATCCTCTCGTAGGGTGTTTATCGTGTTATCATATGTGTGAGCAAATTTGACTTTCTCATTACCCTTTCTATGATTTTGATTCGATGACTCACCCTGTTCATGATTCAAAAAGAGATTCTTGTAGGCCGTGTGATCCTCATTGTTTTGAGGCCCTTCAATTTTGATGGTGTTATTATCAATTAGATCTTGCGCTAAGTGCTTCAATCTCATGCACTCATTGGTTGGATGACCTCTTTTTCGATGGTATTCACAATGATGAGATGCATTCCACCAATAAGGTTTGACTTTAGGTTCATAACTTGATATGTCGGGTAATGTGATAACTTGATTGGCCAACAAGGTTCTTAGTACATTCTCCAAAGGTTCACCTAAGTAGGTGAATTTCATTTTATTATAATTGGAGTTTGATTTTGACTTATTCCAAGTCTTATTGTTGGAAGTGTTGGGATTGTTGTTGGCATTATTGGAATTAAATGGAGCTTTACTTGATTGATTAACATTATTTGACAAATTAGCTCCATATGGTAGTATAAAAGGAGTAGACTTTAAGTTGTGTGCTTCCACAAATCCATCATTTACAAGGTTTTTATTGTTATTCTTCATCCAAGATTTAGATTTATCATTGTTATTGTTGGACCCTTGATTATTGAAATACTTAGGCAAATAATTATTGTTGTTACTGTTATTATTGTTGTTTTTGTTATTGTTGGATTTGTTATCCTTAAATAATTTAACTTCACCTCTTTTGACCAAGACATCTTCAATCTTTATCCCATTTTTGATGAGTTTCTCAAATGTTGGGGGACATTGAAGTTGTAATCTATAATTCATTTCCGAGGTCAAATTGTTGGTGAAGATTTCCATCTTCTCTTTCTCTAGGATACTTTGTGGATACCTTGCAAAAATAGTCCTCCACCTTTGTAGGAATCCTAAAAAGGACTCCCCATCTTTCTGTTTGGTATCACACAACTTGAGCATAGTAATTTCATGCTCAATGTTATAAGAGTAATGGGTTATGAACTTGGAGGTTAACTCCTCAAAGGACTTTATTCCAGGGGTTAGTTTTGAAAACCACTCCATTGCAGGACCTCCTAAGCTTCTAGGAAAGAGTCTCATTAGATAAGTATCATTGTGCATGAACTCTATGCTTAGGGCGCAAAACTCCCTTAAATGGTCATGTGGGTCTATTTTACCCATGTACTTATCATATTTAGGAAAGAGGTATTGAAAGGGAAAGATACCATTGCTAAACTTTTGTCAAAAGGAAAAGGACACAAAGCTTCTATGGAAAAGGCCTTAGGTTTGGCTGCCTTCTTCATGGTATCAATTTGCTCTTGGAAGGCCTTTATTTGCCTAGTCATAACATTCATAGGATCATCTTGGTGTTGGTCTTTCTTAAGTTGGTCAATATCAAAGTCATAGGGCAGCTTTACCCCCTTTTGTGCTAGGCTTAGGAAGAAGTTCTCCCTATCTTTGTCTATTAATTTCTCCATAACCTCTAGGAAATCATTGTCTTGGGCAGCTTTCTCAACCCTTTCTTCAAGTGTCTCCTTAGGATTATAGTTGGCATTGTTGATATTGTGATAGGCTGAATTCATATCACCCATCTCTTCAAGTCTTATTTCAAATAGGTTTGTGAAAATGTCTTCTTGATTAGGATCTTTGAACACACTTTAGTACTCAACTTCTTGCCTTGGGTTTGCAAAAATAGTGCTATCTCCTGGTAATGATACCCTATATGTTTGGGACCGCATGGAAATTGGCATCCAACAAGGGTTCATTTTGGAATGATCCTTGATTCAAAAAATTGTTGATTTATATTGAAGAGATTTAAAAATATAAGATGAGTTTCAATGGATATCTCTCACTTGTCTATGTATTCCAAACACAACAATCACACATTCACTTGTCTCTTTTTACCCACTTAAACACAAAATGTTTGATTTGAAGAATGTTATCACGGGTTTTTCATAAGAATGCACTTCAAGCACCTACCTAGCACAAGATTTGGTTCATAAACATGGCTCTAGAAGGTGGTCTTGCTATTTTATCAAGGATTTAGTATTGATTCCATTCAAATAAACTTTAATCTCTCATCCCCTAAGTATGTTAAGGGGCTTCCCACAAGCACCAAGGTATGATTTTGCGCAATCCGTGAGGACTACTAGAGGAAGGTTGAAAAATTAAAATCCATTTGTCACACACCCCATTAAGGATGCATGCATTTCATTTTAGAGTGGGTTGGATTCCCGTGGCAAAAAGTGAGCGTATCCCACTTTGGGTTGTCCCTCTCACTAGCCTCGTTAAGGAAAACTTGGGAGGCGAGCCCACTATTGCTCTAACATGTATATGGAAAACAAGAAATGAACTTAGGCCGACAAGTTTGGGAGTTTGATTCACTCAAAGAGTGAAGAGCATATCCCTATTGTCTTTCTTTGTTCCACACACTTAAACACACGTTTGTTCTTTCCCAATCTCTTGACAAAGAGATTCTTAAAATTAAAGTGTGTAATTCATTTCCTATTTTATCTTAAGCTATGTCAAAAGAATGCCACAATTTGATCAAGTGCAAGCTTGAATAGAGAAATACCTTTCCTTGTATCTAGCCTAAGCTAGGGGCATTTTTGAAAGGTTGTGTCATTGTTTTTCAACTCACCTTGGCAATAGCCTCCTCCAAATGTGCTTGTCCTCCAACAAGTTAGTCAACACCAAAAATCACAATGAGGAAAAATTAAAGCAAAATGAATGAAGCAACTAATTATGTATTGAATTTTTAAGCACCTTAATTGCAAAGTTTTAAGAAAAACTTGAACTTAAGGACTAAAGAATAAATTTAAAGATCCAAATTTTGATTTGTATGCTTCAATAACAGCAAGATATTTCTGATATACCTGATTGCCTTCTTCTTGTGTTGTTTCAAGAACCGCTTTGATATAAGCTACATTCTCCTTCTTGATCTTTTTGGCTAAAGCTTTGCCCTCCTGATTGAATTTTGTCTCTGGCTTTCTCGCCTTTTTATGCCCTGTCATCCTGCAAAATAAAAGTCATTTTGCCACAGTCAGATTAATTAATTCATAAAATTCTTCAAAAGCGCACCAGAATTAATTGAAAGCACTATTTTATTGCTCAAAAGCATAGCTAATCTGATTGAAAGCACTATTTTATTATGCCAGTAAAATGTAAAAGTGCACAAATAACTCTTAAAAGTGCTACTAGAATAAGCAAAGGTGGTAAAATTTATACAAAAGTGCTCAGAAAACTAGTGAAAGCACCTAGTAGTCAGGAGAAAAGCACTCTTTTACAATGTGAAAGCGCTGAAAGATAAGGAGACCGAAGACATGACTCACAAAGGCACACAACTTTGCCAGAGAAGCGCCAAAACAGTGATTGAAAGCATTGTTTCCTTTCGCAGAAGCACTGCTTAAACTGGAAAAAGTGCTATTTCCTAAAAAAATTGAGGGTTAATGATATGCAAATTTGGAAATAATGCAAAAATTCTGTATGATTAATGAAGTAGAGCATTTTTCCCTACAATGGGCGCCATTTTGTACATTAGGGAAAGTGCCTTCATAGAATTAAGGTTAATCAATAATTGAAAAGAGTAACTAAATACAACCACAAAGCAATAGAGCAACTATTTAGCAAAATAATGACTAATTGAGCATCCTATGGCTCTCTAACTAAGATTGTTAATGAATAGCTCTCAACAAGCTTCCATTAATGATAGTCCTAGAATGAGAATGATAAAGATAACAATGCTATTGCTAACAATTAGATCAAAGTAAATGCTAAAATGCTTCTCAAATGCCTTTCTAAGCTCAAATTGCAAGAGGTTCAATGCAATTCTCATGTGTGGATGATAATTATGAAGGAATTAGGCCTTCCTTTTATAGATTTTCCAATGGTAGGGGGTGTAGTTGTGTTTGATCATGGTTAAGCCTTGGTTGAGTCCTTGGTTCCATCCTTTGAAGACAAAGAAAAGTTTGTGTCTTCAAAGCTTGGGACAAGTAGACAAGATCAATTGTCAAGATTCCTTTTCACTTTGAGTGAATGAGATTGAATTTGGCTTGATCCATGTGAATGCCTTTCCTTTAATCTCATTGGTTGATTGATTTTCCTCCCTTTGTGGTTATTGAGAGTAATTGAGATTTATTAATTGATTTAAATGAATTTGTTTAGCCATGTACCCCTTGAATGGGTTGAATTTAATTTAATCCAAGACTATACAATTAATTGATTTAATTGTATTTTGATTTGATTTCACTTGATTAAAGTGCTCTCAATTTTGATTTTGATTGAATTAAGATTTGATTTTCATTTTGATTGGCTAATTATGCATTGTGATTCAATTGCTTCAATTTTTTCCTTGATATGTCTTGATTTTTTTTTATTTGATCTTTGTCCATTTTTAGGTGATTACATTACTCACAATCCCTTAAGACACTCTAGGACCACTTATGTTACCCACGACCCCTTAAGACACTCTAGGACCACTTATGTTACCCACGACCCCTTAAGACACTCTAGGACCACTTATGCTACCCATGACCCCTTAAGACACTATAGGACCCTTGTCTATAGCTTATGACCTATTATGTTACCCATGACCCCTTAAGACACTATAGGACTCTTATCTATACCTTAGGACCTCTTATGTTAGCCACGACCCCTTAAGACACTCTAGGACCCTTATCTATAGCTTATGACCTCTTATGTTAGCCACGACCCCTTAAGACACTCTAGGACTCTTATCTATACCTTAGGACCTCTTATGTTACCCATGACCCCTTAAGACACTCTAGGACCCTTATCTATACCTTAGGACCTTTTATGTTACCCAAAACCCCTTAAGACACTCTAGGACCCTTATATATACCTTATGACCTCTTATGTTACCCACGACCCCTTAAGACACTCTAGGACCCTTATCTATACCTTATGAACTCTTATGTTAGCCACAACCTCTTAAGACACTCTAGGACCATTATCTATACCTTATGACCTCTTATGTTACCCACGACCCCTTAAGACACTATAGGACCCTTATTTATACCTTATGACCTCTTATGTTACCCACGACCCCTTAAGACACTTTAGGACCACTTACTTGACCTAATATGACCTATTAATACCAATTAGTACATAAGAGGACCCTTAAGACTTAATAAGACCACTTATGTGATGTAATAGGACCTATTAATACCAATTAGTACATCTTAGGACCCTTAAGACCTAAATAAGACCACTTATGTGATGTAATAGGACCTATTAATACCAATTAGTACAACATAGGACCCTTAAGACCTAATAAGACCACTTACGTGACCTAATAGGACCTATAACTTTATATATTTAGATATTTGTTTCCATTTTACATGTAGTTATAACATGTAATCAAGTACTTAATTATTAACACTTAGCTTTCACATGTTATGTATCTAGATGGCCACTCAGGATGCACCTCAAACTCTTGATATGCAAACCATTTTTCATATTGCTAACACAAAGATGGCTCGACTTAGAGAGTCTATCCATACGTCTTTAGCAGATGGTATATATAGAGATACTTGTGCTACTATATTGACCAGTTTGGAGACTATGACTACCAGATTTAGGTCTCACTCCTCCTTCATGCCTTGGGTAGTTGAGACCATTTTTTGAGAGTTGAGGGCCAAGGTCTTGGGTGATGTTTCCTTGGTGATGGTTCAAAGCCTTATCCCCAAGGAAATCATCAAACGAGAGGTTTTCCCACATTATGATGGGAGGGCCACTATGAGGGCATATCAGGTCACATGGTGTGTGATTGCTTAGATCGCATGTATGATATACCCTCATTTTCTTGTAGCACATGATCGTTATCCAAATAATGACTAGATTCCATTATATTTTGCACAGCAGTTGTATGTTGAGTTCCATTTGGGACTCAAGGTCAACTATTTAGATCTTCCAGCATATTATGGTTAGGGGCTCGAAAAGGTTGTAGACCATGATCAGTATCATAGGGATGATCAAGTTGTATAGCCTCATAGACACCTAGTTGGTTACATGACTCCAGCAGTGGCACCGATGATGGCTGCTACTGCAGATAGAGTCATCATTACTTCTCAGAGGGGAGTAGTGGACAGTATAGGACATATTGATTTTGACATCCATCACTTCAGATTCAATGGGCAAATACATTTTGACTAGACCGAGTAGAGCTAGATCATCTTCTGAGGCTTTGTCTAGTACTACTACAGGTGTGACTGATGAGACATATAGAGCTGCTGGTCTTCCTGTACCTGGAGAGATACGAGCACTGTCGGGTCATCATAGTCATTTAGATATGGCCCTTTACTTTTTGGAGGATCTCCTATAGGCCTATTCTCATATTGCTGACATGCACATGATCCCAATACATTTAGTCAGGGATTTCATTGGACTTACACAGGGTCCTATACTTCCACTGACACAGGACGCACCATCTACTAGTCAGGCATAACATAGTGCAGAGCGCTCTACACCCACAGATCACTCTATAGCTACAGAGCCAAGTATACAGGCTGGAGATGTACACATCACCACTGAGGGCCTAGACACTTTTGATGAGAAGTTGCATGGGTTAGGTCAGGTGGATATTGGCATTGATGTTGGGTCATTTATGGATATGTTATTGCATCCAGATGGTTCAGGTTCTACATCTCTCCCCTCCCAGCTAGTGTCACCCCTACACTCCTCATTACTAGAGAGGTTCAGGACCTTAGGTGGTGTGGGTGATGTAGTTTTAGTTGATGATATGATGGTGCAACGCATTGATGATCCTCTTGCTCCTGAGACCTAGGTACATATAAAATTTTCTTTTCTTTTTTCTTAAGAGTTTTAGTGAACAATTGATTGTAGACATGTGTATTGATGTTTGTTCAATGTAATATTTTTCAAGCACAGTTAGCAGATCATGTTACCTCTAGTGTGGGCTCGGAGCATCTTCATATGAGAGATCCATTTGATGTGACAACTACTAGTGGTCAGGTAAGTTTTAGATATATGTATGTTTAAGCATGCATGTGTACACATGTATTTATATATTTCAAGTACTTTACATAATATATATACTATGCACATGTATATAACCAACTATTGTACACTAAATTTGTAGGGGTCAGTCACTGCTTTACAGCTAGAGGATGCTTTTCATAGGAGCGATTCAGCAGATGTGACACCTAGTAGTGGTCAGGTAAGTTTTAAAAATATGTAAGTTTAAACATGCATTTATAATATTTTAATTATTTTAGGTTATTATTATATATACATACATTTATATTCACAGGGATCAGTTGTTGTCTCACAGCTAGAGGACGCTCATGGTAGTCGCTCAGAGGGTCGCTCTATTTGCATGCACCTAGATGACTCCCTAGTTTAGGATGTGTTGCACATCTTTTATTTGAGACTCATTATATATGTCATTAGTATATGTTTGATATTTTCAATTTATGATTCGAGACATATATTTGATTAGAGACATATGATTCGAGACATATATTTGATTAGAGACATATATTTGATTAGATAATATGATTTGATTTGATTTGATGATATATAATTTGATTACATGATTTGATTACATGGTTTTATTTGATTAGATGATATGATTTGATTAGATATGATAAGTAATCTAACTAATTTCATCATTTTTTAGTGTCTTAAGGGGATCTTTAACTAATAAGCAATCTTAAGGGGATCTAGAATTAATATCATAAAAAATAACTACTTAATACATTTAACTAATGGACAATAACTATTCTAACTAATTCTAGAACTAACACAAGTCATAAGTAATCTAACTAATTTCATCATTTTTAGGTGTCTTAAGGGGAGGTCTTAAGGGGATCTAGAATTAATATCATAAAAAATAACTAGTTAATACATGTAACTAATGGATAATAACTATTCTAACTAATTCTAGAACTAACACATGTCATAAGTAATCTAACTAATTTCATCATTTTTTAGTGTCTTAAGGGGAGGTCTTAAGGGGATCTAGAATTAATATCATAAAAAATAACTAGTTAATACACTACAACATTTGGGGTCAAATTTTGATGCCAATTTGCGACGCCACTACAATTTGTGTTATTTTTTGCAAGTGCCCCCGACGTTGTCGTAATAGAAATGATGACATCGTAATTGCGACACCTATTTGGTTATAAACAAAAAGAAAGAAAAAAAGTGTCATTTTTAATTTTTGTGAATTCAAAGAGTTGTCACGAAGACAGTACTGCAATTTTGCGTGGTGTGAAGAGGGAATTCAAGTTTGGCATGCTTGAAGAGGCCAGCACCATGTGGGAAGAGGGCATTGGCACTTGAGGTAGGCATTCGATCTTTATCTTCTCATTAACTCAATTTCATTTTGATAGTATTTGTTGATTTAATGACACAATACGAATGTTAATAGTGGCATTGTTTACATCTTAGCATTTGGAATGCTCGATGACCCGCGAGCTTTGAGAGCTAGGGCATCATTGCTATTACCTTCAAGGCATTGTGTGAAGTGTTTGATCTCTCTTTATTTGTTTTTTTGTTATATTCACTATGTGGTACTCCTTGTTTATGATCATTTCATGAGGAAATGTCTTGGTGGCTCGTAGGCTGCAAGCTAGGGCATCGTACATTGTTATGAGCTCACTATTGAATACTGGCATTGTTTACATCTTTTCATTTGGAATGCTTGATGACCCGTGAGGTTTGAGAGCTACGGCATCATTGCTATTACCTTCAAGGCATTGTGTGAAGTGTTTGATCTCTCTTTATTTGTTTTGTTGTTGATATTCACTATGTGGTACTCCCCGTTTATGATCATTTCATGAGGAAACGTCTTGATGGCTCACAGGCTGCAAGCTAGGGCATCATACATTGTTCATGAGCTCATTGTTTAATACTGACATTGTTTACATCTTTTCATTTGGAATGCTTGATTACCTGTGAGCTTTGAGAGCTAGGGCATCATTTCTATTACCTTCAAGGCATTGTGTGAAGTGTTTGATCTCTCTTTATTTATTTTGTTGTTGATATTCACTATGTGGTACTCCCCATTTATGATCATTTCATGAGGAAATGTCATGATGGCTCGCATGATGCAAGCTAGGGCATCATACATTATTCATGAGCTCACTATTTAATATTGGCATTATTCATGAGCTCACTGTTTAATATCTAGCCAAGCCATGTAAATGGTACCAGGCCAACCCAATTAGCCCAACAAAATGTGTCATGTTTATCTTTGTCAAATACACTCGTTCACCATTTTGTTCTTGTTCTTCACACAAATATTGCATCAAAAGTAATTGTAAATAATGATTCAAAGAAAAAAGAAACAACTACAATATATCAGACCCCAAAAGAATACAGTCAAGGAGAAATAGTGCCCTAATCAGAGACAAAATGAACTCTTAATGTAGGCAAGCATGGAACCAAAAAGGGAAAAGTAAGGCACCAACTAGACTCAGGAAAATATAGCATCTGAAATCATAGAGGACACTGACAGAACAAGGAGGTTAGCAAGTTAAAAACTCAACACCAAATAAAGCATGGAAAGGCACCAAAGAGCACGAGAACTAGCATCCAAATTAATACCAATAGAAGCATCAATAATCTGGATACTAGAAAGGACATTTTTAGTTTAAGGATGAAAACTTTTACAAACACTATACATGAAAACCATAGCCCAAACAAAATGATGACCACATGATTCCTTTACCCGCACATGCCAAATTTCATTATCATTTTCATCAAACATGATCCACTAAAGTTGCCTATGGTGTTTGGAAGTCAACCTAATTTACATTTCTTAGTTGTAACACTTAGTCATAAATTTGAATTAAAAATACTTGTCACAATGATCTGTAAATTATAGATCTCTTTCTATGATGAAGAGTTGAAATCAACTCCAAACAATTTTAGATTGTGACAAGAATAAATTTCGTACCTTCCCCACACAAGATCAGTTGTAAAGATCTTAGCCTTCTTCTCCCCTGAATTCACAATAAGAATAGTTAAAATTGAATGCTCTTAGTTTTTCTTCAAATCTATTCGAAACTCCTACGAATTCACTATGCATCAGGTTGTTGGAATTAGGAGAGAGGTACTGAGAGGGGAGGGGTGAATCAGTGCCTTCAAAAACTTTTACTTGTAAACCTTTTTGATATGTAACTGTAAACAATAATAACTGACCAAAACAACTTGAATCTAACTACATGTATCAATCATTCATTTAACTTATGAAAGTAAACAACATGACATCAATATGACAATCACATGACACAAGTATTTTGGTAACGCAGAAACCCTTGTTAGAAGGTAAATACTATGGTGGGGATGACACCCAAAAATTCTTCACTACTACAGATAGAAAAAGTTTGCCTGTTAGGGCTACAAGTTTTGATCACTTCTGGTGATCTCACCCTATTAGGAGTGACATGTTAGATCAGCTAGATCTACCTAGTTATAGGATTTTAACAACACTAATGAAGTGTGCACTCAGTAAAGAGATTTACATAAGACTGTTAAGTCTACTCTGTTAAGAGATGTTATCCAAAACTCTATTACAATTATCAGAAAGCAATAGGTAATTATCTGCTATTTGAAAACTCAATTGTCTAATATAGATCTATAAGCTCTGATAAAATATCACCTTACTTGCGATGAATCTCTTCTCTGAACTACTCGGTAGCCTCTGCTGATTCTACTCAATCTGAATTCCTTTATACTCGATTCTGCTATGTTAACTGATAGACTTGAAGTTAGGCAATTGCTTCAAGTGCTTCGTGATTCATATATATCAGCTCACACCAAAAATGATGCGAACACACAAATATATAGTGTTCTATTTTTGCCGCTTTAACAAAATTAGGTTACACAACATAGTCATAACCCTAAGATCTGCGGTGTACAATAATAACCTAGATCAACTATTACAAAAGATATACATTACATTTAATTAATATCATCACATTAAATGTTCCTCGATCTTGGTAAAATGTTTTATGAGCCGTTGTAACCATATGCATAGAAGTATGTGCCATTTTCATATTACTATGCTATTTTTTGTGATCCTCGGTAAACACTATAAACTGCTCAGTGTATACTATGATGCTCGGTGTTTACTATATGTCGGTGTCTGCTAGTGCTCAGTAAACTGTCTGCTGCTCGGTATATATGCTTTACCAACTAGTTTGTTCTACTTCATGTTACCAATTAGCTCAATGTAAGTGATCGACCGATATCCATACAAACCTTTGATACTAATGACAACCTTAAATGCTCAATAAAGATAAAACAGGTATGACATATGAAGGAATGAATTTGAAATAAGAAAAAAAAATCTTTCTATTTAAAAACTAGCATAATTAAGCCTCAAACAAAAAAAGTGCAAACGTATAAACTTACAAGCTATATACACCACCTTGATCCGTTGAAAAGGTCTTAGCCTTCTTCTCCCCTGAAATCACAATAAGAACAAATAAAATTCAATACTCTTAGTTTTTATTCAAATCTATTTGAAACTCCTATCAACTCATTGTCCAATAGTTAAACTAACCTGTGACTTCAAAGGAGGAATTATGAAATATAGTTGTAAGTAGTTATCTCTTCTATAATGATGGAGGAGTCAAAGGTAATGATCAATGAGGTTGCTGCTATTAGATCATACATTAATACACTTACTATTTTGAATTTGAGCTCGGGCATCATGCAATGTTATTTTTGTCATTGCATGCTTGTTGCTGTTGTGAACCATATATTATTTTATACATTGTTTATTTCATTGAGACCGTGAGCTTGGCATTTGTAATGTATTTTTTGTTATTGGATCAATGCTACCATGTTGTTGAGTCTGTATATGGCTTGACTATGCACATGCATAATTGTAGATAAGGATCAGTAATAGGGTGCCAGACATTGCTCAGATCCTTTGGCTCTAACCCCATTTTTTCCTTCCTTGCAAGTTTTGGATCATACAAGAGCATACTGGATTGAACCCTGGGTCAACACTTCATTACATCAGGCAATGTCTGGTACCTTCATTATTTATGTTCATCCACTTATGTATGTTTGCATTCATTCATATTCTTCTGAAAGTTGGCTCTTAGCGACCATATATGACGATTCTTGATGTTTTTGGGTCATTTGATGAAAAGATGTAAAAGTTTTTTAAAAGTTTATATTTTTTATTTCAATTTTTAAAATCATAAAATGAATAAAATTTAAAGATAACAAATTAAGATAATCTTTTTCTTCACTTTAAAAAAAATATAAAGCTCATAAATCATGGTAAAAGAGGGCCCTAACTGTGGTAAAATGGGAAAGTTGCCACCTTGCACTGCTCTTTATAGGGCAACTACTAAGGAACTATGTTATAAAATTTCAAGGCATGAAATTTTATACTTTTTGACATCATATTTTTTTCTCCTTAGCATTGAGTTTACAATGTGGGGGAGTCGAAGAAAATATATGTACAATTATAAAATTTCATGCCTTAAAATTTGGCATGAAATTTTATAACATAGTTCCCTAGCATTTGATCTTTATATGGCAGCCATGACTTGAGGTAGGAATTCAAGATTTGTCTTCTCATTAACTCAATTTCATTTTGATGGCATTTGTTGATTTAATGGCAAAATATAAATGTTAATACTAGCATTGTTTACATCTTTGCATTTGGAATGCTCGATGACCCACGAGCTTTGAGAGCTAGGGCATTGTTGCTATTACCTTCAAAGCATTGTGTGAAGAGTTTGATCTCTCTTATTTGTTTTGTTTTTTATATTCACTATGTGGTACTCCCCTTTTATGATCATTTCATGAGGAAACGTCTTAATGGATTGTGGGCTGCAAGCTAGGGCATCATACATTGTTTATGAGTTCACTGTTTGAGCACCTTATGTCCCTATTTGATTGGTCAGTGCTCTGTTTGTTATATTGACGCTATTAGATCAAATAGGGACATCAAGTATAAAGTAGGGACATCAGTAATAAAATAATACACTTACTATTTTGAATTTGAGCTCTGGCATCATGCAATGTTATTGCTGTCAAAATAGTAAGTGTACTAATGTATGATCTAATAGCAGCAACCTCATTGATCATTACCTTTGACTCCTCCATCATTATAGAAGAGATAACTACCTATAACTATATTTCATAATTCCTCTTTTAAAGTCATAGGTTAGTTTAAAATGGAGAGGGGTCTCAAAATATCATAACTAAAAATATTACATAGTGGCATTCAGATTAAGTACAATATGAATTCACATGCCTTTAATTATGATACACTTATGAAATTATCACTCATTGGTCATTTGACAATTCAAGATATAAGTATCAAAATATAAACTATTGTAAAAGGAAGAAACACATATGTATCATCATTTAATACAAAATATAAAAGTATCCCGCAGACACACATTTTCTATTATAACAACCATCCTCTAATCCCATGGTGTACTAGTCTCAAGGTAAGAATAATTTACTTAAGCCATCATAAAAGTATCATCCTAAAGTTTAAATAGACATTGACTATGGATATACAACACTAAGCCATCATAAATTACAAAGTTTCATTGTAATTTCTATGTCCACTTACAATCATCCTACTACTTACACTGCAATTTCTATGTCCACTGTCATTAAAATATATCACTCCTCATGTTATATAGGCATCCTTCTCATTAAGTGTTGCCATTAAAATATATCACTCCTCCTGTTATATAATATATATGCATACTTGTTTAAAATGTCATACTTGTTGCTCTTAAATATTATTACCATTTCACTCAAATTTACATGACATTAAAGCCAACCCCAAAATGTATACATACGTGTAAGTATAGGAGAAACTGGATTCTACAACTATTGAAAAAAAAAACTATATCAATAGCAACTTATGAGAAACTATACTTGTGCTTACCACACCATACATCAGCATCATAATGCTTATCATTTTCAAGCTTGATCAAGGCTTCATACCACGCATTGTCTGTAGATTTGTACACAACATTGATTTAGGTTGAGGTAAACTACATGTGTCATGTAAACAAAACTACATGTGTCATGTAAACAACATGGTTGAATGCAATCTCTTTTATGCGTTTTCAAGAGTTTTCCCACCAATACAAGCGTAAATAACGCATTGAACGTAATATACAGACATTGTGTGGTATGAAGTCTCACTGAAGCTTGAAATATATCACTCCTCATGTTATTGTCAAAATTAAATTCAAATATTTCTTAAAACATTTATTCTTGTAGAATTAAGATATCCTTATCTCAATAATAAAATAATATTGCATAATAGCTTTTGAATCACATTGACACACACCCATACTTGTGCTTACCACACCATACCCCAGCATCATAATGAATTGCACAAGTTTCAAGAGAATAATACAAACTTAGTGAATTCATCACCATCACAACTTGCGCCCTCACAAATTGCCCTTTGTTCTGTACATTAAGATCATAAAGTGATGCAGAGGGATGTGGTGGACTTCAAGGTCTTTGAAAATTTATAAGGGAAATACAAGACTTGTAAGTTTTTACCCCAAAATGGCCTAAGAACACCTAATAGCTCAAAGTAAGTGTACACCAGACTAACCACTGTCTCAACACTGTACCTAGTTTTTAGGCCTACAATGAGGTCATTTTACAAAGGAAGTATACACCAGACTTTGACCCAATCCTCCAAACCTTAGAAAGTCTTATGTTTGGACTCCAATTAGAGATTTTTGCAATCGATTTTGACCTTTGTACAGTTTAGACCCAAAAGCCCCAAAATCCTCTTCAAGCCCTAGAAATGAGGGTTTTCTAATTAGATGGTCTCTAGACATTTTCTTATTGATCTGATGGATTCAACACCTTGAGTTCAACATATGAACACTTCAGTGTTCATATGTTGAAGTGATAGGCTAGTTTAAAATGGAGAGGGGTCTCGAAATATTGTAAGTAAAAATATTACACAGTGGCATTCAGATTAAGTACAATATGAATTCACATGCCTTTAATTATGATACACTTTTGAAAATCTTGTCATAAAAAATAAAAAAAAATTAGTCAAGTAATAAATTCTTGTAGAATAACATACATTGTGTGAAGTGTTTGATCTCTCTTTATTTGTTTTGTTGTTGATATTCACTATGTGGTACTCTCGTTTATGATCATTTCATGAGGAAATATCTTGATGGCTCACGAGATGCAAGCTAGGGCATCATGCATTGTTTATGAGCTCACTGTTTGAGCACCTAATGTCCCTATTTGATTGGCCGGTGCTATGTTTGTTATATTGATGCTATTAGATCAAATAGGGACATTAGTAATAAAATAGGGACATCAGTAATAAAATAATACACTTACTATTTTAAATTTGAGCTCAGGCATCATGCAATGTTATTGTTGTCATTACATTCTTACTCTTGTTGTGAACCATAACAGTAACAAGAATGCAATGTTATAAAATTTTGGGATTAAATTGGTGAGTTTGTATACTTTCTCCATTTAAAACTAACCTATGACTTCAAAGGAGGAATTATGAAATATAGTTGTAGGTGGTTATCTCTTATATAATGATGGAGGAGTCAAAGGTAATGATCAATGAAGTTGCTGCTATTAGATCATACATATATTAATACACTTACTATTTTGAATTTGAGCTCAGACATCATATATTGTTTTATACACTGTTTATTTTATTAAGACCGTGAGCTTGGCATTTGTAATGTATTTCCTATTATTGGATTAATATTGTCATGTTGTTGAGGTTGTAGATGTCCTTTTACTAATTTTGTATAAATAACATATATACCATGTTGACTCACAGCCCATGAGGTGTTGCTTGATAACACATTTGACATCATACTTTTTGCTCCATTTTGGTCTTGATTTACTCACTACATGCATATGTTTTCTGAGTGCACATGTTTTGTAGCATAGTTCATTTTAGAAGTGTATGGCTTGACTATGCACATGCATAATTATAGATGAGGATCAGTAATAGGGTGCTAGGCATTGCTTAGATCCTTTGGAACTAACCCCATCTTTTCATTCCTTGCAAATTTTGGATCATACAAGAGCATACTGGATTGAACCCTGGGTCAACACTTCATTACTTCATACAATGTTTGGTACCTTCATTATTTATATTCATCCACTTATGTATGTTTGCATTCATTCATATTCTTCTGAAAGTTGGCTATTAGTGACCATATAGGACCATTCTTGATTTTTTTGGGTCATTTGATGAAAAGATGTAAATAGGGACATCAATAATAAAATAGGGATATCTTAATCTTTATGAGCTCAAATTCAAAATAGTAAGTGTATTATTTTATTATTGATGTCCATATTTGATGTCCCTATTTTATTAGTGATGTCCCAATTTGATCTAATAGCATCAATATAACAAACAGAGCACCGACCAATCAAATAGGGACATGAGGTGCTCAAACAGTGAGCTCATAAAATAATATATTTAGTCTTAATAAAATCTTATAAAATGACACATATTGTGTGAAGTGTTTGATCTCTCTTTATTTGTTTTGGTGTTGATATTCACTATGGGGTACAACCCGTTTATGATAATTTCATGAGGAAATATTTTGATGGCTCACGGGCTGCAAGCTAGGGCATCATACATTGTTCATGAGCTCATTGTTTAATATTGGCATTGTTTACATCTTTTCATTTGGAATGCTTGATGACCCGTGATCTTTGAGAGCTAGGGCATCATTTCTATTACCTTCAAGGCATTATGTGAAGTGTTTGATCTCTCTTTATTTATTTTGTTGTTGATATTCACTATGTGGTACTCCCCGTTTATGATCATTTCATGAGGAAATATCTTGATGGCTTGTGGGCAGCAAGCTAGGGCATCATGCATTATTTATGAGCTCATTGTTTGAGCACCTCATGTCCCTATTTGATTGGTTGGTAATCAAATAGTGAGGTCATAAATAATGCATGATGTCTGAGCTCAAATTCAAAACAGTAAGTGTATTATTTTATTAAGACTAAATATATTATTTTATTAAGACAAAGTATTTTGGGTTAGTTTTATGTTGTTTTATAAGATTTTATTAAGACTAAATATATGATGTAAACTCATAATTATACTTGATATATATATATAGTTGTAAGTAGTTATCTCTTCTATAATGATGGAGGATTGAAAGCTAATGATCAATGAGGTTGCTGCTATTAGATCATACATTAATACATTTACTATTTTGAATTTGAGCTTGGACATCATGCAATGTTATTTTTGTCATTGCATGCTTGCTACTGTTGTGCACCATATATTTTTTTATACACTGTTTATTTCATTGAGACTGTGAGTTTGGTTTTTCTTTCAGAAGTGTATGGCTTGACTATGCACATGCATAATTGTAGATGAGGATCAGTAATAGGATGTCATTCATTGCTTAGATATATTTTATCTAACCCCCATCTCTCTTTTCTTTGTAGGTTCTAGATCACACAGGGGCACACTAGATTCATACCCAAATAAAAAGTTCATCACTTCAGGCAATGTTTGGCACCCTTATTATTTATGTTCATCCTCTTATGTATGCTTGTACTCTTGCATTTTCTTCTGAAAGTTATTTTCCTTGTATAGTATATACAAGTTATTTTTCATATATATACATGTAATCTTTAGATGCAAAAATTTATTTTCCTTTACATGTATCTTTGCATGAAATGAACACAAATTAAACAAGATCATCTAATAATGCAAACTAGGGTAATGTAGTCACTCATCTAGTAATTAGTTCTCCAAACCATTAATAAGGATTGAACATAAGTCTAAGTCCCCAAACCTATTGTTCTATGTGTCCTTATTGCCTTCGTAATTTTGGTTCAACCCCTATAGGATGCCCAAGCCTAGAGGCCAAGGAAAGTACCCAAGAGCACTTGAAAGAAAGATGAATGAAACCATTGTCCTTATGTGGGTAAACCCATATAATTGTTCTTCCTTTGCATCAAAAATCCTACTTAAGGATCCATAATCATGCATTTATGAAGTAATAATGCATTAAATGTCTTACTGATGTCCTTATTTGATTGGTCGATTTTTTATTTATTTTATTGTTGCTATCAAAATAGAATGACAGTGGTGATTCAATGCATCTACAACCTCAACAACATGGTAGCATTGATCCAATAATAAAAAATATATTACAAATGCCAAGCTCACGGTCTCAATGAAATAAATAGTGTATAAAACAATATGTGATGGACAACAATAGCAAGCATGCAATGGCAGCAATAACATTGCATGATGTCCGAGCTCAAATTCAAAACAGTAAGTGTATTAATGTATGATCTAATAGCAGCAACCTCATTAATCATTACCTTTCACTCCATCATTATAGAAGAGATAACTACCTACAACTAGGGCATCATGCATTGTTTATGAGCTCACTGTTTGAGCACCTCATGTCCCTATTTGATTGGCCAGTGATCAAATAGTGAGCTCATAAATAATGCATGATGCCCTAGCTTGCAGCTCGCCAGCCATCAAGACATTTCCTCATGAAATGATCATAAACGAGGAGTACCACATATTAAATATCAATAACAAAATAAATAAAAAGAGATCAAACACTTCACACAATATATGTTGTTTTATAAGATTTTATTAAGACTAAATATATTATTTTATGAGCTCACTATTTGAGCACCTCATGTCCCTATTTGATTGATCAGTGCTTTGTTTGTTACATTGATGCTATTAGATCAAACAGGGACATCAAATAGGGACATCAGTAATAAAATAATACACTTAATATTTTGAATTTGAGCTCATAAAGATTAAGATATCCTACTATTTTTAATTTCTATGTGCTTTGAGCCAATTAAATTTTTATCATCATGATGAAGTAATAATGCATTAAATGTCTTACTGATGTCCCTATTTGATTAGATGGTGTTCTGTTTGTTATATTGTTGCTATCAAAATAGAATGACACTAGTGATTCAATGCATCTACAGCCTCAACAACATGGTAGCATTGATCCAATAATAGAAAATACATTACAAATGTCAATCTCACGGTCTTAATGAAATAAATTATAAAATAATATATGGTGCACAACAGTAGCAAACATGCAATGCCAACAATAACATTGCATGATGTCCGAGCTCAAATTCAAAACAATAAGTGTATTCATGTATGATCTAATAGTAGTAACCTCATTGATCATTACTTTTCACTCCTCCATCATTATAGAAGAGATAACTACCTACAACTACCTTATCATGCATTGTTTATGAAATCACTGTTTGAGCACCTCATGTCCCTATTTGATTTGTTGGTACTCAAATAGTGGGCTCATAAATAATACATGATGCCCTGGCTTGTAGCCCGCAAGCCATCAAGACATTTCCTTATTGAATGATCATAAACAGGGAGTACCACATAGTGAATATCAACAACAAAACAAATAAAAAGAGATCAAACACTTCACACAATATATGTTATTTTATAAGATTTTATTAAAACTAAATATAGTGTTTTATGAGCTCATTGTTTGAGCACCTCATGTCCCTATTTGATTGGTCGGTGCTCTATTTGTTATATTGATGCTATTAGATCAAATAGGGACATAGAATTTGATATCAACCTATCATATATCTATTCCATTCCTACAAAGCCTTTGGTGAAATCTGTCAGAAAATGAGAAGCTATGAGAAGGTGACATAAAACTAATGAAAGGAGGCATCTCCAATTTGTTTTACAGATATATACATTAATGATCATGTCATATAATACAAGGAAATTTGATCAAAATAGGGAGACAATTGCTAGATTGTTGTTTAACTTTCAAAGAGAAGGCGATGACAAATGTTATTGTCCATGCAAGAGTTGTAACGGCTTAAAGACAAGAAGAATCAAAATCAAAACAACAAAGAGACATTGTAGGGAGAATGGTCACATTGAAGGGGAGTTTGATTATAATCTAGTGGTAAGTTATTTGTTATATTGTTTTCACAATTAATATACATATGAACCATGGAAGGAGGTTTGATTATCACTTTGAAGGGGGGTTTGATTATCATCATTTTTATATAGGTCAATCTCCCTAGTGTGAATTTAGAGGAACATGGAGGTGTGAGTATTGAAGTTGAAGATCATGATCCCATGGAAGATGATGATCAAGCGCCAGAAAACACATTTGAAGATGATGGTATGAATGCATTGATCATTGACAAATTTGGTACTGGTGTTGTTGGTGCTGCTGCTGTTGATGATGATGATGATGATTATGATGAGGATGACATTGACAATGTCCATGATATACCTCTACTTGAGAAGGAAACCACACTTTAAAGAGGAAACTCAAAATTTCAGGCTTTCTCTGGCATCAGACGGTGTCAATCCGCATGGAGAGATGAGATCCGTTTACTCGGTGTGGCCTATTTTTGTTATAAACAATAACCTTCCTCCATGGATGTGAATAAAGAGGGAGCACATTATGTTGACAATGATTGTTCGAGGTATCTTATTATTTTATAGTTATCTATATGTAATTATAAGTCTTGGAGTGAAATGGTCATAATAATTATTTGATGTTGTTGTTAATTCAACTAGGTAAGTACCAAGTGAAAGATATGAATGTATATATTGCACCTTTTATCGACGAGTTGTTGGTGTTATGGAATGGTTTCACTATGTATGACATCTCCCGACCAATCGAACAAAGACAATTTCAATTCCATGCAATGCTTGTGTGGACAATTTATGATACTCCAGGGTTGACACATTTCTGTGATATGTTATGGTGAATTATAGTTGTACATGATAATTCAAATTCTAAAAATATACACATTTAATCCAATTGTATCGTTATTTTGTAGGTCTTCAAACAAAGGGAAAATTTTCATGTCCAATGTGTGGTCTAAAGATAAAATCCCATCATTCCAAAATTTTAAGAAAACAGGTGTTTGATGAGTATAGGGAGTTCCTCTCCAGAAATCATAAGTATTAAAGTGCAGAAAAATATCTTTTCAATGGGAAAGAAGAGACTACATCAAAGCCCCGAAGAATGACACCTCACCTATGGCAATTGGAATATAATAGAATTCGAGGTAATATTGTTCCATGTAATGGTTGATGTTTGAAAATTATATATTTTGATTGTGTTTTGTTGGCTAATTATGTAGTTGATGATCTTGAAGGTCATGAAGGCATCACCGACCAACTTTCAAAAGGACTAAAATAGTATCCCAGAGAATTTAGTAGGTTGCCCTACTATGAGCATCTACAAATTGTGCATTTGTTTGATACTATGCATATTGGAAAGAATGTAATAGAGACACTATAGAAAATATTAGACGGAAGGTGTGACAAAGAAAAACTTGGTAAAATTTGTAGTGACATTCATGATTCCAATCATGTAATGAAAAATATCATTGAATCAAATAGCAATGGAGACCAGATTAATGCAAGTGCTCTTCCTTGGTTATTAACAAAGTAATAAAGTAATGCCATAAAAGAAGTGATCCGAAAAATTTGATTTCCTATAGGATTTGCTGCGGATATAAGCAATCTCATATCAAAGAAAAATGATTTTGGGTCAGGGATGAAAATGCATGATTGTCATACTTTCATCAAGGTAAGTCATAGTCTTTTGTATTTACAATATATTTGTGTAATTGCATTCAATTTTCATTGTATGAAATGATCAGTTGACAATTATTGCAGTATTTGCTACCCCTATCTCTCCTAGAGAACTTCGACAATAATATCAAACAAGTGATATATGATCTTGGAAAATATATGAGGTAAGCAGTGATATTTGTTCAATATATCAAACAAGTAATATATTGTAAAGTCTCGTATTTATGTATTTATGTCTTGAATCCCTTGTAGGTGGTTGTCATCTAAAGAAATCCATAAAGAAGATATAAAATATTAGAAGAAAAGAATTTGTCGATTAATGTGTGAAATGCAAAAGTGTTTACCTCCACCTTTTTTCAATGCACAAGAACACTACCTTATACACCAAGTTGAGGAGATTGAATTGTTTGGACCTATACATGCTAGGTCAATGTGGATAGTTGAGAGACACTTAAAATTTTTGAAGGTTTGGTACAACAAAGAGCACGTCCTGAGGGTTCTATGGTTGAGGGGTATATGGTATACCAGATGATGGTGTATGTTACTCAATATCTTCCTAATATTGCAGCAAAGACCCATATAGATTGCATTTGGGATCTCGACTCAATTAAAAAATTTGAAGGGGAGTACTTGGTGGGCAACGGTAGATTTAGGAAATTGAAAGGTAATAAATTATGAGATGTTATTGTAGTTAATTAATTCTTAATCTTCAAAATAAATCTATTGTAAGTCATCTATTTACTTTTGTACAGCTGCTAAAGAGTGGGATGTAATACATTTGTTTATTACAAACAATTAAGATTGGATGATGGTATGGATTGAATGATGTCAGCATGATGGTCATAGATTAAAATGGGAATCCATGTCTTCATTGGTTATACAATCTCATTGTAATGGAGATCTCAATGTTACACAAAAAGAAATAGATTTGGCATATGGTTTAAGAGATCACCAAGTACTTATAAATTTGTTAATTAATCAGCCATATGTTTTTCAACTCATGATGCAATAATTTATATATATTTGACATTATTGCAGGTGAAACACCACAAGGCTATATTTTGCAATGGTTATAAATTTCATATCAAAAAGTTGGATGACACGAAGAGAACTTGTGATTCTAGGATAAGTGCAGTGTTCCAGATGACTAATATTTCATCTAGAAATGACTTACATCCTCGAGAGTCGCAAAATCGATACTATAGTATTTTGATTGATATACTTGACTGTGACTTTAATTCCTTCAAATTAGTTCTCTTCGTTGTGAAATGGTACAGACTATGACTTAATAAAAATGATCCTAATAGAACTGTTATTAAACATGATAATGGATTTCCAATGATTAATATGAGGTTGTTTGAGCCAGTTGGAGAAGAGCCCTATGTTCTTCCAAGCTAATGTGAGCAGGTATTTTACTCAGAGGTTCTACATAAACCGGGTTGGTCATTTGTTGTTAGACATGATCCAAGAGGAAGGTCGATAAAGTATAATGCGATGAAAGAAGATACCAAGGAAGATGAAGAAGTGGAAGATGATGATCACGATCGAGAGCTAGTCGAAGAAGAATATGAAGAAGAAGATGACGATGATGCTGCTACTAATGACGATGATGCTACTACTGATGATGATGATGCTGCTACTGATGAGGATGATGATGACGATGATGATGATGCTGATGGTGATGATGATGATGATGACAACGATAGTGGTGGTGATGATGTTGTCGACGATGATGATCTTGATGATGAGATAGATGAAGAATAATATCAATGAAATCTATAATTATGCCAGATGTTTGGCATGTTCTAACAATTGTTTTATATGTACTACTCTTATTCACCTTGTTTTATATGTCTTACTTATATATCTTCGATCTTTGTTAAGAGAAATTTCATTCTAAAAGAGTGTATTTAATTTCTATATACTTAAACAACCTCACTAATTAAGATTGTTCTCATTTGTAGTGGGCATGACAAGAATCAAATCAGTTGAAAGACACCAGTATTTAGACATGCACAAATTAGTGACATGATTAAAAAAATTACCTTTCTTTATAATTTTATAGTGTATTTTTTTATATTAATGCATTTAATCTAAATACTATCTTATGAGAGTTGCTTCTACTAATTTTCTATTTCCTTGCACATCAATGATGTTAAATCACAGGGGATTCTCTTTGTTCCCTACAATGGAGTGAGCTAATTCTGAATTACTTAGTAATTGCTTTTTATTGCATGGTTGTCTTTGGTTTGTCATTTTGTTTTGAGTGTCTAGTGATTTAAACCAAAGAGTTCGACTTAGCCAAAAAATGTGCAAGTCTACATTAGTATGTTTCTTTTTATTGTAATTATAATTAGTATGAATGAACAAAATAATGACAATGCAATATTTGTCGAAATAGCATCGATGACTTTGATCAATGTGCCTATGTGTCAATGTGGTGTTGGCCCATGAATGTTGAAGACGTCACACACAACAAGTAATCCTAGGTGTCAATTTTAGGTTTGGCCAAATAGGAAAAAGGTCTGGATACGTAATTATATTTTATGTTTAAAAATAATGTGACGACTAATCATTTTATGAAAAACTGATGTACATTTGGTATTGCAGGGAAATAGTGGATGTCAATACTTTCAGTGAGTCGATCAAACCACATTTACATCTACACCATTTGCATCTATACCTGATGTAGGAAATGAATGCAACTTGTGCAATGCTCGAGAGGCGGCTAGTGCCACCAAGATTGCTTCAATGGCGAAAGCAGAAATCATATTTATGCGATGCCTTCTTTGTGTAGTTTGTGTACTACTTTGTTGGGACCATATGCGTAAATGTGGTTAATAGAGGGCTATTGTAGATACTAATTTTTTTTTAGAATTTCTAGTAGATACACATAAAGAACATGCACATAAACACGACAAATGAGAAACATAAATGTAGATATCACAACAACTAAGAAACATAAATGTAGGCATCATGGCCACAATTTTTTGGAGACACAATATAATTGAATGGTATACCTAGACGATGCAACACAACTATATATCACTCATTTGGTTCCAAATTTACACTATGAAAAACAAACCCATAGATAAAGAATAAATTTAGAGAGTGGAGGAGGATCGTAATGACCAAAATAATACAGGGTCCGTATATTATTTCGGTCGTTATCGCTCTCCTCATGTGCTCTCTAAATTTATTTTTTATCTATGGGTTTTATTTACTGCAGTGTCGACTTGGAACTGGAGTAGTGGTTGCATTGCATCGTCTAGGTATACCACTCAATTATGTTGTGTTTCCAAAAAATTGTAACCTTGATGCCTACATTTATGTTTCTCAGCTATTGTGTCCCAAGACCCCTTATGACCCTTTACAACCCTTTACAATCCCTAAGAATACATCTTAAAGGTCTTAAAATGTCATAAAGGGTCATAAGAGGCTCCTAGGAGGGGTCAAATGAGCTTCCACCTTCACGTGGTTGGCCTTGTTAAGTTGAGAATGTTAAGCTATTCTCAAAACAAAGAGAAGCTCAATAATTTAATATTCAATCCATGTACGACAAATATATATCGATCCATCTTAATGGCTACCAAATCAATAGATCTTTGCCAAGAACCCAGTCACAAAGAAACACCATAGACCGCACCGCAAACCCATTGTGAAGAGGCATCCAATGTCTCATAAGTCACATCAAATGACCCACTTTTTGTAATCTAAGTCTCTCAGCTCAGTTCACCAAGAAGAAGACTTCTCACAAGTCATCACAGATACCATAGTGATCTAGGAATCTCTAATGTGGAAGTTCTGCATGTTGCTCTCTTGACATCACATCTAACTCATTCAAAATTATGGCAAAAATGGTAGACGATCCCAATGATCCGTCACAACCTGATCTCAACAACAATGCAAAGAGTAGCTCGATTATGTCTTCAAGACGATCAATGCACAATCTACTCAAACTCCAAGTCAAGTCACTGCTACACTCCATAGGAACAAAGCACATCCAATTTGGACCAAAGAAGTCAAGAAGTCACTCGAATCAGATCCAAATGTAATCAGGTTCGCATATATCCAATGAACACATCAGGAAGAATGCATCTCTGATCGCCACACTAGCTTCTTGTGCTGGAGCAGTCGCTGTCAGAAATCTCAATTTAGTAGGATCCATTCCAAATCCAAGTCTCTAGACTCGACTCAATAATCCACAAGCTGCTACCAAATCTACTGCAAAGTCATCTCCGAATGATCCATAACCAAATCATGAGAAGGAACCAGATCTACAAGAACATCATTCTGAATCAATACCAACTCGATCGATTAATATATTTTTTTTAAAAAAAATTGATTATCGTCGCAACTGCGACGACCATAAAACAATGACAGTTATCTGTCGAAACAATCCGACATCTAGCCATCACATGTACAGCATCGATGTCAGTAAAAAACTATAAACGATGGATATCCGTTGTAAACTTCTGACAGGTCTCCATCACATGTACAAAATCACTATCGTTAAAAACTACAAATGATGAATATCTGTCGTAAACTTCCGATGGATATCTGTCGCATTAACAACATTAACTACAAATGACAGTGACCCGTCGGAAGATTCTGACGAGTCACCATCATTTGTATTGTTTGCAACAGATAGACGTTGCAATTGGGACGACCACAAATAGGTCTGACGACAAGTTCGCCTTGTTGGTACCCCCTTTTTGTGATGTCCATTATCATCGTAATTACAACGCAAATCAAAACAGTCATTTTTTTCAATTGCAAAACTATGATGGCGGGTGGTGTCTCTTTATCGACAATATACAGTCGTAATTCTGATGGTATGTCATCAAAAAAAGGGCTCAAATGTACTAGTGATACATGTAACTAATTCTAGAACTAACACACGTCGTAAGTAATCTAACTGATTTCATCATTTTTTAGTGTCTTAAGGGGGGGTCTTAAGGGGATCTAGAAATCATAAGCATCATAAAAAGTATAATAAAAATTATTGAATAATCAAAGCATACATAAAATCTTTAACTAATATGCAATCTATAAAAATCATTGAATAATCAAAGTATACATATAAAATTCTATATATTAAAACCATTGAACCATTAAATAGGTCCATCATAATCAAAGTATAATGAAATTTAATCCAGAGATATCAAGTAGGTCCTAACACAAGAAATAAGTATACATGTTATAATTTTTAGACCAACTCAAGTGGTTCAGACCTTTCATGGAGAACATGTAATATTCTCTCATGATCCTCACTATCCAGTCTCCACTTACGACGTCCACGTTGAGATTTAACTGTATGGAGACAAATGGATGTGGCAACTACTAGGTGACTATGTTGAAACACCTTATTGTCTAGTTCGTAATCAACAAAGTGAATACCATGTTGAATTACTTTAATTATTTTCTTGAAATATGTTCCCTCTAAAACAACTGAACCTGCAAGTCACAAATTTTAACAATATATAAATTTAAACAAACTCAATTTGAAATTTGTTAAAAGGTTGAAATTTAAAATTTACAAATTGAGTTCAATATATTAATGTAAACCATATACAAACCTATGGGGAACAACATTCCATCACTTTCTTCAGGTTTAAGTAACTTCATCCTCTCTGCAGTACAACACAGTAAATAATAACCAACTCCTACATTTCCACGCTTAGCAATCACTGCAAAGACATCTCCTGCACAATAAATTTATATATACATGTGTGAGATCTTAAAATTTACTTAGTTCAATCTATAGATCTATCTATCTATCTATACATGCATCTCAATGTACCATATAATGTGAAATATATATACTTACCAATTTTGACCAATCTTGAGATATGATCGTAATCAGTAGAAATCAAAGGGACATCATCAAATTTTTCACCTTTATCTCTATCAAATGTATCAGTAACAACTAGTGGCACTAGATTCCATGCACCTACATATCCACAGTCTTGATTGATACATTCCTCATAATTGTCAGTAATGTAGTGACAACAAAAGCATGAGTAGTCCCTAGTGTTCAACATCCAATTGCGACAATTCATACTCATAACTGAATGCAAAGACCGTGTCTTTTCTATTTTATTGCAACCATGCATAATTTTTCTATCCACACCTGAACAAATGCATATATAATACATTCTATATAAATATAATTTGAATAAAAAATATCATAAAAATTTTAAACACTTTCGAATAATTTAAAAATGTGTGCATACTTTTTATCTCCCAAAATTTTCTATATGGCACCGCCTGAGTCAATTCTGATGACGTGTCATTCTCATTTGGTGTGAAATATGTCTTGCACCATTCAACCACATAATGTACATTTTTTATATGCACTCCCTTATAATTTATTTGATACTTTCATATAGCACATTTGATGCAAGCTTTGGCACCATCATGTTCACCTTTTCCATGTCCACTCTCAAAGAAACTCCAGACATGTGGTATGTTTTCATTACGATGATATCTACATAGTGCATAAAATGGTCTCGATGATTTGAATTGTGCAGCACATCCATCTGACCAAACATAATGTTTATTAATTTTTATACCTCTTTCTTTCAAATTTGCAAAAAACATCTTGAAGCAATGTTCTACATAATGAATGTCATACTCTCTATCATCACTTATATAAAAATGATATTCCTTCTTGATGAACCGTGCTTCAAATGTGCTCTGAATACCATCTAAATCTAATTGTGCATGTCGATAACACACGTGTACCATGATAGTAATTTGCTCTAAAAAATAGTATTCTGACTGAATTGCCTTTTGATGAACAAAAGAATAATTTTGTACAAAATCAACAACTGATACAATAGTTCCAAGTGGGAAATTGTCTCTCAGTGTTTGGAATTGTTGTGCTTGCCACTTTGCAAAAAATGCATGATGAATGTAGGGTTGAATCAATTTTTTAAATTTTTCCATAAATACTCCAACATTTATCTCCTCTTCAACATATTCTAACCTTCTGGATTCTTTCCCAAATTTTATTTCATTCTTTACATATTTGTAACTCTTGCAATTTACCATCTTTGTTACATCAATATTTTCATTTTTCAAAGGAAAAAGAGACAAATCAACACATGTTTGACATATTCCTTTTATGCAATTTATTTGTCCAGCTACATCATCTCTTTTGTCACATAAATGGATGAGATGGACTCACTTCCTCTAGTAGGAGGAGCATTTTCAAAACCATAAGTGTCTTCTACAAATTTCAAAAAATCTGATAGTGGAGATCAAATTCAATATGATAACGACAACAACAAGTTTCAAACACTTTGTTTGTTCTGATATAATATGGCTTCAATCTTTCAAACAATGTTTGCCCAATCTTTATATTAGGATTAGAACTACATACATTTCATGTTGTGTTGTGTCCAACCAATGTTTTGTACGATATTCATATTGATTTGCTGAAATTCTATGTCTTATAACATCTCTAGTGTTTGATGAAGGACGTGTATTATCATTCCAAAATGATGTGACCAAATTTTGTATTCCTTCATCAATCCTACCAGAATGAGGAGCTCTACACATGATTGCCCAATTGCCTTCCAAGGTGCTATCATCCAAAAGTATTCTCCTATTAACATATCGTGATATTGTTTTCCTATTAAAACCAAACTAAGATGAAACTGAAGATATCTATCTTTTTCGTCCCATAGTGTTACCTACAATGGATGTCAACATAGCTTTTCTTGTAATGGTCTTATCTTTAGTTCGAGATCGCTTCCCTAGCTGGTTCAGACCTTTCCTAAGATTTTCAATCATATCAGTTTGCATGTCAACAACTTTTCTCTTCTTTGATGATGTGTTTATAACTTGGGAAGCTTCGTGTGAAGGGTCTTAGCATGAAGACCCTCAAAGGGGCTTTGTGCAAAGGGGGTCTTCGCGCAAAGACCCCAAAACTGAGATTTTACCCTCAGAAAATGATTGAACTTCAAAAAAATGATCTTTCGAGGCTTGTAACAAGGACCAAACAAGATGGTTTTTTCAAACATGTGATGTCAAACAATGCTATTCGGAACAAGCTTTCTAACTAATAGAATTTTGATACATATTGAGTTCATTATCACCTTTAAATATTACTTTAACTAAACATAGGTTGTTTGGTCATTCAACAACCTATCTCTTCAAGACTTTGGCAAAAATAGTAAATTATAAAAAATATGTAGGAAAAGTGTATTTGTGTTACCTGTAATACCCCAAAAATGGGCTATAAGTTCATTAATCTTCTAAATCGACATATCGAACAAAATCGACATCGAAGTCCTAACCTAAGGCACATCTGAACATCATCGAATCCTAATTGATTATCTCAAATTCTGCACCGGGGAATATTCTTAGTAATATTCCTAATCATCATAATTATCTTTGATTTAATGATTATTTGGCGATAAATCTTATTTATCCTAAAGTTTGATTAATTGAATATTCTAAATATTTAATTAATTAGATTTAATTCTGCCACTTAATTGTTTAATTGAAGTTAATTCTATTTATTCCTAAATTATTATTATTTAATTTTGACAATAAATCCAAAATCCGATGAATAATTGATTAAATTCTTATTTAATTAATTAAAGTAAGTTGTCAATTTTTAATAATATTGTTTTTGAATAAAAGTTTGAAAAATGATTGATTAACCCATAAATCAATTGTTTTATTTTTCAAAATCAGTTAAGTTGGAAATAAATTACTCTATTATTAAATTAATTCATAAATAAATCATGCACAATCACAAAAGCAGACAACTATCAATTATCAATTAAAGCTAAACTCTATTTTGAGTTAAACTCTGCTTTTGCATATTTTTGTGAGTTAATTATCCTTTATTTAAAAATAACTCAAAAATCAACCTGAGTTATTTGAGTGATTTATGGCTTTTCTCATGCACCTCCAAAGCCCTGGATTTCTATAAAATCAAGGCTCGGCTCTTCACAAATCATCTCATGAATTTGCAAACTTACTCTGCAGGAATCATAACATATCAAATTTGAAGAATTTGAACGATTGAAGCTTGAAGAATCATCTTGGGAATTCAAGTTTGTGAGATCATCATTATTTTACATAGCATTGCATATCATATTAGAATTTCATTTCTAAATTAGTATGTCATATCAATTTTTACATATCATAGATTTCATGTCATTTTTCATCACAATTGCATCTAAAAATAAAAATAAAAGATAGATTAATTGCATCCAATCCATATCTAGATTTTGCATTCAAATCCTTCATTTAGGTGTCGTCAAGGTCACTGATCTCGATTACAATCTGAGAACATCATACTCGCACCTATTAGAAGGCAGTAAATCACCCGGTTAGTTTAGCTTTCAATTCATTGCAGCTTTCATTTTTGCTAACCTCTAATGTTTTACTGAAGTATTGTGTCTACAGATCAGGTACAAAATTCACACACACATTACCTTTCTATGAAAAAAAAGAAAAAATAAATTTTGATATACACAGATCAAGTTAGAGCGATCCAAGTGACCTTATGTCTAAATTACAGCTATTGTCACTTTAGAATTTAATAAACTATGAAATATTGACCCAAAATGAATAAAACCAATTGCATCCTTTAGATATTGAAGTTACAAATATAATCTTGAAATAATTACATCGTTATCATATTTTAAAAAAAAGTTATGTTGATCCAAGTGGCAGTAACTCCTTAAAAACATAGTTTTTTCACGCAAACCACTTTTCGAAGGAGAAGGAAAAATGAATTTAAATGATTTTTAAAAAATATATATATTTAGAAACTAGAAAGAAAACTCTAAAAGACTCTAGTTTACATCATCTTCAAATTCCTAATAGTTTTGCGGCAACAAGTGTTCGAAAATGAAGTTTTTTCTCAGAATGTTGATCTCTATGTCAAAGTTGGTCAAAAAGTGGGACTCACTATTGTGGGACCGCCCACTTATCTGATTATATTGGAAAATAAAACTTGAAATATACAACACATTTTTAAAACTTTAAAACCAAAAGAAAAAAAAAACTACATTTTTTATATATCTCTTTTTTTCCTTAAAATTTTGAAATCTTTGAATAAACACTACTTAATTGGAAGTTTAAAATAGAGTTGTCATATTGTTTATACATTTGTGAGGCATAACACATAATTCATATAGTGTATAACTTAATAGAAATATACTATATACTTCATTAACTAGAGTTTTCTAAAATACTTTGGGTTATTTTATAATATATTATAAAGTTAAACTTATTAAATATACAATAAAATGAAAGCAAGTGTAGTCTTCAAGACACGTATATAACCCTTAAGATAGCCTAAGAAACTACAGAAACACCCAAGTCAATGAGATGCTTCTACATGAAATCACATTTGCTAGACTTACAAAACATAAAATAAAATAAAACTATGTTTGAAGCTACAAATTTGATAACATATAACTCACTATATATATGGTACACTAAGTTTCTCCAATAAATATTATACTGGCCTATACTTTCTTCACTAAAAAAATTTGCATTTATACTCTACAAAAACTAGCTTAAGCAAATGTATGATGAAATTGTACCTTCACAATTGTCTAAAAAACCATCTTCACTAGAAAATTGAAAATAAACAAATTAAATATATTCAATATTATAGTTGTTGGAAAGCTTATTTCAAGTATTACAAACTTGTCAAATATGTTGTTACAAGCACATTTTGGTAAGGTTAATGCAAATAAGATCTAAGAACTCCAATTTACTCAAACCCAACATCAACAAATTGGCTAAATTGCTCTTTAAGCTTCTTGACCAATTGAATAATCTAGTTGCCAAAAAAGCTTTTGTTAAAGGTTATAAATTCTCCACCTCAAAGAATATTCTTCCAAGATGTTCTTCATACTCACTTATCTCCATACTTTACCAATATAATTTTATGGCTTGTATTTGCTCATCTACATCTCCTTACTGAATTGTTCATCTCATTTCATTACGAGGCTATACTTGTTGATCACTCATATATAATTTCAAACAATGTAGTGATATTTGGATCTCCAAATCCATTCCTCCAAGCTACTAACTACCTTCCATCAAGTAGATTTGAAGATCAATTGGGATCTTCTCCATCTACAAAATATTTCTTGCAAAACATGAAACCTTTTCAACCATCCCCCATTAAAATTTTGACCCCATGCCATGAACAATAGTCTATTTATGGTCAACCATTGGAAAAAAACTTCAATCCATGAATTTAAAAATGTTGGACATGGCAAGAAAGATTTTGGCTTTAATTTCCTAAACAAAGTGGACTCTACAATACACGTGACTTGGTTTAACAAACATGTTGATGAGTTTTGCCATGTTACTCACTCTGATGATCCTTATTTGATTTCTAATGGTTGCATTAAACTAACCAACACAACATATAGTACCTCCACAAGCCCTTCTAAAATAATCTCTACAACTCATCAACAATAACTCCTTTCACTTTCATTTACTCTATCATACCCAAGCACAACTTCCATAAAAAATGCATAGATTCATTGGACTCATTGCCAATTAATTCCCCTTCACATGTCATTGACATGCCTATATTGAATTTGAGTTCATTTTATAGATCAATCCCTCTTCCAACATTTCATTAACATCTTATTCACATATATGTGAAAAATAAATCAAAATTTTCTGTATTTCGCCTTCCACACCTTTTTAGTGTACCCATTGCACACCAAGATGCAATTGCTAGTAAATATTAGTATCAAAACAAAATAATAATTTAAAATATATTTTTCTTTTATGCACATCTTTATTCTAATTATTAATATTAAAATATTATTATTCTCAATTCTTTTTTCTTTTAAAAATATATTTTTAAATTATTATGAATGCAAATATATGATTGAAATTAAATCTATCTTTTTCTCAATTTAAATATTAATTTCAAAAAAATCATAGGAAACACCTAATAAAATAAATAAATAACTATCAAAATTCAACAAATCTCGTGAATCATGTAACTTCACTAACCCACTAAAACATATCATCTTCAACATAATAAAATAAATTATTATCAACTCCATTCCTCCAATTTCTAATCAACGAACCTTGAGAACCATGTGACTTAACTAACATAAAATATTGCAACAATAACTTTAATATGCAATATAATAACAGTAATTGTTACCAAATTGAAATAGAATGAAATTAAATTAAATTTTTACTGAAGTTTAGCAGACTTGCCAGTCTTGAATTTCCATGAAATTAAATTAAATTAAATTTTTACCGACATTTAGCAGACCTGCCAGTCTTGAATTTCCACGACAGCAGGGATGAGCAGAGACAATTCAAAACGGAAAAGGATACAAAGTTCTTGGTTTTGCCTGGGAAAGAAATTAGGGCCCGTTTGTTTGCCGGAAGATGGCAGGAATTTGAGAATAGGAATTTGACTTTTTGTACGGTCAAATTCTCATTTTAGTCCAAAATGAGAATTTGGCAAATTCCAGAAAATTGATAGTTGCGACAGAGTTCTATTACAAAATCTTATTTATGAACAATGCAAGTGGACCCTTCTGTTTGATTTTGCACACGGCACCTAACGTGAGAATATTTTGCCTACCCGTGAGGTATAAAACGAAATGCCCAAGGCTTCATCTTCATCCTCATTCTGCTTTTTATCCCAATTTGAATCCTTCAATTCTCTGAAATTCGTAAGAAACAATTGCAAGCTATGGCGGTCCAGCAAGTAGATGGCAACAATTTGGCAGCCGCAGCTTTTGCGAAAGCAGGAATCGACCACATGTTCGGAGTGGTGGGCATCCCCGTGACATCGTTCGCCAACAGCGCAGTGAAAGCAGGCATCCGCTTCATTGCTTTCCACAATGAGCAGTCGGCAGGCTACGCAGCGAGCGCCTACGGCTATCTCACTGGCAAGCCCGGCATTCTGCTCACTGTCTCCGGCCCTGGTTGTGTCCATGGCCTCGCCGGCCTCAGCAATGCCATGATCAACACATGGCCAATGGTCATGGTCTCTGGTTCCTGCGACCAGGCTGATATCGGCAAGGGCGACTTCCAGGAGCTCGATCAGCTTAAAGCCGTTCAGCCCTTCGTTAAATTCTCAGGAAAGGCCGCAAAGGCCTCGCAGATTCCCTCCCTCGTTTCTCAAGCACTTAATGCTGCTGCGCATGGCAGACCTGGTGGGTGTTACATAGATTTGCCCGCGGATGTTCTGCATGAGAATATAGATAAATTGGAGGCAGATAGGCTCTTGGCTGAGGTTTGCCCCTTTCAGCCGATTTGGGCCCTGCCTAAACTGGCTGCCGCTGAGTTCTGCGCTCCGGAACAGGATATCCAGACTGCTGTTTCGATGCTCCGGCAGGCGCAAAGGCCGTTGATTGTTGTGGGCAAGGGTGCTGCTTATGCGAGAGCTGAGGGTCCTTTGGCGGACTTGGTTAGGCTTACTGGGATACCCTTCCTTCCCACTCCAATGAGTAAGGGGCTTTTGTCTGATACGCACGAGCTCTCTGCTACTGCAGCCAGATCTCTGGCAATTGGGCAGTGTGATGTGGCATTGGTTGTGGGTGCTAGGCTTAATTGGATGCTCCACTTTGGGGAGTCCCCCAGATGGGCTGCTGATGTAAAGTTTATTCTGGTGGATGTTTCCAAGGATGAGATTGAGCTCAGGAAGCCCACTCTAGGGCTTATTGGCGATGCTATGCTTGTTTTGCAGCAGATTAATAAGGAGATCAAGGATGATCCATTTTGTCTCGGGAGAAATCATCCCTGGATTGAGAGGATTGTTCACAAGGCTAGTGAGAATGTGAAGAAAATGAGTGCTTTCTTAGCAAAAGATGTGGTGCCCTTCAATTTTCAGACTCCAATGAGGATCATCAGAGATACCCTGTTGGCCCAGGGATCCCCTGCTCCTGTAGTGGTGTCCGAAGGGGCTAACACTATGGATGTGGGACGGTCGGTGCTCGTCCAGACAGAGCCTAGGACTCGATTAGATGCTGGGACATGGGGAACCATGGGAGTTGGTTTGGGGTATTGCATTGCTGCGGCAATGGCTTATCCAGAAAGGCTTATTGTGGCTGTTGAGGGAGACTCTGGCTTTGGCTTTAGCGGACTTGAAGTTGAGGTAGGTTTCCAATCTCAGAAGTATAAATTCAAATCTTTTTATGCTTTAAAGATATCGTGTTCCTTCCACTTTTTAAGACCCTTAGAACACGGTTGCTTCTACTAGATAAATTTTACAGGAATTACATGTTTTTCCCTCGACTAGGAACAAATCAAGCTTTTTATGTTTTTGTGGTTTCTCTTTTCTGTTTCTTGCATTGCTAAGTTCGTATTATCTCCGCAGAGTTGATTTCGTGCAATTTGTGGGTTGGACAACCGACTCCCATTGAAATGTGTCTGTAAATGGTAGCCTTTAGCTGCCATATATTCCTCATATATATCAAGTGAATGATGCAATGACACAAGCTTAAGTCCACTGAAAACTGGTTGATAGAAAAATTAACTATTATATTGTTTTATACTTTGATGTGGAAGTAGTAGTATTTAAGAAAAATGTGATCTCCAGCGACCATTGCTTACTAATGTTTGAGACACTTGCCATACTAGCCTACCGATAAGCCTTTAATGCTAACCGATACAGCTTCTATACTTACTGCTACATAGTGAAAACCACAAACAAAGTTGAATTGAAGAGCGATTACCTCAGTTGGGATAAATCCCACATTTTTAGAGCAAGTTTTGAAAATGTCTATTATACACTCAATTAGGCTGATAAGTTTAAAATCTATACGTATTACAATCCACAATTGGCATAGATACTTAATAGCTAACATGAATCTTATCTTATCAGTTATGACTTATGAGTAAACAACTTGGTTATCCCCAAGAAGTTCCCACCCAACCACTCTAGTGCGGGCCAGTAGCTATGACGCGGGAGGGATAAATGCTCCTATTCTGATTCGATGGGGTTGCAGAGTTGAGTTTGGTTGAATAGCCTATCTGGATACACCTCAAAATAGAGGATTACAAGAGGGAATGCCTAGCTGTTTTGTCCTTTTTCTAGATGACAAATGGTAAAAGTAACTTTGCCTTTGCATGGTCTCTTTTACCACTGTTGGTTAAACAGTTTAACCCTCTAAAACATTGCCTCATATATTGCCCTTATTTGCTAAATTAGTTTATATTTTAATTATATCTACCCTATAGGGTTCACGATATTCACTGTGTCATGATGAGATGTCTATAACTTGTATGCACAAGGAATTTGTTGAAATATAAAAGCCAAAACTTTAAAAAGGGAATTCACAAGTTGAAAAAGTGCTACCATTTTGACCGCACATCACTCTAAGTAGGGAGTGATTTATGTGTAAGATAATTAATTCAAATCACTTTAACATGGATAAAGATCAAATAAATGGCCTTCTTCCAAATCAGAAAATGCTAATGAGAAAATCATGTGCTTGGGCCCTACACATTCACCTAGGCAGTCAACTCCCGTGACTTTGGCAGCAAACAACTATCTTTGGCAGCCTCTATCATCTCCGGCAGAACTGTGCACTGATCCAATTCAAGGAATATAGGAGGTTTTAGGTTCTCAAAATAATAAAAACTTGAGATGAGAAAATAACTCCTCCACTGTCCTTTAAAGCCCATTTGCCAATCTTCATACTTTCCTTTCTATAATGTCCTCCCCTATATCTTTGACTATCTCTTCTTGATCATCAAGCACAAAGCTTTCAATAAAAGGCAACAAAAGTCCTTTAGATAACTTCATCTTTGGAGGCAAGTCTAATTTGAATGCATGTTTGCCCAGTTGTTCAAGAATTTGAAATGGAACGTACCCAAGTGTTTCTAGTTTCTTTGATTTAACTTGGAGTCTTTCTATCTTAAGTAAAGCTGCACCCTATCTCAACTTGGAATTTGTGTTCGACTCTTTCTTTACCATGTTTTGCTTTACAGTTAACTTGAGACACTTTAAGCTCTCTTGCATTTTGGAGGTGAAGTGATCTTAAATTCTTAATGCTTTTTTCATCTGGGCAGATTTCTGAATCGACTCTTCCTTATTTTTTACTTTGTAGCTATATTTTCACACATCAAAAGAAAGCCCAAATAGATCTCAAAAGAGATCCATTGGTAGTATGAACTGCACTTGTTACATGAATGGTGGATGTATATCAAACTTTTATCTCAGTTTTATGATGTTTGTCCTATCACATCCTCTTAAGAGCTGCACCAATAGTGTATTGGCCACTTTAATCAATGATTAAATGTTTACACTTATTAGATTATATCAAAGGTTTCATTCATTTTGGAAACATACTGTCTTCTATAAACTCTTTTCCTAACCCTTAGAGCAGAGTTGTTTACAGTTGCATCTTTTCAGACAGCCTTTTTATTATGTTTTTCAATTTTGTTGTTTCTCTTCTTTGTTACTTACATTGGAAAGTTCAAAATACAGCAGGAAAATCGATTTGGTGCAGTTTATGGTTTAGATATACTTCCATTGGATCATGTCTGTAAATGTGGAGAGAAATGATGGACAGAATAGTACTATATAGCTGCCATATTATGATATTTCTGCATTTATCAAGCTCATGATTCAATGATGCAATAAATAATAAATTGTGCATACAAATGAGTTGTGTAAGTGCTACAAACTTTTATAGGTAGTGGCATGAATGGAAAGAAACAAGAAAAGGACAGAAGAACATAGAAAAACTGAATTCTTTGCACAATAGATTACCATGGAGAAACTCAAAGCAAGGAAATTCCAGAAGAGTAAGATTCATACCTTTTATTTCAAAGATACAAGCCAATTTTTTTTCTTACAGCTTCCAAGAAAACCCAATGCATATTGGTAACCTTCTTATTGTTGTGCACAATAGCTTATTCCATGACAATTTGACTTCTAAAGGCCAAAAAGAGCACCAACATATATAAACAATGTGCTTAGAACTTGCCATGTTCTACAGCTTACAACATACTGTGCACCTTGTACTTACATGCCTCAAGAGTCGACATCCAGAACACTCAAACAATAAGAATTACATGTACCTTAAAGTTTTCGTAATTTACAAAGTTAAACTGACAAAACAAAGAGTCCAAATAGCACAAGCCTTTAAAAAGATGGAATGGGGAAGAATTTAGCTTCCACAGATCCTGTAGACTGTACTTATTTGTCCTTTAAAGATAAAATTGCTTTTTTAGGAACCCATGAATATGTCATGTTCTGTGTAGAACAAATTCAGGACAGCTGAAAACTGCTTGATGATTTTGGCTATGGATGAGCCCATAAGTTACCTTGCTTCCACAATTTCCTTTTGGTCCCCTGGGTATCTGTAATACACCAGAACCACTCTACATGCATGGAGCCAGCAAACTCTATTTCTCTGCTAAATTGTGTTATCAAGAATACTGGAAGTGTTTTAAGTTGTCAATTTGAATAGTAAGTTGAGGCTTTTTACATTTTCTGAGCTTTGCCAACTTTATCATAGCTTCTGTTTCTTTTACTGGATAGCGAGAGTCTCATACAAAGTAAGTTAATGATGAAATTGCTTGGATTAGCTAAGGCTTGTGCATTTCTGTTTAAATTTTTAAACTGCTCCCATCACAACGGAACTGATTAAACCTATGCTACCACAGCTTTGTGTCATTGCTACTACATGTAACACAGTAATAACTTTAAGTTGAAGTTAAACTGAGTTGCAAGGAGTACTGGAAGTGTTCAGTTGCATATTTTATTATTTAGTCTATCCGACAAGTGAATTGAGAATAGTGGCTTAATCAGCTAAAGCCAAGTAACTTTAAGGATCCAATTCGGATCACAATATTATATATTTGTTGATTCAGTTTGGATAGCAACTTAATCAGCTAAAGCCAAGTAACTTTAAAGACCCATTTTGGATCACAATATTATATATTTGTTGATTCAGTTTGGATATCAAGGGTCTTGTACAAATTAGAGTTGACCAGGAAAGTTTTGATTAAGTTTCCAAGGTGACTGTTAATTGACTCAATTAGCCTATACCATCACAACCTGCATTGTGATAGTGTTATAGTTGAATAATGACAAAGCCACTTAATTTGTGGACGTCCTGTGGTTACTTAAGTTTGGTTGCATTGCTGAAAGTGATTTATAATATTTGAAGTTGACAACTAACTTCAATTTACAAGAAAATCCATTTGACATAACTAATTTATTGATGATTTAGAAATTTAGAATGCTCTAACAACTATTATAGTTGTTTTGTTAAATTCGAAGTCTATAGGATGTGGTAATGAATCTAATGATCTATCTTCTTTTAATGGTGATTGTAGACATTAGTAAGATACAAATTACCTGTCATTGTTATCATTTTCAATAATGGTGGTGTCTACGGTGGAGATAGAAGAAATGTAGAAGATATTGAAGGGCCATACAAGGATGATCCTGCACCTACTTCATTCGTTCCAGGAGCAGCATACCATACTGTGATGGAAGCTTTTGGCGGAAAAGGCTATCTAGTTGGCACTCCTCACGAGCTTCAGTCTGCTCTAGATGAAGCTTTCATGAAAAGAAACCCAGCTGTCATAAATGTTACAATAGATCCTTATGCAGGTGCTGAAAGTGGAAGGATGCAACACAAAAACTGAACAGATGATGAACCCTGAAGGGAAAACTATGCTTTCTCAGAAATGGTGTTTTTCAACACCCCATGGAGAACTACTAGTGGTCTCAGTTAACATGAAATGTACGTTTCAAATTTAGTCTATATATGGCTTGTTTTAAGCTCAAAAATAGATTCTTGCTTGAGGCACATTATGTGATTCCTTGGCAGAATGCCTCTGTTTGTTTGAGAACATACATTTTTCTTCAAGTGTCTCCTGTATTCATTGCTGCATCAAACCATCTCTTATGTGCAGTCTAAATTAGCTTTACTACTAAATAACACAATTTGTGCAACAGGATATACAAGTTATTTCCCACCAAAATTGATGCGCTGTCTCCTTGATTCACATCGTTGTCTAAGTACTTGAGATGTAGATCATTTACCATCCTGTATGTTTCAAACAGGTTTCACTTTCAACAATGTACATTAGACACGTTCTTGTATTGCAGTTTCTAATTTTTGTGTTGTTAGTGGATGTGTAACATTATGAACATTTTTTAGGGTAAATTTGTCGAGCTCTGCAGGCCTATCCTGTGGTGAATTAGGCAGGACTGGTTTATGAAATGCAAAAGTACAAGAAATTCAACTTCCTTAATTCTAAAATATATGATATTTGTGGTTTGATCCCTCAAATGATAACAGCCTTAAACATAGCGCATAAATGAGAGGGGGGAAGTGCAGATAAATTTATTTTTCTAACCTTCAGAAAAGAAAATGCTGTGTGCTATTTGCCTAGGAAACCATGTTCATTCCATTTATTAATATAAATAACAATTCTATGCAAATACAACTGAGCTGGGATTGAAAATTGATATTGTTATTGTGTAAAAGAAATAAAATAGAGTTCAAGATCAAGTGTCTTGAGTCTGATGATCAAAGATTGTAAAGGGCTAAACAAATTGAAGATTTTTTATTTGAAAATAGGTTGGAGAACATGGGCAGATTCTGTTTCAGAATCATGTTTGTGACTTGGGAAGCTGCAGCGGTTGACCTGAGAAGTTGTGATAGTGACACTTGGACTTGCAAGTGACCTCTTAGGTTTGCTACTGTCCGGGCAGAAAGAGGAGGTCGGAACACTGGAATATTGTGGACCTGACCACCAAATTGCATTGTCAACCTGCAAGTTACTCTGTTGAGCTACAACAAATGGAGGTGTCCTTTGATCATATGCAAGTAGAACTTTTACCAAAGTTGCACCTCATCCTCATAGTGGTTATAGAATCTGGAACTGCCAATTTAGTTTTGATGTATGGTGTTACAGTTAAAGGGAAATTGCCTTGGTTGTTTACAAGGTGTATCTCAGACTCAAAATTATTTGGAAAATTTGTGGTGTGCACCCCTATGCTGCATGAATGCAGAAATGGCTGGATGCTCAAAGGTGCAGGGAATGTCTTATGGAGGTTTGCTAGAGGTGTGTGGCATTTCTATGAATGGAGCTTTTGGAAAATGGATTCACCAGGATGTCTGGGTAGAAGCATGAGGAAGAGTAGCTAAGGTTTTGGCTATGGGAAAAAGGCAGGGTAACAACAATGGCTATGACAGAAAGCCTGAAAGATGATACTGGAAAAGCAGAGTTGGAAAAATATCTAAAAGAAGTAATTAAAGTTGCCAAAAAGAGCCAAAGAGTCATATGAGATTTTTTTTTCTTTGATAAAGTTGATGTGGGCTAGTCATTTTGAAAACACAAAAAGGCCAAGGGAATCCTTTTTTGGCTAGTTTAAAATTGCAATGGCACTAGTGTCCAGGTCTCTACCATGTTCGTGCTATTGTTCAGGTCTCTACGGCGATTGTGATAGTGTGCGAGTTGCTACAAACTTTTAGAAAGCTAAGAACAGACAGAGGAGGAGGATCTGGATGGACATCTTGGTGAAGGTCTTCAATCTCACAAGCATGAGTTCTAAAACATGGATGCTAAAATAAATGCGCATGGAATAAATAATATGATTTTCAACTTTACACAAAACACAAAAAGTTTCGAGTCTAAATTAAGAAAAAAAGCCATATAATTTTAGTCTATTAATGACATGCAAAAATTGTGGCAAACATTATGACAGACGCAATGTTATCCTTGACAGAAAAAGTACTGCAAAATTCTGAATGGGAATATAGTACTAATGCATTTAGGTTCTTGCACTGAAAGATTGAAATAACCTAACTTGTTTATAGGCAATGTTCAAGACATACAAACATGGTGTTATTTCAATTTTTCCATGGCAAAAAGGGAATTGGTAGTGATATATTAATTATTAACTTGGTGGAAGGATGCTAATGGTAATCCCTTTACTTTCCAACCCGATCTTTTGATGACTCCCAGGATGATCATGACTCCTCCCAGGATGACGTTGAGCCTCTTTTAGATGGTGTGGTCTCCTCTGGCCTAGTGGATCCTACTCTGCCTATTGCTTCTGTTCAGCTCCACCCTTCGGTGGATGATATTTTGCCTTATTAGCACTCTGCCCTTTGTTCTGACAGACCCTCTAAGGGGATTTCCCCTCATGCTTCCCATTGTAATGATGTACTATATTGTATTGCCTAGACGGTTGTTCAGCACTGAAGCAAAGGCCATTATCCCTCCTCTTCCCAAATTCTTCCCTTAGTAGTTGGGGAAAACTCTACCCAATCTTGATTTGGGTTGCTGTAAGTGGTCTTTATTGGCTTGTGTTTCTTTGCTCTTGGGGCTTTTGGTTTTTTGAGGTCAGCTCCCTTGTTTTGCTGATCTCTATGTTTTGATGTTCTCTGGTATTTGGCTCAAGGCACTTCCCTGCATAATTAATCAAAAACAATACTATTTAGTACATTTGTTAATGCATTAAATGTGAGACTTTATAAACTCAAACCAACTCTTTATGTTTTGAAGTACGAATTAAGAACATTCTTATATGATCTTAACAGCCTAAAGTCCAGCATATTCCTTCAACTCTCAATTTCCCCTCAATGAGGATTGGGTGTTTTCGGTTGTCCTATTTTGGACATTAAGCCTTTTGAGAACTCTTTCTTGAATGTGAAATGTAATGGTTTAGTTGAGGATATGGTTCGTGTTCCTCTTCTTGGCTCCTTGTCCCCTTGCAAGGTTAATGGTTTATTCTCTTTTTTGAGTTTAGGGGACTTTTCTAATCATCCAATGTAGTTTGATTCGGAAAAGCATCTTAAGACTATTTAACAACAAAGCTCTCTAGAGCATTTTTGGATTTAAACTGACATATGTGGTGATCTTACTCTTTGGAGGCTCCTTGCCTTAGCTTTGTTGTCCTCTTGTGTGGGATTTCATGGCTTGTCTTTGTGTGTGTTTTCTTTTATTCTTGGGTATTGGAGGGTGTTTTTCTTGTTTCTTGTATAAGCTTGACCCTGCGTTTACCATAATTATAAACATTAATAGTATGTTTTATAAAAAATATAAAAAATAACAAAACATCTACTCCTTGGTCACAGATTAATCTGTTTTTGCAGAAGAGCTTATATTGGTTGGAAGAATTACTATGAAAAAAGCAGTTCTAAATGCAATCTTGTCGGTCTTAAAGAGCCCTGAAGTATTGCCTTAAGAAATGAGAACAAATTTGAATTATAACAAATCAGAAATTGTTTTTGGTCAAGCAATCTAGACAACAAAGAAAGGTTCCACTAGTGTCATAGGAAAAGGTGAGCAACTAAAAAATAAGGGAGTAGGTATTCACAATGTAGAAGTGCAAAACTTGGCCTCAAGAGCTAAACTAACATGGTATTTATAATCCAGATTTTATTCAAACTATTTCAGATTAATGAAGCATAAATATTTGGATTTCTTGAATAAATAAATAAATTTTGCCTATGAAATACCCCTCTAGCTAGAAAATTTGAAACTTATGGATAAAATGTCTGATGCTCTACCCTATCTAAATTTGGTAGCTCATAATGGTGAAAAGACCACCTCTTGGAAAGATTATTAGATATAAACCTCTTTATCAAAATAAAAACTTAGTAGAAATAATCGTTTTTCCTAAAGAATAAGTGGAGTACAAGAGTTGAGAATTATTTCCTAGTCGATGAAGATTCTTTCCCTCCAAAACTAAAATGGAAGTGTATTGACGCTTTCCCATTCTCCCTCCATTAGAAATCCCTCTTTGAACTTTGCATGAAGGGTTTTCCACATCCTCCAAATAAGAAAGCTCTATTTTAGTTTGTTGGAATATTCTGATCTTCTCCACTCAAAATCTTCTAGATTGCTGTCATTCTTGATTATCTTCCTTGATGCATTGAATGATTGAACATCTTCCAAATAGGAAAGCTCTATTTTAGTTTGTTGGAATATTCTGATCTTCTCCACTCAAAATCTTCTAGATTGCTGTCATTCTTGATTATCTTCCTTGATGCATTGAATGATTGAATGTGTGATGGTTTGATGATTGAATGATTATCATGCTTGATTAGCTTCCTTGATGCTTTGAATGATTGAATAGGTGATGATTTGATTATTGAATGATTGTCATCCTTGATACATTGAATTGATTTGATGATTGAATGATTGTCATCCTCAATTAGCTTCCTTGATGCATTGAATGATTGAATGAGCGATGATTTGATGATCGAATTATTGACATCCTTGATCTTCTCTAGATTTCTACAAAGATTTGGTGGTGATGTTGGTACTGCTGGCTAGTAGAACAGGAAGCTTGGTGTGAGCTTTTCTACACTTAATATCATATGATTTGTGAAGTGACAAACAATAACTATTAAAGATGCCTTTGCTCACATGTCATAGTAAAACAAGAATCATGATAAGCTTTTCTACACTTAATATCACATGATGTGTGAAGTGACAAACAATACCTACTAAAGATGCCTTGGCTCACAGGTCATGTCCACTACCGCAGGTGTGACATGCCATGTCTTTAAATCTAACTTAAGTTCTCATTTTTTAAGGCTGCTTTCTTTCTCCTTTCATTTTTGTGTTGTACATGTCTTGCTCGGGGAACTTTATCTCTCTAGATAAAAGGTGTTCCCATCTGAGTGTTTCAGCTGCAGTGTTAATCATGATCGACTACTCCTCTCCAAATGTTATGCAGTTTATTTCATGGGAATCTGCCCTGCAGCTACTTTCATTTGGCATAAATTTGTGAACTAAAACTTCCATGTATAAATATTACTCTTTTTGCCCGAAGTATATGTTCAAGCACATCCTTAAAATTTGTCTTTGTTTATGTCTAGTTTCATCCAAAATAGACTGAGCCATATGATCCATCTTCTTTTTTTAACTATCACAACCTGCTTAGTCAAGAACTTAGTTGCCTTCTCAGCTTTAGAGACATTGAATTTCTTTTATAGAGGAGAGGATTTATCCAGCCTAAGGAGCTTGAGCACATTGAAACTAGGACTGAAGGTTGACAAGTGAGCTTAGAAATGTTTAGATTCAGTCACCTCTCGAAAAAGATCCTCCAATAAGCTAATAGAAGCAAGACCACAAAATCAAAGCCCATGATGGGAAGAGAAGCAAGACTCTCCACCATAGCTTTATCAACCATCTCATCCAAACTAGTCTTAAATTCATCTCGTATGTAATATCTACCTATAGCCTTGAAGGCTCTTGTTAGTAGGAGAATATTAACAAATATTAAATAAATCTTAGAGTTTGCCTGATGTCTAATAGTCTGTTGAACAAACTGTTTGCCCACAATGTCCATAATAGCCTCCAACACTTCATCTTCTTGAAATAAGAAGGCATTCTTTAGCCTTGAAAGTAGCAAGGTTTCCATAACATATTAAATCCCACTCCAGAGAAAGTCTAGGTCACACTAATTAATCTTGAAAATGTCTCCCTAGGCTATAAAAAATTCGGCTCTAGTGATAATTAATGCAAGTATATGTCCTAAAATCATACCAAAATATATTCTGCCATCACCATGGTCGAGTTTAATGACAACTAAAGGTAATATCATTACCACCCTATCATACCATCAATCATGTTTAACACATGTTGAATGATGAAAATGTTAGATAAATAATCTTCACCACATTTCCCTCCCTAAACTAATGTTTAAATAAATTCAAAATGCTATTCAGAATAAACCAAGCCTCCTAGATATTCTAGATTTTCTAATATGAAGAGTGTCAATTTCTTAAATAAAGGGTGACTACCATTAAGTCACTTTCGATTATAATGTTATCAAGACTGCACGCTTTGACTATTTGGAGTCTAAGAAGCATGGGCTCAATTTCCGTTTTGTTATTAGTCCACAAATAAAGTTTAGTTGTCAATTCTATCGTCGTGTGAAAGAAATCATGAATGACACTTGCTATGTTCAAGAGGCCTAGTTTACCATGAGATACTCCATCAAAGTTCAATTTTTACGTAATTGGCTAAGAACCATTGATTTTGGAATGTTGAATTAAAGAATATGTTCAATTAGACAAACCATGGATGAGAAATTGACTTTAAATAATATTGAAAGAAAATGAAATATATCTAAATTCATCTTAATTTATAGTTTGATATATATCTAAATCACCAATTTCCTCAATTTCCTTTTAAATTTTATCATAGAGTCTCTTCAAGACAAAAACCAACTGTGAATTCATTAGACTAAATAAAAGATTTAGAAAAGAGATTTCAAAATTATTGATATTTCTTTAGAATTCCTTGTTTTAAAAAATGAGATCACAAGTACAAATAGTCTACCAACTTGAAAACTTCATAGTTACAACAATGTTCAATAAAACATATTTAATTTTCCCTACACTTAAATTTATTATTTTCTTTGTTCAAGAATCCTAAATTTTGTTACAAATAATTCTATTTATTCTCAATATTTGCTACCATTATTGCATCCTTTGTTCTCTTATGCAGATTTTATTGATGCAAAGCCCACACTTTATTTTCTAAAATAGAGCATCAGTGTTCATATTTAAAAAATATTTAGTGTACATGAAATTTGTGAGGTCTCCCTATTTTCTAGTGACCTAATTTTTCTTTTAACTTATTTATGGATCTTTGATGGTTACAAGTTTTTTTTGTTATGATTAGATTATATTATTGGATAGAGTGAGTTTTGATATTATGGTTAGATAATTTATTTTTATAACATTATTATAACAATTTAGTTAGTTGATAATCATGGTGAAAAAATGAAAATCATGGTGGATAATCTAGACAAAGTGTTGTTGATATTTTGGCCTTTACGGCAAATATCCAATGACTTGGGATTTTCGATAGGCATAAATAATAATATTAAATATTAGGAATATTTAATATTTATTGTTTATTAAGTAAATCAATATATGGGCCCAATGTCATCCCCCTTGGTTAATTGAAATTATCATTTCAATTGGGCAGTCGGCCCCTTGAGGAAGATATTCTTGCTCATATAAATAGAGATTGATTCTTGAAGGAGAACACATAAAAAACATAACATGTGGTTCCTTCCTTCAAGAATCGAATGGCATGAGTAATGATCGAGTTGTGTCCATTCGTGAGTGTGAACTACCTTGGAATGTGAGCGTGAATTAGACCTTAATGAATAAAGAATGTGAATTATATCTGCCATCTAAAGTGCAGATCCTAGGGTAGATCTGAGAAAATTTGAAGTTTAGATTGGTGGCATAATGTGCTAGTTTATTTCATATTCTAGCAAGGAATATATCAATCTATAGAGATCTAACAAAACTAAGCACAAGATGTAATAGAATAAACTCAAAGCAAGGAGAGATAGTACCCGGATTATAACTCTGATGTTCGTTCTTGGAGTCTTTAGATCTGATCCTTCTAGATATGACCCGAGTTAGCCCACCTAGGGCTTCTCTCAACTTAGATCCAAGGTGACATTAACCAGTGCTATGTGTGTCTTATGATCTGCAATTGTGACTGTACCCAATTTGCATTATATTTGTCATGAATCTGCACATCATCCAATTTGCAAGCCTAAGGGTTGCATCAGCATCAGGTCTCGATACCTATTTATATATTTCAACCTTTGCTGATGTATATTCTACAGAATTCTGCCCTTGAATTGCACTTGACTAGTTACCGATCCTAGCATGATGAGTCTCCTAGACATTTTCGCATGATGACAGAACTTCCTTATGATGGCAAGATTTCGCTCCAACAAAGGAGGATGAACTCGATCTTCTAATCCATGATGGATTTCGCTGCTCCTTAATGGATGAATTTGCTGCTCCTTAATGGATGAATTTGTTGCTGCCTTAATGCAGCCTTAACCAATTCTTGGGAGAGGAGAATATGTTATGTCTTTGATATCTCTTCCCCCAAAAATCGTCCCTCCTATATATGAGTAGGGAGAGCTTCCTATAGAGGCCGACCTGAATAAGATAATAAATCCCCAAGGGGGCCGACTTTGGGCCCAGACAAATTAAGTAATATATAATCGATTTGCTAATAAAAAATGAATATTAAATATCTCATATATTTAATATTATTATTTATATCGAAATATATACACCATATATTTAATATCTTATCTGGTGCAAGTGATATTTGCCGACAAGGCCATAATATCAACACTCCCTCTTGGACTTGAGGCAAAGATCAACCCAATGATCTCCCTCTATCATCCTTGATAGAGATGCCAAAAACATAAACAACATGGATTCCATATCCAATAGAATCATAGATCTCATATCTATGATAGGTAGAACACATATGTTCTTACATCATTTCCAACCATCGATTTCATATCCATATGAAAATCATGGTAACAAGATGTTTACCAACCGGATGTGGATTTCCCAAATCCATGAGTCTTCGAGACTCGAGTTATAAAAAAAATGGATTCTCAATCCAATGATGCTATAGATCTCTCATCTATGATAGTAGATCTCTATCTTCAAGATATGATGAGAAGACAAATGTTCTTCATAAACCATACATCTCATATTTATATGAGAAACATCATATCATATGATGCTTACCATCCAAATGTGGATCTCCTAGATCCTTTGGCCTCCATGACCCAAGAATATCAAGTCCATGATATTCATGATAACATCAAGTCCATGATGCTTATCAACCATAAGTGATATCAAGTCCATGATATTAGATATTTCCAATAAATTTGTGAATTTCCTAAATCCACTAGTCACCTTGACTCTTTTGAACATCAAGTCCATGATATTCATGGTATCATCAACTCCATGATGTATACCAACTAATCTATGGATAATTGAATCCACGAGTCACCAAGACTCAAGAAATGTCAAGTCCATGACATCAAACCAACATCAAGTCCATGATGTTAAGAGCATTGGTGTAATGAATATCAAGTCCATGATATTCACCAAGTTCTTGGAGTAATGGCCTATCGACATCAAGTCCATGATGTCCACCAATTACTCAGACGTGGATCCCTGATCCATGAGATATCAAATCCATGATATCCTTGAGCATTGGTCTAACGAATATCAAATCCATGATATTCACCAAGTGCTCGGAGCAATGGCCTCCATACATCAAATCCATGATGTCCACCATATGCTAAACATGGATCCCTGATCCAAGAGATATCAAATCCATGGTACCCTCGAGCATTGGCCTAACGATTATCAAGTTCATGATATTCACCAAGTGCTTGGATGTGGATCCCTGATCCATAAGATATCAAATTCATGATATCCTCAAGCATTGGCTTAACGAATATCAAATCCATGATATTCACCAAATGCTCGGAGTAATGGTCTCCTGACATCAAGTCCATGATGTCACCATATGATCAACAATGGATCCCTGATCCATGAGAAGAATATCAAGTCCATTATATTCTCTGAGTATCCAATTCATAAGAAATAACCTAGCCATATGCATAGATGTAATCAAAAGAATCAGACACAACCAAATGTATCTCATAATCAAAATCTTATCTCATGAGTCCACATAAGTATAAGAGTAACCAATATGATCATAAGATTCAAGTTCAATGTAAAGAAAATGTGTTCACACATGGAACCACATGTAATATAGACTCAGTTATAAAAGAAAGTATGATCCATACATACACAATAAGCCACTAAAGTATGCTAACTACATACACAATAAGTAGCCAAATCAAATGCAGTACTCTCATAGAACAAGCATAATCTATAGACAAGTCTTAGTCATGAGCATAATCACATAAGTCTCATCACATAAGGGTAACCAAAATTTGTCCAACATATAACCAGATGTAATGCAATATAGATCCTTCTGTAAGAGATGTATCCACCCATATGATTAATAGCCAAGCATATATAAAGGATAGCATATACCCATATAAAGTATGCTCCCAAGCATACAACAACATTATCTCTAAGCATCATAATGTATGACCCAAAAAATGCCAATTGTAAAATGCAATATACACATCATGTGCCAATGTAAGTGTATTCCAATGTATGCACCTATGCATCAATAAAGAGAATAGTTAATCAGTTATACTAACAATCAGATGTGTATTTTCCCATACAGCATAAGGTATAACATGTGTCATAATAGAAATATGTTCTCAAATAACCATGAGTACGAGCCAAAGAAGGTATATATGCTAAGGCCAATAAAGTATGTTGCAGTTCTCTCAAGCATAACTCATACAACAGCTAGTGTAATGTATACCAAATAGATAGATAGCTATGTAAGTTGCCATAGCTGCATATAGAAAAAATCCCTCTCAATATGCAATAGATACATACCAGATTAAATCAAAAAATCCAATGCTGATGTAAAAGCCAACACAACCCAATGTTGTTAATGTACTGAAGTACTTCCTTCACATAAACAGTCAATGATCATTAATTGGTTATGTATGTCTCCATAATGTAAAATATGTTAAGGCAACATAAAGTGTGCTCTCACACATGAATTATACATGAACAATTATCCAGCTATACCAAAAGCATTATGTCTCAACTATATGTCATATATAGACTTAGCCATAATAGTGAAAAAAGGGTATGCTAACATAAGCCAAGTGTTCTGTATAAAAAGGAAGTATGTTTCCAAACATACATAAGATATGCCAGTGTAACATATGTAAGGTAATGTTAAACATATCATTTGCCAATGTAAGGTATGCTCTCAAGCAACATAACATAACAGAAATGTAACACAATGTACATAATGTGAAGTATACTCTTCATACATAGAATGTCAGTTATGTCAATCAGTTGAACATATAATCATTTATGCTAATTAGACATTCCTAACCAGCTGATCCAATCAGCTATGCATGTTCCACACATACAATCCTATATCAAAACTAACTACTTATGATGATCAAGCCAAAGAGGTATAATCCTACTCATATATATGATCAACAAGACATAAGGAGTTCATAACACAAAATTAGGTGAAGGTGAGCCCATAATTGAACTCCCTCTTAAACCATATACCCACAATTAAGTTACCCTAGGGTATATATTACTCAAGGAGATCTACTCCCTCTGGATGATCCTGTCTTCACCCTCTAACAAGGTTAAAACTCCCTCAACTAGTAAAGGAAGGATAATGCCAATAAGATCTTGTAAACCTGAATCCATATATACATAGCCAATGTATGCTTCCCATAATGTATGCTAATGCTAATAAGTCTATGAACCAACCAATAACATGTCATATGCCACTAAGCTAAGCCATGCCAATAAGAGATGATCTTATACATCCATGATTAAACTCTTCTTAAGCTTAGACTCCCTCTTAGATTAGTTTGGACTAACTAGGGCAATTTGCATATTCAATCTTAATGCAAAATTTGGACCTACTTTATGTTCTTCATATAAAACCAAATTTATTATGTTTAGGCTAAACCGTTGGTTACCATTCTTAGATTTGAAAGAGTTAGACTGAATTCCTAAATCTGAAAGGGATCTTTTACTCAACCTCGCTCTGATACCATGTTAGTTTGTTTCAGATTCTAGTGAGGAATATATCAATCTATAAAGATCTAACAAAACTAAGCACAAGATGTAATAGAATAAACTCAAAGCAAGGAGAGATAGTACCCGGATTATAACTCTGATGTTCATCCTTGGAGTCTTTAGATCTGATCCTTCTAGATATGACCCGAGTTAGCCCACCTAGGGCTTCTCTCAACTTAGATCCAAGGTGACATTAACCAACGCTATGTGTGTCTTACGATCTGCAATTGTGACTGTACCCAATTTGCATTATATTTGCCATGAATCTGCACATCATCCAATTCGCAAGCCTAAGGGTTGCATCAGCATTAGGTCTTGATACCTATTTATATATTTCAACCTTTGCTTATGTATATTCTACAGAATTATGCCCTTGAATTGCACTTGATTGGTTACTGATCCTAGCATGCTGAGTCTCCTAGACATTTTTGCATGATGACAAAACTTCCTTATGATGGCAAGATTTCTCTCTAGCAAAGGAGGATGAACTTGATCTTCTAATCCATGATGGACTTTGGTGCTCCTTAATGGATGAATTTGCTGCTACCTTAATGATGAATTCGTTGCTGCCTTAATGCAGCCTTAACCGATTCTTGGGAGAGGAGAATATACATTATGTCTTTGATATCTCTTCTCCCAAAAATCATCCCTCCTATATATGAGTAGGGATAGCTTCCTCAAGAGGTCGACCTGAATAAGATAATAAGTCCCCAAGGGGGCCGACTTTGGGCCCAGACAAATTAAGTAATCTATAATCTATTTGCTAATAAACAATGAATATTAAATATCTCATATATTTAATATTATTATTTATATCGAAATATATACACCATATATTTAATATCTTATCCAGTGCAAGTGATATTTGCCGATAAGGCCATAATATCAACATAATGAAGTGAATTAGGGAAGAGATATAATAGCCCTAGATGAGAGAATTAGGGCAGAGATCTAGCAATCCTAGAGGAGTGAATTAGGGCAAAGATCTAGTAGCCCTAGAGGAGCGAATTAGGCCAGAGATCTTGCAGCCCTAGAGGAGTGATCAAGGTCAGAATTATATAGCCCTAAAAGAGAAAATTGAAGACCTTCAAGAGCTGATTCATAACAGTCATTGAGGGAAACATTGGAAGACTAATTGAAGAATACAAAGTGTAGATTTGAAGTCTCTAAGGACTTATTCAGAGTTGTAATCCGGGTATTATCTCACCTTGTTCCTTGTGATTTCTTATCATATCATGTGCTTAGTTTTGTTAGATTTCTACAGATTGATATATTCTTTGCTAGAATCTTAAATATACTAACATGGTATCAGAGCCTAGGTTGAGCAAAAGATCCATTTCAGATTTAGGAATTTAGTCCAACTCTTTCAAAACTAAGACATACTATGGCAACCGAGATTTGGTCTAAAAATTGTAATGAGGGTTTTGATTTGCAATATCATTGGTTGCCTTCTATGGGAAAAACTTATTGGTTCTCATTGGGTGGAAAGATATGGGTAGAACTCAAGGTTGTGTCAAATACAATTCTTGCATGTTTGAAATTTATCTTTTTGAAATTTTTTAAATTGGATCATGAGGGAATCTAAAACTTTGTAAATGAACCTAAGTCTCAGAAGGAGCTGTTAGGGATTACATAAAACTCTCACCATATTGATCTAGAGTAAGTAGATCATCTTAAGTTAAATTGCATGGCATGTATGATTCAGAGGGAGTATAGTCATGGGCTCTAGTGTTGTGCTATAAACTCCTTTCTTATATAGGATCATAGCTGGTTAGTGTCATAGCTGATACCTTGCATATCTAGTTGATTATCTTCTATTAGCACAACTAGATGGGATGCATACTTCACATGGTATTGCAACATACCTTCATATTGTTTGGCATATGATGTATGGGAACATTAACTTGGTATACACATAATGGTTTTATGCATTTGCATTGGCATTATTAATGTGTAGGAAGCACACTTGGCATATTAACCTTACAACATTGACTCGTGTTGAGATATTGGTTATAATATACCTTGGCATGTATGTGTGGAATTGTTATTATCTGTAGAGAATGTGATTCTTTGTTAATAGCTGATTGGATCAACTATTTGGAATGTCTATTTAGCTGATTGACATAACTAATTTTAACAACATACTTTGCCCAGGCATATGTTATCTTTTACGCTGTTACGAAGGAACATTCACGGCAGATTGTTAGCCTTTTGATGTATAGACACATACATTGGCTGCATATTGGCATATGTTTTGCATTGGTTGTTCCAATTAACTAATTGACCTCCTAGTGCATATTATCTTCTCTTAAGGCATATTTTCAAATTGCCCTTCAATTATTGGTTAGATTCAAGATACCAAGAAACATACCTTGAGAGGGAGTTTTGATCTTGTTAGAGGGAGAAGATAGGATTATCCAGAAGGTGTAGGTCACCTTGAGTAACATGTACCTTGGTATGACTTAATTATGGGTATATGGTTTAAGAGGGAGTTCATTTATGGGCTCACTTAGTTTTGTGTTTTGAACTCCTTTATGTCATGTTGATTGCTTGCTATGGTAGCATACCTTGCATTGACATATTTTTGTTTTGTATGCATGGATACATACTTTACCTTAGCATATGTCTTACTTATGAATGGGATCATACACAGATGATTAGCAGCATACCTTGCAGCATACATAAAATTATGAACAGATATCTTGACACATTTCTATTATGACACATGTTATACCTTACGCTATTATGGGAACTCACATAGCTAATTGTTAGTATAACTGATTTCTATATTGATGCATGGGTGCATACATTATTAGTTAATGAATGTTGGAACATACTTACGTTGGCATAAGTTGTGTATGTTACATTTTACAATCAACATATTTCTTGGGAACATACATTATGATACTTAGAGATAATGTTGTTATATGGATATATGTTATCCTTATATATGCTCCGCTATTGATCATACATATGTGTGAATGCATTTCTTTGTAGAGGAACTATATTGCATTGCATCTGGTTATATGTTAAATTATGTATGCCTATGGCTAAGACTTGTCTAGGGATACTGGATGAATTATGCTTGTTCTATGAGAGAATTGCATTTGGATATTGGTTATTACATTTGGCTACTTAATATGATGAAGCATGTATGTATGAAGCATATTTTAGTGGATTATTGTGTATGTATGGATCATACTTTCTTTTACGGCTGAGTCTATATTTATTGACTATAGTTGAGACTATATTACATGTGGTTCTATGTGTGAACACATTTTCTTTGAACTTGAATCTTATGATTATAGGATCATATTGGTTACTCTTATGCTTATGTGGATTCATGAGATAAGATTTTTCTTATGAGATACATTTGGTTATGTTTGATTTGTCTAGTCACACTTATGCATATGGCTAAGTTGTTTCTTATGAATTGGATACTTGGAGAATATCATGGATTTGATATTCCTATCATGGATCAGGGATCCATTGTTCAACATTTGGTGGACATCATGGACTTGATGTCTAGAGACCATTTCTCTGAGCATTTGGTGAATATCATGGACTTGATATCTCTTGGATCAGGGATCCACATCTAAGTAATTGGTGGACATCATGGACTTGATGTCAATAAGCCATTACTTCGAGCACTTGGTGAATATCATGGACTTGATATTCGTTAGACCAATGCTCTTAACATCATGGACTTGATATTGGTTTGATGTCATGGACTTGACATTTCTTGAGTCTCGATGACTCATGGATTCAGTTATCCACGAATTGGTTGGTATACATCATGGACTTGATATTGTATTGGTTGAGTCAAGAGGACTCATGGATCTAAGTTATCCACAAATTGGATAGAAAACATCATGGATTTGATGGTTGATTCAAGATGACTTGTGAATCTAGGAAATTCACAAATTGATTGGAAATATCATGAATTTGATATCATGGACTTGATATCACTTATGATTGATAAAAATCATGGACTTGATGTTATCATGAATATTATGGACTTTATATTCTTGGGTCATGGAGACCAGTGGATTTAGGAAATCCACATTTGGATGGTAAGCATCATATGATATGATGTTTCTCATATGAATATGAGATGTATGGTTGAAGAATAATGAAGAACATTTGTGTTCTCATTATATCTTGTAGATAGAGATCTACTATCATAAATGAGAGATCTATGACATCATTGGATAAGGAATCCATTTTTTGTTATGTTTTATGCTTTGAGTTGTGAAGACTCGTGGATCTAGGAAATCCACATCTAGTTGGTAAACATCTTGTGATTTGATTTTACCATGGAAAGATGATTTTCATATGGATATGAAATCTATGGATGGGAATGATAATGAACATATGTGTTCTTATCAAAATTGGTAGAATAGAGATCTACCTTCATAGATGTGAGATCTATGAAATCCATTTTGGTTATGTTTTATGATGAGTGGATCTTTGCCTCAAGTCCAAGAGGGAGTGTTGATATTTTGGCCTCTACGACAAATATCCAATGACTTGGGATTTTCGATAGGCATAAATAATAATATTAAATACTAGGAATATTTAATATTTTTTTTTATTAAGTAAATCAATTTATGGGCCCAATGTCATCCCCCTTGGTTAATTGAAATTATCATTTCAATTGGGCAATCGGCCCCTTGAGAAAGATATTATCGCTTATATAAATAAAGATTGATTCTTGATGCGGGAGCATCTCGGGTCCTTGGCAATCCTGTGTCACCAAAAATAATTTGGAGTTTGTCTATGTTGCTTAGTTTCTTTTTTGACCGAGTTGGTCAGTAGTTGGTTGGTTCTCTCCTGGACGATTGGTTATTTCACTAGCACTCGACATTGTTCCTTTGGTTACTGAGTATGGTCAGTTCTCTCCTGGGGAGTTGGTTATTTCACTGGTGCTCGGTATTGTCTATCTGTTGCTCAGTTATCTTGCTTACCGACGGGTCTAGTTTTGTTTCCTATTGTGGCCAACTTGTGCATTTATATTGGATCGCAAAATTAATGTTGGTATCCATCATTGGGAAGCGTGTGGTCCCAGATTTGAGCGTTACTTCTATTAATTATGGATCTGAAGGCCAACTTAGCTCGATAGCTTCTTGTATAAATGTAGATGTTTGGTGGTAGTTTTAGGAGGCAATTTTTGATAGAAGATAGAAGGCATTAGATTAGAGATTGGTAGCAGATCCTCACATGTTTGAGGACTTCTGTAATTCTTTGTAATATCAAGCCCTAATCGGGAAGGCCTTACAGCCCATCATGTGTAATTCAAATTGATGAAAGTTAATGAAAGATCTGGCATTCTCTCTCTCACTCTTGTTGTTTGTTGCTTCCACACGTGTGTTGCAGGGTTGGATCATTAGGGTGTGCCATCCTTTGGCCCCTCTTGCTCCAGGCCCTTGCATGAGGCTATTCTTCTTCCGCACGTGTGTTGCAAGCTTGGATCATTAGGCTGTGCCATCCTTTGGACCCTTTTGCTCTAGGCCCTTGCATCAGGTGGTATCAAAGCGAGGTGAGATCTTGATCTAGGTCTGCAGATCTATGTTTGCAGGTTCCTCTTGAAGCCTTGGTTGAATTATTGTGGGGTAGCAGATTGCGATTTGACCTACAATTGCATAAGGTTGTCAAGATGGTTCATGGGAGGTGAGATGCAGATCCAAGATTTGCAAATATGCTAAGGCAGAATGTTGCTAGATTATAAGCAGTGGAAACAACCCAAAGAAGAGGCAGACATCTTGAAGATGTTAGTGATGAAATTGAAGAAGAACAGGCAAATGTAGAACCTGCTCCTAGTATGGATCAAGGCAAAGAAATATTTTTGAAGGCTTTGACAAATCTGAAGTCAACACCACATTTCAATCCCCCTGAATATCATGGAAAGCTAGATTTTGATGAATTGGTGGACTGGATCACTGAGATGGAAAAGTATTTTGAATATGAGAGTATCCCTGAGGATAAGAAGGTGAAGATTGCAAGCACGAAGTTGAAAATTCATCCATCCCTATGGTGGGAACATCTACAATTAGATCAAAAGAGGAAAGGCAAAGACAAAATCAAGGCATGGAGTAAAATGGTCAATAAGTTGAAAGGAAAGTTCTTACCCTGTGATTATCAAATTAGCCTAGTTCGGCAAATGCAAAGTCTGAGACAGAAGGAAATCTCAATAAAGGAGTATGATAAGGAATTCTATAGATTAGATATCAGATTTGGACATGATGAAGATGATGTGGAAAGAATCGGTAGATACCTGAATGGTTTGAGGGTTTCCATCCAAGAGGAGATTAGCATGGTCAAGTTGGAGAACATTGAGGAGGCTTATCAATTTGCTTTGAAAGCTGAGGAGAAATTGAACAAAAGACATGAGCAAAGACAGAGAGGTCAAGGTGGTAGATTCCCTAGAGGAAGAGGTAGATCTAATGGTGAAAATGGTAGATCTCAACCAGAAAAGACAAATCTGGACAAAGGTAAGATCAAGTGGAAAGGTGAAAGTTCTAGAGGCAGAGGCAGTAACTACCAAGGTGGTTATAGCAGAGGAAGTTTCCGAGGAACTTGTTATAATTATGGAGAAGGACATAGATCTTTTGAATGTACACAAGCTAGTAAGAAGGCTGGTAGTAGTAGAAATGCTTTGGTGCAAGAAGAGTCACCGAATGAGCCTGAGAAGGAAAATAACTTGATGGTAAGAAGAGCACTGTGGAATGAAAGCAAGAAGGAAGATCCGATAAGGAAAAGTTTGTTCAAGACCAGATGTAGAGTTTTTGAAAAAGTTTGGAAGGTAATCATTGACAGTGGTAGCTCGGAGAACCTGGCATCTAAAGAGATGGTCACAAATTTACAGTTGAAAAGGTTAGTACATCTGAAGCCCTATCAGATTTCATGGATCGAGGATGAGCATACATTCCTGGTAAGTGAACAATGTTATGTGAATTTGAAGATTGGAAAATACTATGATAAGGTGTTATGTGATATCATGCCTATGGATTGTTGTCATGTTTTGTTGGGTAGACCTTGGCAATATGATAGACATGCTATATATGATGGGAGATTGCATAAGTATACTATTGTGGTTGATGGAAAGAAACAAATCTTGTTACCATTGATGGAAGAACCTGTTAGTAATGTTTGCACATCTGTGAAAGTTTGCTTGATGGAAGGAAGGAAGTTTGTTAACTCTTTGAAGAGGGATGATGTATGTTTTGTTGTGATTCCTAATAAACTGAGTAAGAAAATAGAAGATAATGTCCCTGAGGAGATTGATAAGTTACTCACCGAGTATGGTGATATCATTTCTGATAATGTACCTGATGGTTTTCCACCAAAAAGAAGTATTGATCATTGTATGGATCTAATCCCTGGAGCTAATTTACCAAATAAGGCACCTCATCAGTTGACACCTACCGAGAATCAAGAATTGAACCGACAGATTCAAAAGTTGTTGGAGAAAGGTTTGATCAGAGAAAGTTTGAGTCCTTGTGTAGTACCTGTTGTATTGGCACCAAAGAAGAATGGAGAATGGAGAATGTGTATTGATTCCAAAGCAATCAATAATATAATAGTGAAGTATAGGTTTCCTATACCGAGAATGGATGACATAATGGATAGTTTGACTGGAGCAAAGTATTTCACAAAGATTGATTTGAAAAGTGGGTATCATCATATCAGAATCAGAGAAGGTGATGAATGGAAGATTGCTTTCAAGACAAAGGAAGGTTTGTATGAGTGGTTGGTTATGCCTTTTGGTTTAACTAATGCACCGAGTACTTTTATGAGGTTGATGAATGAGGTTTTGAAGAATTTCTTGGGTAAGTTTGTGATTGTATATCTTGATGATATTCTGATATTTAGTAAGACCAGAGAAGAACATTTGTTGCATGTAAGACAAGTTTTGCAAAGACTAAAAGAAGAAAAGTTGCTGATAAATCTGAAAAAGTGTTCATTCATGCAAGAAGAGATTGTATATTTGGGATTTGTTATTTTAGCTGATGGTTTGAAGATGGATCCTGAAAAGGTTGAAGCTATTCTGAATTGGCCTACACCTGTGAATGCTACTGAGGTAAGATCATTTCATGGTTTGGCAAGTTTTTACCGAAAGTTCATAAGGAATTTCAATTCAATTTGAAATGCTATGACTGAGACTATGAGAGGAGACAAAAAAGAATTCAAGTGGACACATGGAGCTGATAAAAGTTTTGATACCCTGAAGCAGAAGGTTGTTGAATTACCTATTTTGGCATTACCTGATTTCAGTAAAGTATTTCAAGTAGAATGCGATGCAAGTGGAAGTGCAATTGGAGCTGTGTTGAGTCAAGAAGGTAAACTTGTTGCTTTCTTTAGTGAAAAGTTGAATGATGCTAGAAGGAAATATTTTGTGTATGATCAAGAATTATATGTTATTGTTCAAGCACTGAAGAAATGGAGACATTATTTGATATTGAGTGAATTTGTGTTGTATATTGATCATAAGGCTTTACAATATTTGGGTAGTCAGAATAAGTTGAATCAGAGACACATGAAGTGGGTTGAGTATTTGCAGAGTTATACATTTTTTATAAAGCATAAGAGTGGAGTCACTAACCGAGTTGCTGATGCATTGAGTAGAAGAAGATCTTTGATGACCGAGATGAAAATTGAAGTTCTTGGTTTTGATGAGATGAGAGGTTTGTATGAAAATGACCCTGATTTTTTTGAGCCATGGAGAAAGTGCAAAGCACCTATTCAAGATCAACAAGATACTAAATGGGATGAATATTTCATTTAGGAAGGTATGTTGTTTAAAGGTATTTAGTTATGTATACCGAGAGGAGTAATGAGATCTAATTTGATAAAGGAGAAACATAGTAGTGGTTTGGTTGGACACTTTGGCATTGATAAAACATGGAATTTGTTGAAGGAAAAGTACTTTTGGCCACAGTTGTATAGAGATGTTCAAAAATTTGTGAAAAGTTGTGGTATTTGTCAAGTTGAAAAAGGAGCAAGTTAGAATACTAGATTGTATACACCGATTGTTGTACCTGAGAAACCTTGGATTGATATCAGTATGGATTTTGTTCTTGGATTACTGAAGATAGTAAGAGGTAATGATTCAATATTTGTTGTTCTGGATAGATTTTCTAAGATGACACATTTCATACCTTGTAGAAAGACATCAGATGCAGTACATAGCAGATCTTTTCTTTAAGGAAATTGTCAGACTACATGGATTATCGAGGAGTATTATCTCTGACCGAGATAGTAAATTTGTTGGATACTTTTGGAAAACACTTTAGAAGAAATTTGGCACTAAATTGAAATATAGTTCTACGTTTCACCCACAAATCGATGGACAGACTGAAGTTGTGAACAAAAGTTTGGGAAATCTTTTGAGATGTTTAGTTGGGGACACACCGAGTAATTGGGATTCTATGTTAGCACAAGAAGAGTTTGCATATAATAATTCAATGAATAGGAGTACTAGAAAGACACCATTTGAGATTGTGAATGGCACACAACCGAGAGGAATATCTGACTTGAGAGACATTGCTGATGAGAATAAGAGAAGTGTTGAAGGAGTAAAGTTTGCTGAATACATGAAGACATTGCATGAAGATGTGAAGCTGAAGCTGGAAGACAGTAATTAAAAATACAAAGACAGAGCTGATAGATCAAGAAGACAAAAGACTTTTCATATTGGTGATGAAGTGATGGTTCATTTGAAGAAAGGTCGGTTTCCTGTTGGCACATATGGAAAACTGAAAATGAAGAAGTTTGGACCTTGCAAGATTTTGAGGAAATTTGACAGTGGAAATGCATATGAGATAGAGTTACCTGATGACATGGACATATCACCGATTTTCAATATTGCTGACTTATATGAGTATCATGAACTTGATGAAGAAATGATAGTACCGACAGAATATCCTAAGAAGCAGGATGATGAAGTTGAACAGATTCTAAAGGAAAGAGCTGGAAAGAGCACAAGAGGAAAATAGTATATGGAATATCTAGTTAAGTGGAAGAATAGACCGATGGAAGACAGTTCATGGATTTCACAGTCTGAGTTGGATGCAGCTCAGACCAGACCTACCAAATGATTTAGAGAATCATTTCAAAATAACCCCAGGTGTCTAATGTAGGAGCATCTCGGGTCCTTGGCAATCCTGTGTCACCAAAAATAATTTGGAGTTTGTCTGTGTTGCTCGGTTTCTTCTTTGACCGAGTTGGTCGGTAGTTAGTCGGTTTCCTTTGGTTACCGAGTGTGGTCGGTTCTCTCCTAGACGGTCGGTTATTTCAATGGCACTTGGCATTGTTCCTTTGGTTACTGAGTATGGTCAGTTCTCTCCTAGGTGGTTGGTTATTTCACTGGCACTCAGCATTGTCTGTTTGTTACTCGGTTATCTTGCTTACCGACGGGTCTAGTTTTGTTTCCTTTTGTGGCTGACTTGTGCATTTATATTGGATCATGGAATTAATGTTGGTATCCATCATTGGGAAGCATGTGGTCCCAAATTTGACCGTTCCGTTAATTGTGGATCTGAAGGCCGACTCAGCTCGGTAGCTTCTTGTATAAATGTAGATGTTTGGTGGTAGTTTTAGGAGGCAATTTTTGATAGAAGATAGAAGGCATTAGATTAGAGATTGGTAGCAGATCCTCGCATGTTTGAGGACTTCTATAATTCATTGTAATATTAGGCCCTAACCGGGAAGGCCTTACAGCCTGGCATGTGTAATTCAAATTGATGAAATTTAATGAAAGATCTGGCATTCTCTCTCTCACTCTTGTTGTTTGTTACTTCTGCATGTGTGTTGCAGGGTTGGATCATTAGGGTGTGCCATCCTTTGGCCCCTCTTGCTCCAAGCCCGTTAGGCTATTCTTCTTCCACATGTGTGTTGCAGGCTTGGATCATTAGGGTGTGCCATCCTTTGGCCCCTCTTGCTCTAGGCCCTTGCATCAATTCTTGAAGGAGAACACATCAAAAATATAACATGTGGTTCCTTCCTTCAAGAATTTAATGGCATGAGTAATGATCGAGTTGTGTCCATTCATGAGTGCAAACTACCTTGGAATGCGAGCGTGAATAAGACCTTAATGAATATAGAATGTGAATTATATATGCCATCTAAAGTGCAAATCCTAGGGCAGATCTGAGACAACTTGAAGTTCAGATCGGTGGCATAATGAAGCGAATTAGGGTAGAGATATAAAAGCCCTAGAGGAGCGAGTTAGGGCAGAGATCTAGCAGCCCTAGATGAGTGAATTAGGGCAGAGATCTTGCAACCCTAGAGGAGCGATCTAGGGCAAAATTGTATAGCCCTAAAAGAGCAATTTGAAGACTTACAAGAGCTGATTCATTAGAGTCATTGAGGGCAACATTGGAAGACTAATTAAAGAATATAAAGTGCAGATTTGAAGTCTCTAAGGACTGATTTAGAGCTATAATCTGGGTATTATCTCACCTTGTTCCTTGTGATTTCTTATCATATCTCGTGCTTAGTTTTGTTAGATTTATATAGATTGATATATTCCTTACTAGAATCTAAAATATGCTAACAAGTGTGACAAGAGAAGGCGTTTGTGGATCTAGATACTGAAAATGAGAAAAGATAGGGTGATTCTTGACCCAACAAGAAAACTAGGGCTAATCTCAAAAGAAAGACCCAAAATCCCTCTCTTGACTTGTAGGAACTGAAGAAGGTGACTTTGAATATGAGTCATCTGGAAGCATAGGTCACTAAGACCCTTAAGAAGTTGGTGTAGCTAGAGGTCCTCTTCTTTTTTTCTTTGGTGTTTTGTTGTCTTTTTTGTCTTTTCCCGTGTTTCTGTCATGTCACCCACTTTGTTTAGTATTGGATTTTGGAGCTTTAGTGATATATCAGATTTAAGAAGATATAAGATATCAAACCTCATATTTTCTAAAAGGGTTTCGGGTCCCTTCAAAACTTGTTTTTTCTATAATAAAAATAATCCAGTTAGTTGACAAATTTGGTGTTTTTAAATAATTTAATCATGCATAGTTGATATGAAGTTTGATTCTCCCTAGGTTTATCATTTTTAATGGATTGTATTTATAATATGATGGAAATTAGAAAGAAGTTGTACGAAATATAAATATTATATAAATTATGTAAGGGTGTTTTTGTTTGTTAGAGTTAAATAAATTTAATGATTATTGTATATTTTTTATATCATTATCTTGATTATTGCTTTATTTTTTTTACAGACAATTATTTTAGATATGTAGGTAATACTTGGCTAATCAAAATATTTGGAGGTTCTCAATGATTTTTTTGTTGTGAATTTCATGTGACTTCTAGGCCCAGATCTTTGAGGGACTAAGGTCTTGATTGTGAGATATGTTTTAAAATGTAATAATGATTTTTAATTATTGTTCTAAGCAAATTTAATTATCTTTTTCTTATTCCTTTTATAAAATTAAGTACCTAGGATGTGCACCTATAACTCAGCTACTTATTTGTGCATATGTTTAAGTGAATTTTTTACCCTTCCTAATCCCTTGGGAGGAAAGTTTCTAAAATTACATGGGAAGTTCAAGAGTCACATCCTCTTGGGAATAAGCAAGGTCTTCTTGTATTCTTTATATGGAGTTCTATAGTAGTGTGAAACAAATATTTTGGTTGAGAAGTAAATTCTAGTTTGAGTTTTTGTTGGTGAAAAAATTGGATTCTAGATATGGAGATGTGAATTGGGGAATTATTGAGAGAGATTATAAAGGAACACAAATAAATTTCAAGGAATCTTCCACATCTCGGAAGCTATTTGAGGTAGAATTTTCACTCATTTGTAGAAATTGATTATTGAATATCATTTCAAAAAATATATAGACTATATACAATTTTTTGTTTTTTTTTTAACTTTTTTTTTAATGTGAAAACCTTGTTTGTTTTTATTTATGTATGTATCATTGGACTGGAATTTGTATTGATGTAGCTCTTCATTTCTGATTGAAAGTAACCCACCTATGGATTTGAGATAGGTGTAAGGCCTCCTTTGGAGATTGTTTTACATTTCCTTGTGAAGGAGGTATTGGTATGAGTGTTGTTACACTTGTATTATTCTTTTCTCTTACGGCCAATTATTTTGTCCAGGTAAAAGTCTTAGTTGAACTTGAACTTGAACCTTCAAGTTCAAGTTCAAGTTCAAGTTATGTTGGAGGTCGCAAGAATGTCGTGGTATTTATGTTGTCGGTCTTTCAGTCGGTAATATGTGAAAGTTTAACTTTAACCTTGAACCTTCCTAAGTTCAAGTTCAAGTTGGAGGCCTGGTGTGAAATATTTTACAATTCACAAGGTTCACCAATCTGAAATCATGAATTTCCTCACAGAAAAATGGGTCTCAATGCAGAATTTTTCGTTCCACCATTGGATTTTCCTCATTTTAGGATATGTTTTACGAAATCTAATTGTCTAAATCCTCACTAGAGGGATTTCCAAAATTGTATTGGTTTTGCAAGATACAAATAATAAAATATAGGTCTATAAAAATAGACATGTATCCATATTTTTCTGATGATAGAAAAATTAGTCTCGGTACGGGACCAATAACTCTTAGCTAAACTATTGGATCTTTCTAAATTTTGGATATGTTTTCCAAAATCAAGTTTTCTAAATCCTCATTAGAGTGATCGAGAAAGTATTGCCTGGTCCAAAAGTTATGAAAGCTAGTGTATGGGTCTACATGGAAATCCAGCAAGTATCTAATTTGCAAAAGAATTTCTTCAAAGAATGGAACAAAGGAGTTATTAAGGCCATGCCACATGTCAAACACATATGCATGCCAGCCTAGATGTTTAATTAAATATCATTTAACAATGCTGGAGATATAAAATTAATGTTTGGTTTTCATAACCGAATATTGTAAGGGGATTCATAAAATTTTTATTAAAACTTTAAAAAGTATTCATTTTTCAAGAATCAGTTATTTAAAAAAAGTTATGAGAAAGAAAAGAGCTTCTCAATATTGTTCTTTAAATGGGGGAAACAGTGATGGAGTTGGGGTTCTCTTTTTCTGCTTTTCTGTGAGTCCTATGGCTGCAAGGGAGGAAGGAGAATACTTTTTTATGAATTGATTGTAATAGAGAGAGTGGGGAATTAGTTTATTTTTCTGCAACTTGATTGTACTGGCAGAGACAAAATAATTTTATAGTTATTTTGTTATGTTTTCTTAAAATAAAGAGGAATATTTGCATGTCAGATCTTGAGGTCTAAACATTTATTTTTCTGATTGAAATCAATCATATGGTTATTTCTTTCTGATTCTGGGATACTGTCTTGCAGTATTATGTCAAGAATGTGCATGTTTGTAAATAAGTTAGTTGACAAATTTGTAATTTGTAGAACAAGTCATGTAATTCTCTCAATTTTCTTTGTAATGTGAAAGACTTGGTAGATAGTCTTGAAGTTGTTTGCAAGTTTTTCTCTCATCACCAACTTGTAAATCTTGGGTGAATGTTAGAAAGCCTTTGTGTCTTTTGGTAAAAGACATAACTAGTTATTTAATTTATTTAATATCATTGAAGAGGGAGTTGTACCTCACAATTTAGAGGAAAGTATCAATCTCATGATGGCCTTTTCAACTGTTAGTTCAGTTTGTCTTCTAAATCTGGGCATCTAAGAGTCATTTGTGAAGGCATTTTAGCGAAGATAAATCTGTTTACTAACAAGTGGCATAAATATTTAATTTTTAAGCATATACATGTGATGAGTGGTGAATGTGTTAAGGAAGAAGGAAAATATGTTGGTGTTATGGGTGTGATGTGGAGAAATGGTTTTGTAGGAGTTTTTTTGTGTGTTGTGATTAATGAGAGGATGGTGTTTTTGTGGAGATTATTATCATTTTGTAAATATGAAATTATTCTTATCCCTAATGGAGTGTATCACCTCTCTAGCCCTCTTTTGTGAGTTTGTTTGAGATTCATATTTTCTTATTCTTTTCCAATCTTGTAGTCAATTTTTAGATGGGTACGAATGGTAACTGTTGTCTATTTTTGCCAACACTAGCCCATCACAGATATTCGATCTGAGAGATCCTTAATGGGCTTAAATTATTTTTATCCTTCTTCCCTTAGTTCACCATGTTTGCATTTATATGTTGGAGGAAGCATAAAGTAAGAATTAACACTTAGTTGTTTCAAGGGTCTTTTTCCATCAGCATTTGGTCCAAGTTCCTGAACAAGCATCAAAATTTGACATTAGTTCTAGAACTTCGCAATGCTCCTGACAGAAAAGAAATAAGTGTAAGTTAAGTGGTGGTGAACCTTTCTCAAGTCCAAGATAGGCATCAAAGACTGATGACCTAGATGGAACCAAGCTAGTTGACAAATTGGTTAAGTTTGAGAACTTTAGGTGGACCTTGCGGTCGGTTTCAGAAGTTTTGTCAGAACCTGATGGAGAAAGTGGAACATGCAAACATTGAAGAAAAATGAGAGTTCATATCTTACAAAAAAGAAGAGGGTGAGCCCCACGTTTAGTTATAAAATCCTTGTCAAAGTCTAACAGTAGTGGTGGAACTTCAAGGCAAGAAGTAGCGATGACGGACTTTGTTGAGGGAGGGCCCCACCTTTAGTTCTGTAACTCTTGTCAAAGTCCAACAGGAGTAATGGAATGGTCTATGTTATTGATTTGTGTCTTATTAGTATAGTCGCATGATCTATGAAATATGGAGCGATCTTATCGACCACCATGGTAGACATGTAAATGCATAGAATCAACACAGAGACCATGGTGGGTGTTGATTGAGTACAAGTTGAGGTCATCGAGGGGACTCTCAATGATAAAGGACAAGTAGAGGATTGTTCACATTGATTACTCAACTAGCTCCAACAACCCTTTTGACCTTCAAGTGACACCATTATTGTTGCATTCTTTTGGTCAATTTTCTCTATTTGTCCCATGCTCATTTATTGTTACAGATGATCTTCCAACCTTTTCTACGCCACAAAGAACATTCTCGTCTCTATGAGAATTTTTGTGGCCTCTTTCTATCACTTTTAGATTAATTTTCATGTAGAAATCAGATCTTTGGTCTGCTTTATTTCTTTCTTCCTTTTGTGACCTAACCCTAGTTAGGGTTTGTACCTCATGTTTTAATCAGATTTATGCCTAATCTATAAAGACAAGTTTGTACATATTTTTTGGGTTCTTCTATGGTTCTTTGCAATGGCTTAGGCTCTACAATTGTAATTTCCTTCTATCACGTATTAATAGAAACTCTTATTTTTCCTTTTCTTTCCATTTATATATCTTGTGCATGTTGTGCCTTGTGTTGAATTCATCTTTTGTATCTTCCAAGTTTATATATTGTGTCAAATGTGCTCATAGATGTAGGATTGTGAAGATTGTTCTTCCTTTAAGCATTTCATCAATTATGACTTGTGTATGAGTCCTTAGAGGGTAGATTAGAGTCAAGATCTATGTAGTTCGGGAGGCCTTGTTAATGTTATGTACAATTATAGGAAGAGAGATCAAAAGTTTCAATCTAGTGCATCACCCCCTTTTAATTTCATGCATTGCTTCTCCCTTTTCCCTTAAAAGTTTAGTTTAGGTGCACTCTAATTGTAAGGAATTCAACCTTCTCCAGAGATTCATCCTCACATGTGCAAGTCCCACACTTTGGAGGTTGTTTCCATGTTTCAAAATGTTATTTAGGTCATTAACCATCACCTTAAAAAGTTTACAAAATTTTGTGATAATAGTTTTTGGCACACCCGATGGGACATAGATTCAAAATTAGTTGCACAAGTCCATTGGTTAGCTAGTTTAAACTCATCATTCACTGAGAATTTGGGTTTTATTCTTAGTTCCATCAGCCTTTAGAGGCATTTCCATCAAACACCATGGTGACTCCAAGTGCGAATTTGTGGCAAATCTACTAGTTTCAAGCAGTCCTAGTGCTTGTATGTAACAAGATCAATTATGGTAATTTATGTTTCTTCAAGATTTCTATGAAATTATTTGTTTAAATTATTTAACATAGATTCCTTTCATAGAGACGCCTCTCATTTTTCTCCATATCATGAGAATTCTACCCATTCACCCTCATTTTTTCCATCTCAATCAGAGCTACAACCTAGTGTTGCCCCATGTTTCCATGCTCAATCTTAGAACAACCCCAAAACCTTGTTTCCAATCCAAGAGTTAGAAAACTCTTTGACCATGTAGATAATATGGGTTTTGAGTTGTCAAGCCTAGGTTTAACTTTTGGTTATGTTCATAATCCATATCCAGGTCTAGATAATGGGGGATATGCTTTTATTGAACTCCTTATGGTCAGTTGGTTCAAGGAGTTGTGTAAAATCAAGGAGCAGTGGGTATGTGATACAAAAATACATGATATGGCATTTGAGGTATATCATATATGCATAGAGGCTCGAAAAAGGTACTAGGAGGATATGGCTCACTAGGCCTATCTCAAAGAGTAGCAGGAGAAAGAAATAAAATAGAGGAACTTTGATGAGGATATTGCAAGAAGATTAGTTGCAAAGGTAGATAAAGAGATGAAGCTCAAGCTTTCTCAATTCCAAATATATGAGGCTCCTAAGCATAGTTTTTCTAGCTTAAGAAAAGACATGCCCAATATCTTGCAAGAATCTACACAAGTGGCAACTCCTCCCAAAATTTACATTCCAAGATTTAGAGCCCCTTGTCCAATTGTTACAACCCAAGAGCTTGCTCATCTACAAGAGGAGAAGAAAGAGGAACTCATGCGTGAGGATATTGAGAATGTATGCCTCTTCTAGTTTGTATATCTTCTCTAGGACCGACAACATTTCTTAGAGACTTCATTTTTATTGGAATAGAGCATCTCTTGAAATTGAGTTTGGACCTTGATATCCCATTGGGTACTAGACACCAGACATGCCAAGAAATCTAGAATTCATGTAACCTATTGACTGCATTGCAGAAAAGTTTGTTGGTCCCATACTAATAACAAGATCAAGGGTGGCACCAAGTAATGTGTTAGAAGAGTTAACAGCTTCCACCATATTGTGAAAAATAGGTTGATTTGGAAATGGGGGCAATGTATATTTCATAAGACCATATGTACCTAGTTCATGATATCCATAGCCATTAAAAGAAGCAGGGGGCATGTATCTCATATGCATTGCACCAAAAAATGATTGTTGTTGTCCTGAATCTATGCTAGGTGTATTAGGGGCATGGGGCTGAGATTTCTAAGCCCTTTGAGCTAGTCTCTTCTTTTTAGTATCTGCCCACTTAAAAATAAGAGTTAGAGTTGAGCCCTCCATTTTGTGCTTCCCATTGATAGCCTCTAGATCAGCAACAACCTGATCCCTTGTCTCAAACTTCAAGAAAGCACATCCATCTTTATTTTCTTGTTGAGGGCCACACGAAATTCACAATTCTTTAATAGTTCCAAACTTGGAAAATGCATAGACACTTCTGCATTTGAACCTATCTCTCGAAGCATTTTAATAAAAATATTGTGCTCAATTATTTCCAATTCTCCATCTGCATACTTCACCTGCAGTGGACTTGATGCCCTAGACAGTGTTTGTTTATTATGAAACAAATAAATTGTCTTGTCTGCTTCTTGCCTTGATGTGATTGTTACAAAGAAACATCCTCTAGAAGTCTTGGTAACCTTGTCCTTGATAATGTTGACTTCCTAAATAATTATCGCTTCCTAAAATATTGACAGAAGCTGAGATTCTGACATATGCTTGGGCACTTTCCCTACAAAAAGATTGATAGAATCTGCAAATTGTTTTATGATTGAGAAGGTTGCTGAAATTAGTGCCTAAATAGAAACTATGGTTTTCAAAGTAGCAAGAACAAACATTGGCCAATATATAGGTTTTGGTAATGAATTGTAGAATGTACGACTTATATCATCTGGGTTCTTAATCAAATAAGCTACTTGCACTAACTATTTCAACATCAGAGTAGGGTAGACAATAATAGAGAAAGAAATCTATAATGGAAACCCCTAATTTTGTCATCTAAACATAGACCAAACAGTAAATTGAATATGTAATAGTTTGATCTTCTCAAATTAGTGGACCCCAGATAGAAGGCCTATTGAAGTTGCCTAGGTCAGTAAACATAGCCTCAAAACCTAGTTTAAATTTAGAAACAACATGATTTTTAGCATCTCTTTGCAATTGTTTCTTATTTCCAAAACCTGGTAACTAGATATGAATTCTCTAAAAGAAGTTTTGGATTGCTTGAGCTAATAAGATTTCCAAGAGTATATATAGTAAATGAAAAATTAGGCTCAAACATGTTATTTATACGATAGTTCGTCCAAGTAGCATCCATCAATGTTTGCCATTTTTTCAAAGAAATAGACTATGTAATAAGGGTTGACTGCCTTGAATACTACTGGATAATATTTAATAATATTGTATACTCTAATGATGGTATTTCTCATGAATCAACCAATTGTTCACTAGTAAATTTTAGCTTATTTTTCAATGAGGATTAGTCAAATTTTTTATATCAATTGGTCGACCAAATGACCATAACTGTTGAAGTTTTTTCGTCGATTATATGACACAAAAAATCATTGTCAAAATTCTGACATCTATAGTGGTTGAATTATCGACGGACTCGTCGTTGAAATAATCACTTCAACTTGGAAGAATTATCGATCATACCTTTCATCTCTGCGACCAATGTTGGTCGAAATTGTGAGGACTTATGGTCAAAATTGTTGTTGAGTGTATAGAATTCTCGTCGAAATGACAAAGAATGTTTGTCGCTCTTTCGATGAGAGCTCATCGGAATTGTCATCGAATATAGTACTCTTGTCGATAAGTATATTCTTTTTCTGTCGAAAAAGTGAAAGAAAATTTAATTTTTTAAAAAATATATATATTATCAAATTAAGCACAATAATATTATGTCATTGTTGTTTACAAATAGTCACTTTTCTACTCGTGAAGACACAGTCTGGTGTTTATATTACTAGCAATTGCACCCCAATAAGGTGCAATGGTTAAGCTGATAGGAAGATATACCTGCATAATATATTAAGGGCATGGAGGTTTCTTTTTAATAAAACCACATTTTCTGTCTTATTTCACACAAACATGTTCTTTCTCGAGGTCATTAACCTTTCAATAAAACTTTCCACTTCTAAAGATTTTCCTAAGTCTGAACAAAAGAAAGCATAAGCCTCACAATATTTAAATGACATTCATAGGAGATGACTAAGCAATCTACAGCTATGCCTTTATTTTCAACAACATTACTCACTTTCAATCACCTATTTAGTTAGTGATGATTTTTGCTCCAAAAAAAATTCAAACTAATTTTAAATTAGTGGCAAAAACCTCCAACCCTTCAATAATGAAATAGAAGTGATTGTCCACTAACTCTTTAACATGCTTAAAGGTAGATTAAGATTACAATTATAATCCAAATTCAAATTAATTTGGGCAAGTTTTGATCTTAGGGAAATTTTACTTGGGAAATCTTCTTCAAAAGGCCATAATTACCCTTTCCATCATAGAGCACCTTGAGGCCATATTTATGCGAGGCATTTTGTCAAACAGTTGTGCGTTCCTTGTTTATATTTCAATATTTTTCAAATATGGCTTTGAGGACACTATAAGCATATAACATACCATGAAACCACAATTCATTAAAATATTGGAGCTTTATGCCAGTAGATTCTTGAGTCGGGGACAAGTTTGTTTTGTAGCCACATATAGATTTCCCCAAAAAACAATTATTGAAAATACGGCAATGGACTTAATATTGTGGTTTCAAGGCCGCTGATTAGGAACAAATGGGCAGGGTTTCAGCAAAAATAATACTTAAAGATTATATCTAAAACCAATCTCCCAATTGATTAGCCAGGCTATTTTCCTTCTTCTTGTTTGTGGGTTGATGTGGGCGATGAGAAAGAGGGGGATGTTGTGAGGAGTGAATGGGTTGTGGGAGAGTTTGGGAATAGAAAGACGTAGTAAATCCTACTCAAAGATGGCTCTTATTCCACCCACATTCACATCCTCCAAAATTTTGAAAGGCTTTCTCGGACTGCCACTCTCCACCACCCGCCATTTCCACCTTAGCATTCCCATTTCTTGGGAATACTTCTCACCATGTATGACAAGGTAGAGCTCCTTGTCCATTTCCATTTGTACATCTTCTTTCATAATTAGCCTTAGCATTCTACAACTTATCTTGTTTCACCATATCATTTCCTTCATAACAACTTCTTAACTTTTCCCAAACATCATGAGTTATTTGTAATGATATAACTTTAGTTAACTCAACCTTTGATATAACATTGAAAAACCTTCTAGATCTTATATATAACATCTGAAGGTTTTAGCTCACTAGTTAGTTTCACATATTTTCTTTCAATAACCTTCTAGGTCTTATATATGACAAAAACCAAGTATCCTCGCATCTGCACTTTCTAGTAATCATAGTCAGATCCATCAAATGTAGGTAATGAAAGTTTGTGTGCCATCATGACCTCCTTAAGAAGTTAATCTCTTCTCCATGGAACCAAATCTCTAATACCAATTGTTGAATGTGCAAGAATCTAACTGAGAGTAGGGGTGAATCGGTTGTCCACAAATTATAACCTTAAAAACCTTTAATTAGTTCCACCAAACTTACTTTGAAATTACAAACTTTTAAGGATAGGAACACAAAAATAATAGAAAACATAAACACAAGAAATACTAGATTTATGTGGAACAACTTGTAAAGGGAAAAACCATGGAAAAGATTGCTCTCAAATATATGCACACCGATTAAGGTGAGTTACAAGAAAGAATAACTACCAAATGGATTATGAAGAATGATAAGAGAGAATAGATCCACCACTAATGTCCAGCCCACTCATTTTTTTCAATACTATAGAAACTAAGATAAAGATAAATCACTTTCTTGACATAGGACTTTTCATATATCCAAAGATCACAATGACACCAAAGGCTTAATAGCATAGTTTGATATGATATGATTTTAACTAGACTAAGAAATTAAGTCACAACAATATTGAGTCTAAACACAAATACTAATATAGCATATTCTTTTTCATTAAGATTGGATCCATAAAATAAAGAGTTCTCCCTCTTAAATAAACTGATTCCCATTAAATAAGTTTTTCCATTGTAACAAAAAAATTCTCACCTTTGATACCATGTGCAAAAAATCCATAATAGATTAGTTTAAACTACTCGAGTGCACAATGTCCTTTCAATAACCAATAATTGAGTTGTATACTCAGTCGATATGCACAGAATTGTTAAGAGGACATATTTGTGAAGGTTTTATAGATGTAGGTTACTGAATCATCATCTCTGCACTGGTACTCAATCTGGAAACCCTCATATGTATATAGCCACTCTAGAAAATCTCCACATCTAGAAAATCTCCACAAAAATCCCTTCTGGCCTCCACTACATATATGTCTTCTCAGAATCTAAAAACTTCGGCCCATCATTGATTCTCATCAATGTACCAATTTGGATAGTAAGTCTAATTTAATTTGTCTATGGACTAAGACCTTAAATTATTGAGCTTCTCTTTGTTTTGAGAAGAGTATAACATTCTCTACTTAATAGGGCCAACCACGTGAAGGTGGAAGCTCATCTGGCCCCTCCTAGGAGCCTCTTATGACCTTTTACGACATTTTAAAACCTCTAATATGTATTCTTAGAATCGTAAAGGGTCATAAAGGGTCATAAGGGGTCCTGGGACACAATAGCTAAGAAACATAATTGTAGGCATCATGGTCACATTTTTTTGGAGACAACGTAATTGAGTGGTATACCCAGACGATGTAGAGCAACTTCTGCTCCTCTGGTTCCAAGTTGACACTGCAAGATCCAAAGACCAGAGATAAGGAATAAATTTAGAGAGCAGAGGAGGGCCATAATGACAAAAATAACACAGGACAAACCTCAAGTTAAATGAGACAATTGTAAACATTTTAATAGATTTTTATTATTAAATAATGAAATTTGCATATACTGGTGTTCTAAGCACCCTCATTACATGATTTATTATTGTAAGCCCCCTCTGAGTTACACATCTAGAAAATGAAACTACAACCTATTGCGATTGAGACAAACCTTATAAAACAACAACAACTAAGAAGGATCACTTGCGAACATCTGTTGAATACATCTGTTGGAGGACCTTGTATTCATGAGAAGATGTTGGCAAGAGATCCTTCTTAGCTATTGTTGTTTTATAAGGTTTGTCTCAATCCCAATAGGTTGTAGTTTCATTTTATAGATGCGTAAGTCAGAGGGGGCTCACAATAATAAATCATGTAATGAGGGGGCTTAGAACACTAGTATATGCAAATTTCATTATTTAATAATAAAAATCTATTAAAATGTTTGCAATTGCCTCATTTAACTTGAGGTTTGTCTTGTATTATTTTGGTCGTTATGGCCCTCCTCCGCTCTCTAAATTTATTCCTTATCTATGGTCTTTGGATCCCGTAGTGTCAACTTGGAATCGGAGGAGCAGAAGTTGCTCTCCATCGTCTGGGTATGCAACTCAATTATGTTGTCCCCAAAAAAATGTGACCATGATGCCTACATTTATGTTTCTCAGCTATTGTGATATCTACATTTATTCATGTGCCCTATGTGCGTACCCAAAGGATATATTTGAAACAACAAGGGTAAGGTTAGCCTTACCCTTGTTGTTTCAAATATATCCTTTGGGTACGCACAGAGGGCACAGGAATTGGGGTACACACAGTTCATTTATGAGAATTTTCTTGGGAAGCTAATTGCTCAGCTCTCATCTGCTTCATTTATTATCAAGCTAATTGTCGAAGGATCCAAGCCCAGGCTAGAAAGATGTCTTCCCATTCTCTTTAAGCCATATTCCTTGTTCTTGTCAAACTTCCTTGGTACGGTAGGCTTGCTCTCTGCACTACTCTTCTTCAATCTATGTTCTATGATAAACATCTTCTTCTTCTTCCTAATTGCAGCCAAAGCTTACTTTTCATCAGGATTCAACTCCACTTCCCCCATCTCATCATCGTCGTCCACTCATCTTGATTGATTGATCTCTCAAGGACCTTGTATTCAGCAGATGTTGGCAAGCAATCGTTCTTAGTTGCTATTGTTTTATAAGGTTAGTTAGTAGTTACAATCGGTTTATTAGAGTTAGGAGTATATTTCAAAGACATCCATGTGAAGTGGAGTGGGTGTGGTTGAATTGATGTATCAAGGAACAAATGGAATAACCAAGAAAACACTATATGTTAAATCATGTGATTGATAGAAGATTGGGGCTCACCTGAGCCATAAACATGAAGAATTATTGTAAAAAAAGATGTAAAGCATATATATGCACACTTGAGGCAAAGAGAAGTTACGCCATATCCATATTAAAATATTAGTTACAATATGAAAATACTAAACTGACTAATTCTTGAGCTCATCTCTGCATATGGTCGCAACAAAGATATGCAATTACAATACAGAGAAGGCATCGTAAAAATATAATTTCGACATTTTCCCTAGCCTTACATGTTTTGCACTCAAATCCTTCATCGCGGATAAGTGGAGATGGGTGGATAGATGTAGATGAGTTGTCATGAACCCAACTAAAGTATCTATAGCCATTATTTCCTTGTGATGCCCAGTCTACATTAGTTCTTATAATATAATGAATAGTATTTACATTAGAAACATTAAATATATACACATTACCAACCTTTTTTCTATTTGGGCAGCACCAAAATTGTCATCCGGGGTTGTTCTGTGTCCGTGAAGTCTTCAACACACACTGCCCCACCACCACATTGATAGTTTGGCACATTGAGAAGAGTCATCGAGCCTATATCAATAATGCACCGCACCATCATTACTACATTTATTACATAAATATTATAACATATAATCATATGATTATAATAATCATACATTCACCACTATTGTTCTATTGTAGATTCAAGTACTTAAAACATGTTTGCAATCAATGGTAGATAACATTCTCCATCACCTTTTCTTTTAAAGTTGGACCACAATCTAGCAATTGTCTCCCTATTTTGTTGTGGGTTGATATCGTCAAACATGGTCTTTCTTGAATGGAATGACTTGTTGGTGGAAGAAGGATGATTTGTTTGCAACCTGCTGATACAAATCGTCACTAAACAACTATTTTCTCAACTCTAATTTTCTCAACGCAAAGGGATATTTACCATATCGAAGAAACCTGTTTATTTTTATATGGAATACACCAAGGAGTACCATCAAACATATTAACCATTTACAATAATGAAAAGTAAACCTAAATCAAATAGCTCATTTTTTTATCAGCATGTGTAGTCTCTGTGTATATGAAAAATGAAAGAAATATCAAGTTGAAATAAAATAGTGAACAAAATAGTATTCCACATAGACTGAATGAAATATACCATCAAAAGAAGGTGACAAAATCCTGTCATGAAGCACAGACATAAGAAATTGAAAAGGGACAAAAGACAAGAAATAAGAAAAATCATTACGACTATAGAAAAATCATTTAGACTATAATAAAAAAAAGAAACACTCTTTGTCAACAATTTTCAAAATCATTAGGACTATAGAAAAATAATTAAGACTATACAAAATCAAATTTTAGAAATGGACAGTTCTGATGCTTTTCCATTACAACAATTGAACATTCATCATTTGGTATTGTGTATTCTATTTAAGTATGTCAACAATGTTCAAAATCTTGTCACCAAGCACAAACATAGGAAATCAAAAAGGGACAAAAGACAAGAAATAAGAAAAATCATTAGGACTATAGAAAAATCAAGTTCTAGAAATGGACGGTTCTGATATTTCTTTTCCATTACAACAATTGAGCATTCATCATTTGGTACTTCTTGGTGTATTCCATTTAAGTTTTTAAGCTGTCGTGTTTATGTGCATGTTCTTTATGTGTTTGGCTTCTCTCCCTCACAAGGGATACGCTGATAAGTAATTGATTTGAAAGCATAATGATTTGACAGTTAGAAGGTTGGTTAATAGATTCCAGTCAGTTCTTTGTAGAGGGTAGTCTATTTGGAGTACACTTAATTTCTCTGTAATTTTGGAGTACACTGTCCCGTAGGTACAGTCGAAACAATAGCGTATTGATTTGAAAGTTTAGAATGTGAGCTTTGCTTGGTGGTAACATATGAACATTTACAGGCATTAGTTTTACTTGTTTATGCAAGAACTTTGTTGTTTTTGTTGTTTGTGATACCAAAGGAGTAATTGGTATTGTGTAGACAGTGACTGGCCAGATTGCTCCTAAAAAAAATTACAAAACTAAACCAATGGCATGTTAATTCACAAATTTTTTTACAAAACTGAACCAATGGCATGTTTACAACAAAGAAATAGAATGATAATAATATGCTGAAAATTCTACTCTGTTTAATACACGCCAAAGGACCAGTCCCAACAATTCTTAAACATACTTTATCTGATATGATGAATTCTTAATAAAGGTCTAATTCTGTAGACTGCTAGCACGAAGGAAGATTTGACCTAGCCAAATCTTCCTTGTACCACACAAAAAACTATGAATAACTATGTCTACTCCAACCTTAATTGTTTAAGAATTCATCATATCAGATAATGTATGTTTAAGAATTGTTGGGAGTTTTATTAGACCTTTGTTGTAAACATGTCATTGGTTCAGTTTTTTAAATTTCTTTTTTGTATTAAATGCATTCAAATGGAACATTAAGCATAGTAATAATATGCTTAATCTATTAGTAATTGGCAGATTAAATCTATTAGTAAGTCGAAGTCTTTGGTTTAAATCACTAGACAATCAAAACAATGGTAGCAGAGTTATGAAGAGCACTTTTTTGGATGATAGCATCTCTTTTTAGGGTATTACTAATTTTTAACTATGTTGTTATAATTGTTATTTTTCTTGAATTGAGCTTTATTAACAAAGAAAAGAATATAAACCAATATTATTTTTATTTGTCAAATTGATCACTTAAATCTAACACTATTGGCAAGAAAATACTAGACAACACTGAATACATAACAAAATATAAAACTTAACAGAAATAAAAATAAACAAAATGGTTACAAAGATGAGAATATGTCATTAGAATAATGGGAGATAATAGAAATATTAAGTCAAATGAATTTTCAAGACAAAATAGAAATCATGTTAATGAAACAACAATTAATCTTGTCCAATAACAACCCTTATGTGTGCCACAAAACTGGACCTAGATAAAAAGAAATATGGAATGTAGGACACAAATCCATCATCCAATAATGAATGAAACATAGCAATAGAAGTCACTTGGCCAAACAATAAAATGAGGCACCTTCAACATGGTTAAATTCTCGAGGCTCTATTGTCAAACAAAATAAAGCATGATCATATATAATGTAATTTTGTCGGCCCATAAGATGATTTCTCAAACATAGATTTTGCAACTAACACATATATTCCATTTTACATCGATCAAAGATAAATACACCACCAACATAAACAAAGGGCCCCATGGATTAGAAACAAAAATTAGTGGCAAGATGGACAACACACAAGAGAAGATCATCCTTATCCTATGTTGCCTATGGTTTTGACCCTGTGGCTAATTTTAAAATTTCAACTATTACAATTACCCTTAATTTTATGCTTCTAAATTGATAAGCATTCAAACCACGAGTTTTCTCCTTTTTTTAGTAGTAGATTCTAGGCTCATTTAATGATCGGGTTTCAAAAGGTCATGAAACAGTGAAAGGCCTCTTTTCATGTATTTCATCACGTTTTTATTACTCATTGTTAGACCCCAGGTAAATTGGGAAAATGGTTGATGTCATATCATAGACAATGAAAATAAAATATCATTAATATGTATTAAAGGGCAGTAATGTCAAATATCTAATGGTAGCAAGGAGATAGAATGCTATCAAGAACCGAGATAGTCACAAAGCATGTGATAATAGATGGTGAAAATGAGGCAATGATAAGCAATAATAGAACAAAGGACAATGATGTCTAATATTTTCATAGAAGTGGCACTGTGAAAGGCTTAAAACAATAATGGGCATCAAAATACAGTAAGATCAAAGTGTTAGGAATAGTCCCAAGAGATAACTGAGAGGGGGGGGGTGAATCAGTTATCCACAAGTTTCAATTCTTTATCCAATTAAGTATACTTAAACATAAAGTATAAACACAATGAAAGAACACAAGAACACAACACCAATATTTTGGTTACGGGGAAACCCAAATAGGTAAAAACCCCGATGGGACTTGATACCCACTAATATTTTGTACTAGTGTATAATGATCCTTGCTAGAAGATCCTTTACCCTGTTAGGAGTAGCTTTACAATATATTAAGTACAGTAGACCTGGTTAAGGGTTGGACCCTGTTAGGAGTCTTTTACAATTGTCCCTATTAGGGGAGAGGACGCATTGTCTGAGAGCTCATTGCTCAAAGGGGTGAAGGCTACAACCTTCTGAATAGCAGATACACACTATATCTGGATCTTGGTGAACTACGCTTTGACTTGCTCTTTGGATCAATTCCAATGAATAGCACACATACTCTAGTTGGTCACATAGACCTTCTTCTGATGGTTCAACACTTTGCACACTCTGCTCTGCTCTACTTAATCAACCATGAACCACACTCAAGCAATCACAAATGACTGCCTATAAATATCTTTCCTTTAAATGATATAATCAAGTCGGCCTATTAGAACCACCTTGAAATCATTTTAGAGAAACCATAATAAACTCCAACAAGCATTATGTGAGCTCTACTATGGGCGCAACACATTCTGTGACCTGTTCATATAATATAATTGTAGACGCACGCTACACACTGTCAGCTCTACCAAAACAACTCTAACTTTCTCCTCAAGCTGAATTAACTCATGCGCTCTTAACCGAACATCAACAACTCATCTCTAAGCTCAATTCCAATGGCACATATCCTCAAGATAGGTGCAACTCAAGAACCAATAAAATCTCTGTCGGCTCTTCTGAACAAACACAGGAAACTACTACTAATGAATAGAGACTTCATAACTTCACTTGCATCCAACATCAGACTATGCGTCCATGAACTTAACATCACTAACATGTCTACAACATAAATCCAAGGGTGCATGCCCATAGAATATCTGTACGGACAACCTTACATAGAACAATGTTTGTTACTTTGTCAAGAACACTGCTACTACCATATAATTGTCTGTGCTAACAATTAACCTCTACGCCCATGATATTATGTTGATATCATGTCCATGCAACATATACAGAAGGCTTACTGCATAAGACTTCCATGCATACTACTTTCCATATGTTGTCATCAATGACAAACATACAATCAGTACTGGCCTACTGGCAAATCTCCAACAATCTCTCCCTTTGGCATTGATGGCAACATGTGGAATGAAAAACCACCATCAACCCAAATGAATAATTCTTTCATAACATTCTCCATTTCCTCTTCAAAACTCCCCCAAAGATGAAACCTCCATCTGCTGCAATATATTCCAACATTCTTCATTTCCTCAGCTGAATTGCTGTCACAACTGAATACTTCTCCCCCTAAGTACATTACTCCTATTTTTCATGACTCTGTATACTACTCCCCCTTTTACACCAATGGAAAAGGGTGCCACTCATTTTAAGCACCGGTACTACTCCAGAAGAAGAGTAGTCAACCTTCCATCAGTCCCAGAGGACTGATGCCATTCCTACTTCCTTCTAAGTAGAATCAGGGAAGGGAAATACTCCCAATTTCCCCCTGAGATACTCAAAAGTATCCTTAGGCAAGGGCTTTGAGAATATGTCTGCCAACTATTCCTTACAATTCACATAGTCCAACTTAACTTCTTTCTCTACCACTTCTCTCTTAAGAAGTGATACTTGATCTCAATGTGTTTTGTCTTTGCATGCATCATAGGGTTCTTTGACATATTGATAGTGCTAGTGTTATCACAGTGAATAACAATAGGATAATCAATCTGAATTCCAAAATCTTTTATCATCTGCTTGATCCACACAATTGTAGAACAATTTAGGGCTGTTGCAACATACTCCGCTTCTGCTATTGACTGAGAAATACAATTTTGTTTCTTGCTTGTCCAAGTGACAAGTCTATCACCAAGTAACACTGCTCCTCCTGATGTACTCTTTCTGTCATCAACACATCCTACCCAATCTGCATTAGTGTATACATGAAGCTCAACATTTTTTGAATTGGGATACCATAAACCATAGTCTATAGTGCCTTGTAAGTATCTGAATATCCTTTTTACTACCATGAGGTGACTTTGTTTAGGCTCTACTACAAATCTTCCAACTATGCCAACTACATTTGAAATATCAGGTCTAGTCTGTGTAAGATAAATCAATTTACCAATCATTGACTTATACAATGTTATATCAACTACTGGTGAGTCATCTTCATTTGTAAGCTTGCATCTAGTAATCCTAGGTGTCCCTACTGGCTTGCAATCATCCATCTTGAATTTCTATAATATTTATTTCACATACTTGGATTGATTAATGAATATACCTTTCTCTGTCTACTGCACATTCAATCCTAAAAAGTATTTGATAGGACCAATCGTACTCATCTCAAATTCATTTTGCATCTCCTTAGCAAATTCAGCACTAAGTTTGTCATTACCTCCGAAGATAATGTCATCAACAAATATAGCTACAAGTAACAAACCTTCAGATGTCTCTCTAATGAATAGATTACAATCTGCTGCTCCTTTTTTGAATCCAATATTTGTTAAGTATCCATCCAATCTCTCATACCATGCTCTAGGGGATTGCTTAAGTCCATAGAGGGCCTTCTTCAATTTGCATACCATATCAGGTCTGTTTGATAAGGTGAATCCTTCAAGTTGCTCAATGTATACTTCTTCTTTCAGATCTCCATTCAAGAATGCTGACTTGACATCCATTTGATATACTTTGAAGTTTTTGACTGTAGCATAAGCTAGAAACAACTTAATAGCTTCTAATCTACTCATAGGTGCAAATGTGTCTGAATAATCAATGCCTTCTCTTTGCACATAACCTTTACATACTAATCTTGCTTTGTTCCTTACTATTGTACCATCTTCATTCATCTTATTTTTGAATATCCACTTTGTACCGATCACATTCTTATCACTAGGTCTTGGAACCAGTTCCCAAGTGTCATTCTTAATAATCTAATCAAGTTCTTCTTTCATAGCATCATGCCAATCTAAATCATTACAAGCATCTTCAACACTTAAAGGTTCAATCTGAGATAATAGACATACCGCATCACTGCTAGCTAAGTTCTTTGCATGTGATCTTGTGAATACTTTTCCGCTCTGATCTCCAATGATCTCTTTCTTGGAATGGTTTCTAGATGTAAACTTTGGAACTTTAGCTGTTGCTGACTCATCGATCAGCCTTAGGAGTCTCTTCCTCACTTGTCTCAGGGTCATTGAACAACACATCAATGCTGTCAAATATTTCTTCAACAACTATCTCACTAGAAGAGGGTCTGGGTTCTTCTTCAATCATGGGTGAGTAATCATGATATCTTTCTTGAACCATAAAATTTTCATCAATCTTAACATGAGAACTTTCAATTATCTTTTTCAATCTTAAATTGAAACATCTATAAGCTTTACTTTTAGTAGAGTAACCAAGGAAAATACCTTCATCACTTCTTGCATCAAACTTGCCTATTGCTTCATCCCTCTTGATGTAGCACTTGCTTCCAAAGATTCTAAAGTATTTTACAGTGGGAACATTACCAAACCATAGCTCATAAGGTGTTTTGTCAGCGCCAGGCCTTAACTGAATTCTATTGATTGTATAGACTTTTGTATTGAGCGCATCTCTCCAATAGGTGTGTGCAACTTTTCCTTCTATCATAATGGTGCGTGCTGTATCAAGAATGATCCTATTCCTTCTCTCTGCAATTCCATTTTGCTGAGGTGTTCTAGGTGCACTTAACTATCTTTTTATGCCATGTTCTTCGCAATACTAATAGAATCTGTCAGAGGTGAATTCTCCTCCTCTATCTGATCTCAGACATTTTATCTTTAATCCAGATTCATTCTCAACCTTAACTTTGAATATTTTGAACTTTTCAAAAGCTTCTGACTTATCTTTTAAGAACGTAACCCACATCATCCTAGTATAATCATCAACAAACAAAATAAAATACCTTTCACCATAGTATGATCTTATTTGAGTTGGTCCACATAGGTCTGTATGAATCAGATCCAACTTGTTCTCTACTAAATTTTGCTTGCTCCTGAATGAATTTCTCACATGCTTCCCCATCACACATTCCCTGCATATAGTATCAACTGGCTTTTCTATGCTAGGTATATCTCTTACTACCTTAACATTGCTTATCTTCACTATGTTATCAAAATTGATATGACATAGTCTTTTGTGCCATAACCAACTGTCATCAACTTTAGCAACAAAACAACTTGCTTCTGAATTGAGTTGAAAAACATTACCTCTTTTCATTGTGCCTAATGCAATCATGACACTATCTTTGTTGTTAATGTTGCATTTGTCATCTTTGAACTCCAATTGATAGCCTTTACCAAGTAACTGTCCAACATTGAGAAGATTATGTTTCAAACCATCAACATAAAGAACATCATCAGTACTATTCTTTCCATCCAAAGTGATGGCTCCTCTACCAACTACAGGTTTAGGAGTGTTGTCTCCAAATCTGACCATACCTCCATTGTATTTGTCCAAATGAACAAACCTGCCTTTACCACCTATCATGTGATGTGAACAACCACTGTCTATAATCCAATCTGTCCTTATGTCTTCTTGGGAAATCAATGCTAGCTCTTGATTTACTTTCTCATCTTTAGGAACTGACTTACTATTCATTTTGTCTACAATAGCAATGAATCCAATTTCTTCTTCACCTGATTCATCGACTGAAACTCCATCTCCAGCAAAGTAACATTCCTTAGAGTACTTAGGCTTGTAATCCTTTTTGAACTTTCTAACTCTAGTAGGACACTTAGATGCAAAGTGACCTATCTTATTACATGAAAAGCACTTGAAAGGCAATTTACCTTCATATTTTCCTTTTCCTTTCTTGTCTCTTTTAGCAACCATAGCAATAAAATCATCTAAAGTTCTTTCATCATCATCATCATCATAATCAAAATTACCAGAAGTGTTTGCAGATTTTTTACCATGAATTGTTGCTTTGAAGGTTGTCTCACTTTTAGGTTCTGTCTTCAATCTTGAAATCTCAAAAGCTAAGATTTTGTTGATCAAGGTCTCTCTCTTAAAATTAGATCTATGCTGCATGGTCTCATCAAGGATATTGATCTTGCTTTCATATTCTGGAGTGAGAGTAGTCATCAACTTGTCCATAATATCTTCTTTTGAGATCTCTCCATCATTGTTCCTAATTCTAGCAACTGCTTCATTGACCCTTTGATTATAAGCCCTGATGTTTTCTTCAGGAAGCATCTCTAATGCATTGAATCTTTTCTTCCATGTCTTTCTACACGCATCCTTTGCTTGCTTGTCTCCTTCAAATATGTTTACAAGGTACTTCCATATCTTGTGGGTGGTGTCTACCTTCTTTATCTCTGAAAACTCACTATCAGATAGTGCGCTGATAAGGGCTTCTTTAGCTATAGCACTATGATGAAATAATTCCTTTTGAGTGTCAGTAGCATCATCCTATTCAAGGTCTTCTAAAGTAGGAATCTTGGCTGCTTTGATAGTTACATTGAAAACTTCATAAGCAATACACTACAAATGGGTCATCATCTTGTTCTTCCAATCAAGATAATTTTCTCCATCAAAATTAGGACTCTCTTTCCTGAAGTATGCCATCTGATCAACCTCAAGTTGTTAAACTTCTCTCCGAGGCACTTGGCTCTTATACCAATTGTTAGGAATAGTCCCAAGAGATAACTAAGAGGGGGGGGTGAATCAGTTATCTACAAGTTTTAATTCTTTATCCAATTAAGTATACTTAAACATAAAGCATAAACACAATGAAAGAACAATTGAACACAACACTAATATTTTGGTTATAGGGAAACCCAAATAGGTAAAAACCCCGGTGGGACTTGATACCCACTAATATTCTATACTAGTGTATAATGATCCTTGCTAGAAGATCCTTTACCCTGTTAGGAGTAGCTTTACAATATATTAAGTACAGTAGACCTGGTTAAGGGTTAGATCCTGTTAGGATTCTTTTACAATTGTCCCTATTAGGGGAGAGGACACACTATCCGAGAGCTCACTGCTCAAAGGGGTGAAGGCTACAACCTTCTAAATAAAAGATACACACTATATCTAGATCTTGGTGAACTGTGCTTTGACCTGCTCTCTAGATCAGTTCCAATGAATATCACACATACTCTACTTGGTCACATAGACCTTCTTCTGATGGTTCAACACTTCGCACACTCTGCTCTTCTCTGCTTAATCAACCATGAACCACACTCAAGCAATCACAAATGACTGCCTATAAAAATCTTTCCTCTAAATGATATAATCAAGTCAGCCTATTAGAACCACCTTGAAATCATATTAGAGAAACCATAATAAACTCCAACAAACATTATGTTGGCTCTACTATGGGCGCAACACATTCTGGGACCTGTTCATATAATATAATTGTAGATGCACGCTACACACTGTCGGCTCTACCAAAACAACTCTAACTTTCTCCTCAAGCTGAATTAACTCATCTGCTCTTAACCGAACATCAACAACTCATCTCTAAGCTTAATTCCAAGGGCGCATATCCTCAAGATAGGCACAACTCAAGAACCAATAAAATCTTTTTTGGCTCTTCTAAACAAACACAGGAAACTACTACTGATGAATAGCGACTTCATAACTTCACTTGCGTCCAACATCAGACTATGCATCCATGAACTTAACATCACTAACATGTCTACAACATAAATCTAAGGGTGCATGCCCATAGGATATCTATACGGACAACCATACAAAGAACACTATCTGTTACTCTGTCAGGAACACTGTTGCTACTATATAACTGTCTGTGCTAACAGTTAACCTCTGCGCCCATGATATCATGTTGATATCATGTCCATGCAACATATATAGAAGGATTACTACATAAGACTTCCATGCATACTACTTTCCATATGTTGTCATCAATGACAAACATACAGTCAGTACTGGTTTGCTGGCAAATCTCCAACACAAAGATGCAAAATAGTAAACTAGTGATGAAGAGAAGATAAAAGAGAGATCTCATTGTTATTATGGAGATCAAAATATTGTTATTGTATGACATAGATAGACACAATTTGAGAAGAAGAGGATAGTACATATCTATCATGAAAATTCGGTGATAGAAAAAGAAATGCAGCGAGAAGACAATATACAATGAAAATTTGAATTGGAATGATAGTGAGATGGAATGTGAAGAAGTAAAAAAGAACATGAAGCAAAAGACCAAAATAGTAATATCAAAGAAGATACCTTAAACAGATTTGAAATTTTAAAAATAGTGATTACCATACCTAATGAAGATCAACAATGTATTGATGACATCAAGAATATGAGAAACTATGTAGTGAACAATGAGATAAACATGATTAAAACAATGAACATAAAGAATGTCGGATTTCTCTTAAAGAAAATTAGATTTTTGTAAAGAATAATGAGCCTTAAAGAGGAAACATCAGTCAAAGAACAATGGAAGTAATGTCAAGGGCATAAATATCAACTTTTAGTATTATCATCTTGATCCCAATCGATCTTTAACTAATATGCTTTGGTGACAAATTCGAGTCAACCCTCAAGAGAGATGATCAAATGAATATGCTTCTAGGGACATTAACAAGATCAATTTTTGGTGAATATGTAGGGGCTGGAAATTATGTTGCATTATTTGCCAACTTTGATGTAGATTCCAATGCAATAGTCATATTTAATAATAAAAATAATAGCATAACTCTTTGATCTATTAGTACTCCCCTTGACTGTAAGAGTGTGGTGTTCAATATTGCAAAGGTTAGGGTGGAAAGATCTTAAATGAATATGACAATGTTGGAAAACTTGTTTGAGAATCCTATAAAGAAAATGCCACCTCATATGAAGATGGCTTCATCACTGATATGATTTTTCTAGAGAAGATAAATACTGCAAGGGAAAATACTAATTATTTGTGGTACATCACAAGATTGGGAGTTGGTGATGATGAGCTACTCATTATAAAGGAAGCATATCAAATATTTCTATACAATCATCAGGATGTACATTTCATCTACAAGAGTGGAAGTTGGTGATGATCAACTATTCATTAGAAATGGAAGCATATCAAATCTCTCTATACAACCAAGAGGATGTGCATTTCATCTACAGTTAGAAAGTTGGCTGGATGATGTATTCTTTAAATGAAAATGATAGTATTAGGCTTGACCATATGAATTCTATCAAAGATTTTAAAAACATTGCAAACTTATGCAAATCAAAGAAGATGAAAGGATCAGAGGAGGTGAAATACCATGGAGTCTTGTAATTGCACACATTAGATGTTTCTATGATCTGGAGTGCCAATAATGATAGGCAATTTCAACGATAGAAGGATGAATCTTGTATCTGTTTGACATATACAACAAGAGATAAGAAATCCTCTAGGAAATCTATTGTATTATAATCCAGCTAAGAATCTATTAGTTACTACATGGATTTGTTAATTTTCTATTACTAGAAGTCAATACTCCTAGACCTCTTGGAAGCAAAGTTGGTTTGAGAAACTTAGAAAATGAAATCATTAATATTTTGGTGTTTCCTCTTATTATCTATCAATCATCTTCTAGTTTACCTTTAACATCTTCATTCATCAATTGTGGTTTTCTTCTAAACTCAAGTTCTCTAGGGTTAAGAGTGGGCAGTGAAAACACGAATATAATAGAGATTTTTTTTGCTGGTACGACTTAGTATTCACAAAGGCTTCTTGTGGTTAGCATTGTTTCTCCTCTTCTAAAATGCAAAGTTAGTATTGTTGGTAAATAGGCTAAAATCACTCCTTTCATTGTTATGTATTGCCAAACTGAGACACTGTCTCTGTTTCCTTCATTAGATGAGTGTTTGGAAGAAAAGTGCTCATTTGAACAGAGGAATTAGGAACAATGAACAATGAAGTGATTGGGATTGGCTTGTGTGAGGAGGGTACAGTGGGTATATTAGAGTGTATCACCATTGGAGGGATTTGAAACAATGAACAATTCAGCGAGGAGTTATGGGGACACAACTACATTGAATGAATGAATGTGTTGATTTTTTCGATGAACTTGATTCTATTGGAGGTGCAAAATGATTGTTGAACATGCTCATTTTGGTATCAATTTGGTACTCACTCTCCAATGAGTACCAAATTTGGTACTCACTCTCCCATACAATTGCACTAATTCAATCTCCACATTGCTTGTTTAGACCTATAGTGATAATTATGTTGCGATCTCTATAGAATGCCGACTACTGGAGTACCAAGGTTGCTGGTCTGCCAATGATTAGTGCACATTTCAAAGGAGACTAGGGTGAGGTTGCCACCAAAAATCTTGAAACGAACAGCTCACAAAGCTCATTGGTAGGAAGAAAAATTGAATCCAAAACTTCAATGCCTCAATTGCTTCCCACAATTGCCTAAATTGGCAGACCAACAACCATGACTTTTGCCAGTATCCTACCAGCCTGTGCCAAAATAGGAGTGTTAGAACAAGGTATGGGCATCCATCGAAGCATAATGGAAGGGGGATTTTTGTTGGATATTACAGTGGCCCACAAATGCTCTGATAGATATTACACAAGGCACATAAACTGTTTGATGGAATGCTTCAAAGAGATGCTATCTCATGGAATGCGATAATATCATGATATACACAAAATGGGTATGCCAAATGTGGAAGCATAAATAGGGCACGTAAAACCAAATATATGCCAAATGTATGCAATTCAAAGCACAAAGGAGGGAGGGGAAACAAAGGCTTGCCCATGAAAACCCACAGTCATTGCTGGAGCTAAGACAATAAAACCCAAATGTATGCAAAAAGGGCATCACCGCTTTTCATCAATTTCAGTGAGTTCCCCTACTATTCTAAAGTGGGCTCCCTCTCAACTCTCTTTAGAGGGGGCTCGGCCTCTAACTATCTACTTCACCACACTTGGCTCTCATCCTCAATTTCGCCGCATCTTTCGCATCTATAGTTGGCACTTAACCGAACATGACTGCCCCTACTAGACAACTATAGTGGGGGGGCCCCCACCCAACCCCATAGAGGTTGTTCACCACCAAACACAGATGGCTTGTCTAGAGCCGTGCACTTCTAGGAATTCAACTATAGTAGGGTATGCAAATGTATGAAAATGTATGCAATTAGGAGGTGTAAAACCCAAATGTATGCAATTAGGAGGTGTAAAACCAGTCTCAAAGCATAAATCAAATAGTAAATAAGTCTCGAAGAAAATGATAATGCTGATTGGGTATCCAGTAAATTAAACAGTTGAGAGAAAGAATGAAAAACCTCCAAAAACCCCAAGTTAAGGTTTCTAAGCTCAATCTCCTTGAGTTGTTTCATCCACTCAATCTCCTTTGTGTGTGTGCTACCCTTCTAATTCGTTGGCCGAGAATAATGAAATGAGAAATGAAATTCCCTTTTTTAAAAAGTTATGCTCATGTTTGTCGAACTTTCAACCACCACGGGATTTGTCGATATTTTGACAAACACGGGCATAAATTTAAAAAAAAACAAAGTTTTCCTTTTATAGTCCGACCAAGCAAAACCTTTTTATTTTTTGGTCAAAAATTTTGGTAGAAAAACTAGGCCAAATGTACTAGTGGTTATAGGGGAGAAATTAAGATGTTATGTAATCTAATCCAACTTTTTCTTGAAAAATGTAACAGGGTTAATTTTATCCACAACTTATACTTGAAAATAAGTTTAGCTTCATGCTTCATCAAGGAATTTACTTATACTAGAATCATTTTCTTTGGGATTTAATCATTTTAAGTTATTTTGTTAATTTCCAAGAATATTATTTTAAGAGTTTGCTAAATTATAAATTATTAGGGTCTTCTCACACAAGCACTCTTCTATTGAAATTTCATGTACTTTTGAGACCAATTGGTATGTTATGATCATTTGCAGACATTCAAAATATTAACTCAATTTTTCTAACTCTCCAACGAAATTATCAGCCACGACATGCCTAATTTGTAAACTCTACGGTTTCCTCCTAGCCTTCTATGTAGGCAATCTCACCCACATTCTTCTCAATCAATGTTTTCAAGAGCATGGTTACCATGAAATGTGAGACATGGATATTGAAGTAGGGACTCATTTGCCTATAAATTGGTGTACATGCATTCTCATCATATCATTCTATTATGAATTCCATCTAGGACTCTTCAAATATAATAGATTCGCCAATATTTCTAAAGGAAAATAATATCCCAAGCACCATCCCCATCCAATTTAAAAATTATCTACATATCAACTACACTCTCTCCCCAATTCCCTAATTCAACATAAACCATGATAGATTTGTTGGAAGAAAATAATTTCTTCTTTATGTTTAGTTAAGTGTTGTTAAACCAAACTTGTATGTTCGATGATTTTGTTTTCAAATCTCACCAAAACCATCTTCTAAGTCACTACAATTAAAACCAAAATTATGTTCTAATTGAGAGTTAAGTCTTCAATCCCACATTTTTTCAAGTGATTTTGCATGCCCTCCACAAAGAGGAAGTTAGTGATTTATAAAAACTTTTTCAAGCTTCTCATACAATGAGAAGCTATCAATAAATTGATGTAATGAAAAATGGTATGTTACAAAAATAAATTATCTAAAGTTTTATAGCTTGGCTCATTTGAGGGTTGATTCCATATCTTTGCAAGACTCAACATACTCTTTCCTAGTCATGTGAACTGGTTTTAGAAAAGGCAATAGGCCTTTTATTAATCCTTTATTGTATTGGGCATGATCTTGGTTGACAGTTCAAACTGGTTGTGAATTTCTACTATTGGAATCTATTATATTGATTAATAATTATCTACGAATGTTTCCTATCTATATTATTTTTCTTCCAAAATGAAAAGTGTGTCATTTAAATATTTAAAAAGCCATTAGAAGTACATTAAAATTTCCTACACAATTATTATCTTTTACCATCATAACTATTTTTGAGGAAAAAAATGTTAAACTTTCTAGTATTGCATAATATAGAGTGATTTGGAAGGGAATGGAATGCACTGCAATGGTGAAATGTCTGATATAAAATCCTTGTTCAAATTGTTTGAGAGTTAGTTGGGGTGAGTGAACAACCTCATAATAGGTAATAATAACTACGCCAAAGCCTTCCCTAGGAATGGTATATGCAAACTAGGTATTATTTTTCCTATCACAAAGTGCATTTAGATTGTCAACCCAGGGACGTATACTTGAAATGGGACAACATAGTTTGTGCACTAAGTTTCACATAGAGTCATCTTTACTTAAACTGCTGCAGGAAAGGAAAATGCATTTAAAGAACCAAACTATTGTTGTAGGAAAGGTGAAACACACAAATGAACAAATAAACTAATATAATCAACCATAAATCTAACTCCAGCTCATTCTTCCATTATAATGCATGAACTATGAGTATCTTTGCATATGCTGCAGGAATGAACAATGAACACTACTTTAAATGTTGAAAACAATTAAACTACTCCTCTCTACTCTAGTCTACTCCACCTCCCAAGTGGGCCCTCCTTGGTTGGTTTCGACTAAGTACTAACTGAGAAGATAACTCAAATTATTCTTTCATTTCATATATTCAGAAACATGGATTACAATCGGAACATAGACTTGAAGAACAACTTGCTTCAATATATCAGTAACATCATTATTTTGTCTAACTAGATTTCCATCAAACATCTCCCTATATATAGAGAATTACATTCAAAACATTCAGATACACTTGATTGATTCATCCATGAAAGAAGGAGAACACGTCAATCAATAACAGAAGATCATAAAGATCAAACAACCATCTTAACATAACATTAATAGTGGAGGAGATCTAGGATGATTGTGCTCCCCTATATTCCCTGAAGCATTCATTTGATTCTGCAGGTCATCCCATGGCTATCTTGATGGGTCTTATGATCATGACTGAAACATCTTCACTCCTTCATTGATGTAATTGATTTGTTTTCTAGTTGGTATTCATTCCTGGCAAGTTAGTATCATATGCATGCACATTCATATATTCAACTTAATCAGTTTCATCCAAATGTTAAAACACACATTAAAACAACTATATGAAATATTGCATTATGTATATATATAATATTGGCAAAGTGTGTATACTATTTCCTACCCAAAATTTTAAGGATATAACTGTACTTATAGAGTATATACAAGCTTAAACACTTAAAGGTCACACAAATGTTTCAGGAATGTTTTAAGAACAGAGCATAAAATATCATAAAACATAGACCAACTTTGGTCTCATCAGTGAGTAATTAAAAATATTATCCTAATCATTCTTAGTTTGCATGACTACAACGAAGCATTGTAGACAAGGATGGCAACATAACTCCATTCAAAACTCTCTTACTAGTATTCTAGAGTTAAATCAATCTAAGGATGAGCACGATCATTGCAACTTAAAGGCTTGTACAAGAATAAGAATTATGGAACATGGGAAGCAAGTGCATCCACACATTATTGCAAGTGGAAATGAGATGGTTGCCTTTGTTGTGAGTTCCCTTGTTGACATGTATGCAAGTATGAAGGTTGTTGTCCCGAATCTGTGCACCAATATCCATACATCTAACACAGGTGTGAAATACTCTATAATGTCACTTCTTGATGCTAAATCTTCTCAAGGGATACATTAGCTCAAGGGAGCATCTCTTCATCTTTACTATCCTTTTCTTTTGCACAAAAAATGTCCCCCTACATTGAATTCTATTTGTTTCCTTTTTCTAGACACATCAAGAGAAGAATATCTGCTAGCAACGTATATACTCCAAGCATGTTTAGAATTGGATTTCTATATGATTTTCCAATCAAAGGTAGCTTATCTTTGAAAAAATAGGAATTGCTAAGTCAAAAAAATTGGCTTTATAAAATGAAATATCGCATTTTGTCAACAAATAGAATATTGTCACCAAATTGTTAGGATATCTCTCTTTCTAGAAAATAGTATCTAATGATGGTCTCACATAGGAAGAATAATTGTTTATGTGATATAAATCTATTTTTTCTTTCAATGGAAGAATGGATGACTTACTAACTTGCTATGGTATGATAGATATATTCTGGTTTACACAATCTTAAAAAGTACTTGTCATCTGAAAAATAAAAAATGTGAAGGGCCAACTAGCTTACCCTATTTGTATACTAATAAGTTGTACACGACTGCTCATTTTTGACATGGTGATTGAAATTGTATAGCTTCTTCTAATATCCCACCACCCTTTGATTTCTATCAATCAACATATTCAATGAAATAATAAGAAAACATACAACAAAATAATCTCTTCTAGAGTTCAATTTAAGTATGCTATCTTAGAAATCGTAGCTATGAACTCTTTCAAGAAATCCCACAAGGTTAGTAGTGATTATTACTTGTGTTGAATCCAAAAAACACCATAACTAGACAAAAAAATAGCCAAGGATCACCTTGACATAAGGGACCATAAAATTTGCTAGTAGATTTCCTTGAAACCTGAATATACCAATTCAGTGAGAACTTCTAGTTAGAATAAGCTGTCAAGTAACCTGTCCTTTTTACAGTAACAAAAAAAAAAGACTTCACATATATGTTGACAAATGTTGCTGCATTAAAAAATATATAAAAAATACTAAATGTTTCTATAATGGATTAGGTTTACTATAATAGGAGAAAAGGTGTAGAATACAAATATTTTCTCATGATCAAGTTTACTATAACATGATTAAAGGTAAAAATACAAATATTTTCTCATGAATCATCAATTCAAGAGCTCCAATGAATTAGGTTTACTGAAACAGGATTGCAATGCAGAATGCGAAAGGGTCTCACAAATCATCAATTGGGGAGATACAATGAATTAGATTTACTATAGTAGGACTAAAGATGCAAGATAAAAAGACTCATAAGTCATCATTACTTGTTTTAGGTCTAAACAATCCTTCACATAAATAGCTTTCAATTCTCAAGCTATTAAAGTAAATTTAATGATTTTCTACATCATGAATATCCATACATATCCACATGTCTTGTATGTTGGTTTATTTTAGAATCTGAACATCTATGACTTCATGTTTATATCTTTTGATTAAGCAATACTATTGACTACCAAGGTATTTCCAACTATAATATTTGACAAAAATCTCCTAGTTACTATGCTTTGGTGGACGTAAATAACATGTTTCAAAGGTTTTATTTTGTCATAGGCATGGAAGATGCTTGCAAAGAATCTAACAATTACATTTTATTGAAAGTTTCTAAATCCTTTTCAATAAATAATGAGTCTGCACATCCTACAATCATATCATCCCATAAAATGACATCTCTTTGAGGCATTCAGTCAAACAATCTACATGCCTTGTCCCGACTTTCATATTTTTCATACATGTCTATTAGAGAATTTCCAAGTATAACTAACAAAAAATCACCTTCCATATTTCTTTGATGGATATCCACACCCTTTTCCAAAGCTCCCATTTTATCATTGGTAGGGAGGATGCTAGCAAAGATTGTGGAATATAGCTTTACACCTGCCAATTGCATTTTCTTGGAAGTCTCTCTAAAGATTTTCCACAACATCCATCAAAGAATGGAAAATATAAGGAAAATGAGAGAATTAAAGATAAATAAGAAAAAGGAACCAACAACCCCATTGAACTTGGATGAGGGAGAGAGAAATTTTTATCCCTACCACAAAGTAAAATGACAAACTGGATAATAGAATTGTCAAGGACAAACTCAAAGTTTATTTTTAGGTATATAATGCTGAATGAATGGACAATAATACAAGAGTATAAAACTCACAGTTAAGTTTAGCAACATGATAATAGAAAACACAACTAACTTGTCTCCTAATAAAAGGCTTAAATAATGAGAGCATCACTATATCAAATTTATCAGGATTCATACAACAAGAAAAATACATAATCCAAGGTACAAAACTGCTCTGATACCAATTTGTTTTATAACTAGCATAGATGTTGAACCATAATCAGCTTATCAACACAAATACTAACCTATATGAATCTGATTAACTAAATATGTTTTAACTTTGAAGTGATATGATATTTATGCTTAATAAAATAATGGTGTGCTTTAGAATTGCAATGAGTATGTTCTGAAATTGTTGTAGTGGCTATATGACATGAATTGAATGTAAAAAAAGAACTAATGCATAAGAAAACAAAACCTCATACAAGATATTACTCTTGATAAATCCAATTGAAAATCTCCTGAAGAGTGTGGTTATGCCTCCACGTGCTTCTATCTTAATGCAAGATTTACAAGCTTATCTTCCTTAATGAGGTATCCAAGAACATTGTGGGGCTTGATAGGACTTACTTCTACTACTCAATTTATTACCCCTAAATTACTCAGTTGTACACATGCTACAACTCCAAACCCTGAATTAGGATAACTTACATTACACCCAAGCGGTGTATACATACAAGATATCAAGAATTGACTTGAACAGAGATTAAAAAAAATTAGAAGAGGCTTCAAAAATATGCAATTCAAATGCTCATGCATCTTTGGATCTATGTGAGCCTACTATTTTACCTCATGTGGGATAGGTTGAGATACACAAACATACTTGGATGATCATGTTTTGTGAATTTCTACAGTACAAGTTTGATTGTATCAGAACATGCTTGATAAGTTCTATTGCAACCAATCCTATCAAATGTGGACTATTCACATCTGGCTATAGTTGTAAGGTGTCTTATCCACCCTTGAATTCCATCTACTTCATTTTGCCCCTGCATTGGCATGAAAATTTGGGTGTGAGGAGAAAGTATGAGTATCAAGCACCTTATTCATACAAAATGGTAAATGAACTTAGTGACATTGCTTCAATTCCTTTAAAGTATATTCATGATCTAACTTGGATCATCAAACCTCATAAATCAAATTTTCTCTAAAAATATTGAAGAAACTACTTCATTATTACTTCCAAAGTGGTAAAAATAACCAATTGAAAGGTTTTCTATTGGTGAGCATGAAAATGTTGCTAGTATGGTTGGACAACAATACATTTTTAACATATAACAAATATGAGTTTAATGTTGGGTTTATATTTTACCTGTGTACAAGTGCTAAACCATGATTTTTTGACTTGAATTTGTTTGACAAATTCTTTTATTTATTTAGTTTATTTTTGTTAAATTTTCATGCCTATACTATGAGAGTATGTAACTGTAGAATACAATATCATGAATTTTGTACAATATTTTTATAGAAATTATGCAGAAGCTACAAATAGAGACATAATTGTACATGTCATGTACTAGAATAATTCTTAACTGATATAATATATTAACAAATAAGTTTGATAAATGTAGGACAATTTAGCATTTGAGATTAATAAAGAAATTTGAAATTGTAACTTATCTGCAACCATTTTCAACTTTTAACATTTCAATGACTAAATTTGGTTGGGCTTACTCAATTCTCATTCATATGAGAGATTGAGAAGAAAAAGATAATGCTTGTATAAAACTTGTAATGTTCACTTGATGTTTCTGCATCTGCAGAGTTTCCACAAAATTTTGCTATGACAATTTAGTGAATGCATCTAGACTTGGAAATTTGCCAGACTGGATAAAGGAGATTCTATCCCTTTGTTCACCAATTTTTAAAGGTTGCATCAGTTTTTCATTTCTTGCAGATTATTTAAGAATCTAAGGTTGACATGTTTTGAAGGAGATGTTCTTGGGTTGTCTTCATACTTTCCAATGTAGGGGAAGCATTGAAAAATCCCTAAAAGAATTCAACAACATATTTAAAGATTGTATCTCAATCTATTAACACTTGACCTTTATCTTTCTAGATACGATACAGTGTATAAGTTGTTGACCCATTTTTCATTGAGTCTGAAGCATTAAATAATATTTTGTTTGAGTCTCCTTACCTAATCCATTAATTTTTAGATCTTTGATGTCATTATATGGTTTTTTATTTTGAGTAATTACTAGTAGACTAGTAGTAAATTGGCGGAATCCAATTTTTCTCTTCTTGCATCAACATTGGGTTGAATCCATGACCTATGATTAATTCAAAATCCTTACAAAGTGAGCATTGATCCAATTGGTTAGGGTTAAAATGTGCACAAAAAAACCTATTTATTGTAAGAGCTACTCTGCTTACTCAAAATCTTGAGGCACCTACTTATTGTAAGAGCTACCTAGATTTATTTGATCATTCATTCTTATATGTGGTTGTAACTCACATTAATACAACTTGTTCATCATTCTTATCTCTCGAAATCTTTTACAATGCACATTTGAATGCATATTAGTTGAAATAGATCTATAGGAGGGTAATATAGAGGAAGAATAGTCAACTTCAAGTGATATAAAAATGTATCTTGAATTACTTTAACTCATTCTAAGTAGATTTATATGAATTATCATAATCATGGGACATTTGATAGTTTCCAAATGCTTGTTTCAATGGAGTTTGTTTAACTATCATGTAACGTGTTAATGATTTTCACTGTTAGAATGTTCTATTGTCAATAGTGCTTATATTTATTTATTGTTTATAATTAAGATGATTTCACCTACTATATCAAGTATTCTTACATGGCCTTTTTTCTCATCTACATTTCTCAGATATACTATATTATTTCAATCACGAAGTTACTTGTGTTTGATTTGGGAGGATGCTACCAATGTTGAGGCATGTTGGTGTGGATCTTTATAAAAGATAAAAATCTAGAAATTAACATAGAGCGATATTATGTCCTCCCTCAAGTGTCAATTTAATGGATGAGACATTTATGAAGTACTATCATGATGTAGTTGCAACTAAAGTTACTGGCTAGAAATTTTAACAATGCCCCTCTAACCCTAGCAAGTATTTTGAAGAGATAGGAAATGCAATCTGAACTTTGGGGTTAATTAGCCAACGAATGTGTTGTTTGTTTAAGCTACTTAGTTCTAATTGTTATGTTCTTTGATCTAGTTTGACAATGGTATATATACTTATAGAGTTCCTTGACTAAGTGGGTGATATACTATAAGACTGAGCTTGATAATATGTTTTTTAATTAAGATTTTGAATATTACATAGTACAAATCATTTATTGTAATTTTTGATGATCACCTATCTACATGATGATTTATCTTCTTGTAGTACCTATCCCAATGATACTATTTATTTTGGTTTAGCTATCATGAATATCAACTAGATATATGTTCAGATAGTACTTTTATGTTTTTCAAAGGATAATATTTTTATCATTTAATGCACATGTTTACTTTCTTATCATTAAAGATCATTTTCTTTGATTACTGCATTTATTTGATTATGATTATGATTTGGGCTTACCTTGCTAACCCATCATGTTTTGGTATATACTTTGCTTGGCGTGTTTGTAGGATGAGGGGAGGTAGTCGTAGTCACTCTTGCAAGAGATCTACACGATGTTGCACTCCTCCTTCCTTGTCTGCTACTATTTGTACATATAGGTTATTGTATATGTTGTTGTTTGGTGATGTAGGGATGTATAGGTACTAGGTATCGACTCCACATGGCTACACAGGTCTAAGCATGCCTTAAAATCCTTGAAAAGTTGTTGATTCAGAGATGGCCCCATAGTTCACACAGGGAAACACCCTAATGGCCTTAGACTTGTGCTCAGACAGTTGCACGTATATGCATACCTGTGTGTATATATATATATATACATATATATATATATATATATATATATATATATATATATATATATATATATATATATATATATATATATATATCTATACATATATATATATATACATATATATATATATATACATATATATATATATATACATATATATATATATATACATATATATATATATATACATATATATATATATATATACATATATATATACATATATATAGATATATATATATACATATATATATGTATATATATATATATATATATATATATATATATATATATATATATATATGTATATATATATGTATATATATATATATATATATACATATATATATACATATATATATACATATATATATATATATATGTATATATATATATATGTATATATATATATATATATATATATATGTATGTATGTATGTATGTATGTATGTATGTAGGTATGTATGTATGTATGTACGTATGTATGTACGTATGTATGTGCGTGTGTGTGTATAAATGTGTTTTATTTATGTGTGCGTGAGTTTTTATAAATGAGCGGTAAGTCAAATATGTTTAGAAAGATGTGTATTAATAAAAAGTAGAATAAAAGTAAATCAAAATTAAAAAAGGTAAGAAAATAATAAAATAGATTAAACCTAAGATCTAATCCATATATTCTCTCCTACAATTCTCTCTAAGATATGTTTGGGAGGGGAGTGGAACTTGGGACCTCATGTTTGTGAGGGGCCCCAAGTTACCAATGAGGTAAGTGTTTTCCTTGAGAACCTTACCCCATTACTTTATATTTAAATAAATACTAAGTTTATTTTTAGAATTAAAAATAAATACAAATTATATATATTATTTATGATTTGATTATGCTTGACACATTATTATTAATATCCGGTTGGTAGTAAATTCATGGGAGGGAAGTTAGGTAAGTTAGTTTTTCCTAAGGTGAGTTATATTTAAGTTAATTAAAATATTATTTATTAACTTTAGGGAGATGTTGGTTCACGGGAAGAAACCTCCATAACCTCTGTAACTGATTAGAGGTCTATTTATAGGGGATCCTTCTTATTGTTTGCAGAGGACAAGAATGAGGAAGAAGGTAGTAGGTTGGGAAGTGATTAGAAATTGAATGGAAGATTAGAAATTTTTGTAGAATTTTGGTTAGAAAAGGGCTCTCTGAGTGCTGGAGCATAATTGGAGGATCTTGGAGGCTTGTAAGAGGAAATTAAAGTTAGAACTAATCACACTTTAAAAGACATGTGTTCAATTAGAAGCTCATTGGAAGCATTACAACTCCCTATGGATGTGCATCCCCCCGCATCCACTCACATCCATAGGGAGATGTAATGTTTCATGTGATCTTCCTATTAGATTAGGTGAAAAACTAATCTCCCAAGAACACCTGCATGCATAACCTTGTCACATGGAAGAAGCAAAGAACAAAAAGCAAGAAAAGGCTATGGAGGCCAAAAAGCTAGAGACATCATATGCACATTCAAAAGAACAATATCTATTATGAACAATGCATTGAGTTACCGAAAAATACAAAGAGAGAATCCTTATAAAAGGATACCGAAACCCTAAAAGAGAAAACCCTAAAGAATAATAAGATGCCTAAGTCTAACTTAAGTGTAGAGAATAATAGACTAATAATTAAATAAATTAATTATTAGCTATAATATGACTACTCTAACACCCCCCCTTAATTGCAACTTAGGGAGAAGCTAAACAACTAAGGACTAAAAGATGCATGAAAACAAAAATGCATAAAAGAGCAATGGGTCCCGGCAATAAGGCCTGATTAGGTACCCAAATACAAGAAAAAAGAAAGAGCATGTAAAGCATCTCCGAAGCATGAAGCTGTAAACATTGTCAGAAGTAACTGTTGGAACCCCCACTGAAATAGTGCATGACCAAGTAGAGAAGACAAAGTCTGAAGAGCTGATCAATCAAAGAGGTGGCCTCCAAAAGTAGGAATGAATGAGTGTCTATATAGTAGATGAACCATCTCACCGAAATGCATAGGTGCCTAGCCATTGCATCCGCCTAGTACATAGGAACAAAAAATGAATACGTAGATCACTCAACTAAACCAAGGAAGCAATAGAGCCAATAGGTGAACCCCCCCCCCCATAATGCTAAACATGGAGAGGGGTGACATGAACACTGAAATGCAATGCCAAAAACATCTGCAAGAAGAAGAATCAAGAACACCAATAGTGCAATAGAAGTACAAGCACAGGATAATGGGTGGTGTCACCGACACACAACACGGGCTAATGTCATGGAAGGTACACTCACTTGACAAAGGTGGATGAGCACAAAAGGCAAAACATCATAACCCCCCATGGCACTTTATAACTAAGTGCGAGTACAAACAAACACAAGGTGCTCGAAATCCCAGATATGCAAAAGCAAGCACTTTATCTTAGTGCGTTTACAGAGAAAAAAATACTACAAAAGAGAAGCATACAATGCTCAGAAAGTCAGAAAGAAGAGTGAGCTAGAAGAACAGAAGAAGAGATCCCAAGACCTGTAGAATCCAAGTAATCTACCAAAGTGTGAAAGTGCAAAACTTAGAGGAGAAAGAACCTGGAGTAGAATCTAGATAAAAGACTCCTGCCACTACAAAACTCATTGAACCATCTTTCCGACAATATCTCATTTTTCAAAAATAGAGTCCGGATGAGCAAGATATGGCTCCTAGAAGGTAAAAATAGACATTGAACTTTGACAGTAGAAAATGCCATCAAAATGGAAAAATCAAAGAATCAAACCTCCGCCATTGGATCGGGCTCGTAAAGAGCTTTTCGATGATATAAAAAAGTAAAAAATCTAATACTGTATGCTCAAGATATGGCCAAAAAGCCCAGATACCCTTAAAAAAACTCAAAATAAGGGTAAATACTACTGACATCATCAATCTGCATGCTTAAAAATGACGGCCATATGGCCGTCGCAGATGTCAAACCCCCTGGGGCTAAAACAAAAGACCCTGGTCACTTTGAGAGTGGGCGCTGGGGCCAAGGGCCTGGTCCCCCATAGGACCGTAGCTCAGCGGAAGGGGGCTAGCGAAGCTGGGTGGCGGCGGGTGGCAGAGCTGGGTTGGCCGACGGTGGAGGGCGACGGGGCCGCAGGCGGGCGATGACAGAGGCCACCGTGGAGGAGGTGGCCGCAGGGTGGCTCATTGGTGGCCGTCGGGTGGCCGCTCGGTGGCTGCTCGGTGGCGCCACAAAATGCACTGGCTACGTTATTTTATAACGCAAAAAATCATTAAAAATATGATTTTTAAAAAAGAAATTCTCAGTTTCTGTGCTCGTACGGCATTGGAAACCAAGATTTTTTTGCCTCAGAGCCACGTTGTCCAAAATGGACAAGTTTTATATGGTTTCTAGGATTTTTGGGTGCTCTAAGCTCAATGGAGATGTCCATTTGAGCCCAAAGTGACCAGAAACAAAGCCCCCCCTCTAAAACCACATAAAAAATTTGAAACCCTTGAAAGCCTCTTGCTTCTGAATTACTTCAACAAAACACGAACAATGAGTAGCAAGATGGCTCTGATACCATGTTAGATTAGGTGAAAAACTAATCTCCCAAGAACACCTACATGCATAACCCTATCACATGGAAGAAGCAAAGAACAGAAAGCAAGAAAAGGCTATGGAGGCCAAAAAGCCAGAGACATCATATGCACATTCAAAAGAACAATATCTATTATGAACAATGCATTGAGTTACCAAAAAATACAAAGAGGGAATCCTTATAAAAGGATACCGAAACCCTAAAGGAGAAAATCCTAAAGAATAATAAGATGCCTAAGTCTAACTTAAGTGTAGAGAATAATAGACTAATAATTAAATTAATTAATTATTAGCTATAATATGACTACTCTAACACTTTTGACCGCATCCGCTTCTACCTCCAGCCAACGATTGAGAGAACCTAGTAAGTAAGATAGTGGTAATAGTTATGATAGTATCAATTTTATTAATTTAGTCATATACCTCACCATGTCTCTTTCCATAAACAAATAGATAATTATTTACATCAAAACATAAAATAATTGAAGCATCTTATTGGCATGCTATAGAAAATGTCATTTATTCACATGAAATACAAAAGAAACTATTGTGAATGCCAATTTCAAACATGAAAGCTGAATAAGTTTAAATATAATGATAAGAAATGAATAGCCAAAAAAATTCTCTACTCACTTGATAATCACCTGATCTGACATGAGAAAATATACAATCACCAATACTTATTGTTGCTTGATCACAAGGAACAAAACAACCAACCTATGCCATGATCATGTTAAAACCGACCCGTCACAATACAATCGAACATAACTTAGAACATAAGGTAAGCTACTAACCCATCCATCCCAAGGCACAATAGAACAAATAAAATAGTCAAAATCGGAGATTGAAATCAAATACAGTCAAGTGAAACATCCTTTGGAAAAGTAACCTTAGATAACATTGGTAAAGTAGATTAAGAGAGTAATAAACTTAAACTCTTTTCATTCATAATTTTCTCGATCTGGAAAATAATAAAAATGAGAGTTCACCCTATAAGTACTAATATGAAAGTGTCTTACCATTATGCAATATCTCATAAATATATGCAAATTCTGAATCAAATGGGTAAAATTGGGACACACTATTGGTCTCATATTGACATGAGATGACTATGAAGAAAGGATCTTGTATCAGGGATATAAGACATCAAAGTCGATGATGATGTTAATAGCAACGATGATTGTGCTAATGATGATTGCACTAATGATGATGATGATGATGAGGTAGTTGATACTAGTAGCAAGCAACATTCATGATCATATAGATTATATAAGGGATGATTGTTGATATATCGTTATGATGTCTCTTTTCATGGTTACTATCATATGTATCATTTTCATGGCCTATAGTACCATATTATGGAGTTGATACATTTGGACATGTTCCATTTTCACTTATATCATTTGGACATGTATCATCTTGACTTGTATTATTTTTAGTTACATAATTATCATTTTTACTTATATCATTTGTACATGTATCATTTTGACTTATGTCGACTGTTGAACATGTATCATTTTGACATGTTTTTTTATCTATTGACATATTATACTTTCACTTGTTTTAGTTATGTATGATGATATTATCAGTATTCACTTGTCAATTTATATATATTGAAAGTGGTTGATAATTTTTGGATGAAAATTTATTACACATGATGATTTTAATTTGCTGCTAAGGATGGATGTTGTCAAATTCAATTAAATTATATATATTTTGATGTGCACTTTCTTGGTGTTGATATGGGTTTCATGATTGGAATAAAATATGTTAAATTAATAAGAAATAAAAGTAAAATAAGAATCATTTTTAGAAGTAAAAGACAAAGCAACAATGAAAGCCAAACTAGGAACTATCTTGGAAGCAAAATTTGGTGTTATCTAGGAAGCAAAAATAAAAGCAATTTAGGTAGTGAACAAATGAGTAATAATGGAAGCAATTTTAGAAGCAACAAAAGACGTCAAAATGGAGGAGAACCTAAGAGAAAAATGGGAAGCAACAAAAAAAGCAAAGATGGAAGAAAAAAAGAAAAATTGGTAGAACAAAATGGAAGCAAAATGTCATGTCCCCTTTTCAAATAATTAAAAATAATAACTTTCGCTAAGGCTATAGGCTCAAAAAATAAAGTTTCAGGAAAAGGGGCTAATCTTTGGAAACCAATGGATTAATAAATGATAATTATTATTAAAATATGTATTATTGACCCCTCTTTGTTGTGAGTTAGGGTTATGCCCTCTTTTAAAGGGGTTTGGAGGCATTTTGGGCTCATTCTAGAACTTGATTTTTGCTCATTGCTTTGTTGTTCTTCAGAGGCTGCCAAACCTGTGGAGAAGGAGACCTAAAGATGGGATTTTTTAGGTTTCTAGGAAGGCTAAGGATGGGATTTTAAGGCCATTCCATGTGCAAGCTCATGCGGAGTTTGCCCTTGTGTTGAATGGTGCAGATTTGTGAGTTTTCAGGTGTGTTTTTGTAAGATTTTGGTGTTTTCGGGTGAGTTTTTCATATCAGTTTGGGTTGCTACTATATTGCAGCCATTTTGATGTTAAAATAGAGCTGAATATATGTATTGAGTCATGATTCTACTTCCGTGATATATTTTTAGTATTTTATGGTGTTTCCGGGCTATTTTGTGTTGTTTTCGGGAGCCCGATGAGCATTGTTTTTGTCCTCCATTTTGGAGCTGTTGTGTAAACTCTACACAGATATGGAAATATCATTTTGTAGGCCATTATGCTTGTGAAATTTTTTTAAAAATGTCTACTTTCAAATTTAGTGATAATATGTGAAGCTGTGAAATTTTTGGCACTATTTCGGGCATACCCGATTTGGGTTTTATTGAGAAATTGTATAATTTTTCAAAGTGGTGATTGTTTGATTTAATAATATGATTAGAGGGTTTAAATATGATATAAAAATCAGAAAGGGGACATTTCAGTGGTATCAAAGCTATGATCTTGCCAGCTTGAGGGTTTGTAGAAGTTTGTATGCAATTAAGTGAAAGAGAAAAAAGATATTTGCAACGATAAAAGAATAAAGAAATTTTGATCAAACCTCCAGTTGAAAATAAAAGTACAAAATCCAAGGAAGGAACAAGTATGGCTAACCCAAATGAGATGGCAAAAAAATTCTTCCAGGACATCCAGAACACTTAGAAGCAAACAGTGGATAGTTTGGCAGAAACTAGAGAGGCTTTGCGGTTATTGACAGAAAAACTCTAAGGAGTTGTATCTACTAATGAGAGAGGGAACACTTCAGAGGAGCCAAGAAATCTGAAACCCACACCCTCTAAATCAACAAAAACTATTTTCTTGCCTACAGATGAGCCACCAGTACCAAATCTAGCCCTTAGTCCTATGGAAGAGGTTACAAGTAACTTGGTTGCATTAAGAGCTACTTACAATGGCTTAGATGATGACTTTTGCAATTCGGTTCCTTTTAGAGAATATGTTGATATGGTGAACACTTTGATGCCCAAGAAAGAGGACAAGAGGGAGGACATAAGTGGAAGAGAGCTCAAAAATAAAATAAGCAAGTTTACAACACCTACTTTTGATGGAACAAATAAAATTTCAGCTAGAGCATGGCTACAAAAATTACAGACCTTCTTCACACTTAACCCCATGAAGGAGAGTGATGTCGTTCAATTCGCAAGTCTACACTTGGAAGATGCAGCCTATGATTGGTGGTATCATGGAATGACTACTCAAGGTCATGATCAGGTAATTGCATTTGATGATTTTAGTCAAAGAGTGATAGATAGATTTGATCTCAAGGATGATGAAGAGTATTTTAAAGAATTGTCAAAGTTGAGGCAAACCAAATCAGTTAATGAGTATATAGAAGAGTTTCAAAAAGTGGTTGTTATGGTACCTAATATGAGTGAAAAGAGGATTGTTTATCTTTTTCTTGATGGTTTGGAAGATTCTGTTAAGGGTTTGGTTAAGGCTTTCTCACCCTCAACCTTACATGAAGCTATCAAAAGGAGCTTGCAACTTGAAACTTGTGTGCCTATGAAACCAGTCACTAATCAAAAACCCCCAAATCTTTGGCAACATAAGGGGAATTTTCAGAAAAAGACTTTTCCAACACCACCACCAAAGAATGTGATAAATGTAGCAAAAAAGAAGGTAGATGAAGAGACTAGGAGTGAATTATGAAGGAAAAAGCTTTGTTTCACTTGTAGAGAGCCATGGGTTCTAGGATATAGATGTTTGGGGAAAGGTCAAGTGCACTATATTGAAGTTGCTTCAAAATCTGATTTAGATGAGCATGAGGAATTTCATGACACTAAGGAGGAGGAAGAAGAAGAGAAAGAAAAAGAAATCAGTAAGGATGGCACTTTAACAACATTATCAGGAGTCCCAAGATACCATCCCTTTCGAATTCGAGGGGTACTAGCAGGGAAAAGGTTGATAGTTCTTCTTGATAGTGGGGCAACTCACAATTTTATTGATGAGGGATTTGTCATGAAAAGAGGGCTTAAAGCAGAAGATTTTGAGGGATTCAATGTTACTGTAGCTAATGGATTCACTATGCCTTGCACATGGGTGGTGAAACAACTCAGGATGACCTTAGGAGATTATGAGTTATGTGATGACTTATATGTTGTTGGCATTGGGGAGACAGATCTTGTATTGGGTGTTCAGTGGTTGCACTCTATTGGAGGCTATTACATGAACCATCAAACTATGGAGTTTAAATTCTAGTCCAATGGGAAAGAAGTCTTATTGAGAGGCTTATCGAATGGAGCACCTAAGGTGGTCACTGCAAAGAGGATGGAGAGGACTTTTTGAAGAGGACAAGTAGCATGGGCAGCAGGAGTCATAATCCATCCAACAAGCTCTCCAAAGAATCAAGGTAATTTCCATTTTGAAATTCAAAATATTCTTGATAAGCATAGTATAGTTTTCAATGATTTGCCTTCGAGATTACCACCAGATAGAGGTTTTGAGCATGTTATAGAGTTAGAACAAGGTGCCAAACCAGTTATAACAACTCCATATCGCCATCTAAGAGGTTTCAAGGAAGAAATAGAAAAAACTATTAAGGAACTCTTGGACATGGGATTCATAAGGCCTAGCTCTAGTCCATTTGCATCATCTGTGGTACTTGTCAAGAAAAAGGATGGTACAATGAGAATGTGTATAGACTATAGGGCTCTAAACAAGAAGACCATAAAAAATAGGTATCCCATACCATGCATAGATGAACTCATTGATGAGTTACATGGTACTGTATACTTCTCAAAAATTGACTTAAGATCAGGGTACCATCAAATCCACATGAGGAGGGAAGATGTGGAAAAGACTGCTTTTAGATGTCACTATGGGCACTTTGAATTTTTTGTTATGCCATTTGGCCTCACTAATGCACCAACAACGTTCCAATCTTGTATGAATAAGGTATTCAACAAGCATCTTCAAAAATTTGTTTTGGTATTCTTTGATGATATCTTGATTTACAGTAAAACATGGAAAGAGCATCTAAAGCACATAGACACTATTTTGGGAATCTTGGAGCAACATTCCTTCTATGCTAAGCTATCTAAATGTGAGTTTGGTTTGATGGAGATCCTATATTTGGGACATATTATAAGTTCTAAAGGAGTACAGGTTGATCAACAAAAAATTCAAGCAATTTTGGATTGGCCTCCACCCACTAATCTTACATAGTTGAGAGGTTTCTTCGGGTTGTGTAGCTACTATAGGAGATTTGTCAAGGAATTTTCTCATCTTGCTGCCCCCTTGACTGATTTGACAAAGAAAGGAGCTTTTATTTGGATAGAAGAGGCACAAAAAACATTTGATAAGCTTAAGGAGGTAATGAGTTCATGCCCTGTGCTTGCAATTTCAGATTTCTCTTTACCTTTTGTTGTTCAATGTGATGCTTCTGGAGAAGGTATAGGGGCTGTCCTAACTCAAAGGGGACATCCAATAGCATTTGAGAGCAGAAAATTAAATCAATCATAGAAAGGTTACTACATCTATGATAAGGAAATGTTGGCAATCATGCATGGGCTTCATAAGTTTAGACAATATTTGGTATGTGGGAGATTCATTGTAAAGACAGACCATAATAGCCTCAAGTTCTTCTTGAACCAAAGGGATTTGAATGATCGTCAACAAAAATGGGTAAGAAAATTGCAAGCTTATGATTTTGATATTGAATACATGAAATGAAAGAATAATGTGGTTACTGATGCTCTCTCAAGAAAGCCCACTTTGTGTTCCTTAACATCTATCTCTGCTGATTGGAAAGTCTCCATAATTTTAGAGTATGCTAAAGATTCCTTTTCCACCAAGATTTTGGATAAGTTAGTGGATGATAACAGGTACAAGGTTGTTGATGAATTGATTTATTACAAGAACAAGATCTTCTTAATGCCAAGATCAAAAACTAAGGAAAGGATATTGAGGGCCTTTCATGACACATCTTTGGCTGGTCATCAAGGATACTTCAAGACATACAGGAAACTTCGAGAGTGGTTTGCATGGAAGGGTATGAAGGATGATGTCCTTAAACACATTAAAGAATGCATGGTATGCCAACAAAACAAGAGTGAGCAAATTTTTCCTGCAAGGTTGTTGCAACCACTTCCTATTCCTGAACAAAAATGGGAAAGTATTTCCATGGACTTCATCACTGGGTTGCCCAAGGTTCAAGGTAAGGATTGCATATATGTGGTAGTAGATAGACTAACTAAGTATGCACATTTCTTTCCCATCGCATCTGATTTCAAGGCATCACAAGTGGTAGAATTATTCTTCAAGGAGATTTTCAGGTTACATGGCTTGCCTAGAAACATTGTCAGTGACCAGGACAGTAGATTCCTCAGCTCTTTTTGGAAGGAGCTCTTTCATTTGGCAAAAACTGAACTCACTCCCAGTACTAGCTATCACTCTCAAACAGATGGACAAATAGAGATAGTTAATAAATGGATAGAGGGATATTTGATGAACTATGTTTCAAATCAACAACATGCTTGGGTGAAATGGTTGCACCTAGGGGAATATTGTTACAATACATCTCATCACATGTCTATTGGTATGCCTCCTTTTCATGCTCTCTATGGTTACAATGCCCTTTCCTTTGTTGATCTAGTACTTTCAGATAGCAGAGTACCTATAGCAAGTGATTTCATTAAGCAAAGCCAAGACATAATAAGGTCCCTCCCTCAAGGATAATCTACAACATGCACAGAACCAACAGAAGTTGTACATTGATAGGAAAAGGACTGAAAGATCTTTTGAGGTGGGAGATTTGGTATTTGTTAGGTTGCAGCCATATAAGCAAAGCACCTTGAAGAGGAGTGGGGCAAAGAAGCTCAAGCCAAGGTTCTATGGGCCTTATAAGATCATTAGGAAGGTAGGAGAGGTAGCTTATAAATTGGAGCTCCCACCAAACAACAAAATACATAATGTTTTTCATGTCTCTTGCCTGAAGAAGGTTCTAGGCCAGAAAACCATATTATCTACAGAATTACCACCTCTTGATGATGAAGGAAAATTAGTCTTAATACCAGAAGAGGTTTTGGATACAAGAGAGAAAAGATTGAGAAATAGGAGCATCACAGAACATTTGGTCAAATAGAAAGGATTACCATTGGAGGATGCAACTTGGGAAGGAGCACATATTCTTGAGCATCCCAACCTTCATTGCTTGAGGACAAGCAATATTTGGGAGGGAGGACTTGTCATGTCCCCTTTTCAAATAATTAAAAATAATAACTTTTGCTAAGGCTGGCAAGCTCAAAAAGTAAAGTTTAGGGAAAAGGGGCTAATCTTTGGAAACCAATGGATTAATAAATGATAATTATTATTAAAATATGTATTATTGACCCCTCTTGGTTGTGAGTTAGGGTTATGCCCTCTTTTAAAGGGGTTTGGAGGCATTTCGGGCTCATTCTAGAACTTGATTTTTGCTCATTGCTTTGTTGTTCTTTAGAGGCTACCAAACCTGTGGAGAAGGAGACCCAAATACAGGAGTTTTTAGGTTTCTAGGAAGGCTAAGGATGGGATTTTGAGGCCATTCCATGTGCAAGCTCATGCGGAGTTTGCTCTTGTGCTGAACGGTGCAGATTTGTGAGTTTTCATGTGTGTTTTTGTAAGATTTTGGTGTTTCCGATTGAGTTTTTCATATTAGTTTGGGTTGCTGCTATATTGCAGCCATTTTGATGTTAAAATAGAGCTAAATATATGTATTGGGTCATGATTCTACTTCTGTGATATATTTTTAGTGTTTTATGGTGTTTTCGGGCTATTTTGTGTTGTTTTCGGGAGCCCGATGAGCATTGTTTTTGTCCTCCATTTTGGAGTTGTTGTGTAAAATCTACACAGATCTGGAAATGTCATTTTGTAGGCCCTTATGCTGGCAAAATTTTTGTAAAAATGTCTACTTTCAAATTTAGCAATAATATGTGAAGCTGTGAAGTTTTTGGCACTATTTCGGGCATACCCGATTTGGGTTTTATTGAGAAATTGCATAATCTTTCAAAGTGGTGATTGTTTGATTTAATAATCTAATTAGAGGATTCAAATATGATATAAAAATCAGAAAGGGGATATTTCACAAAAAAGGAGCAAAATTGGAAGAAAAAATGGGAGAAAACTTGGAAGCAACACAAGAAGAAAAATTAGAAGTAATAATGGAAGTAACAAGTGGCATCACAATAGGCATTAAACTATAAGCAACACAAGAAGCAAAATCGGGAGAAAACTTGGAAGAAACACAAGAAGCAAAATCAAAAGCAACAATGGAAGTAACAAGTGTCATCATAATAGGCGTCAAACTGAAAGAAAAACCAAAAGCAAAACCATAAGCAACAAATGGTGATAATGGAAGCAACACAAGAAGAAAAAACATAAGCAACGATGGAAGCATAAATTGAAGCAAAACTAGAATCAACAGAGGGCGTTATATTGGAGGAAAACCTAGAAGCAACACTAAAAACAAAATGCAAAGTAAAATTGAAAGCAAAATCAAAAGCAATAAATGAAGTTATAATGGAAGCCAAACTAGAAGTAAAACTAGAAGAAAAACCAGAAGCAACAAATGAAGTTATAATGGAAGCAAACCAATAAGAATATTGGAAGCAAAAACATAAGCAAAACTGGAAGAAAAATGAGAAGCCAAACTGGAAGCAAAACCAAAAGCAACAAATGACATTATAATAGAAGTAGAACAAGAAGCAAAATAAAAAGCCAATTTTGAAGCAAAACCAAAAGCAAGAAAGGATGTTATAATAGAAGAAAAATTGGAAGCAATTCGAGAAGCTAAACTAGATGCAAAATCAAAAGCAACAAAGGACGTTATAATAGAAGCACAACTGGAAGCAACACAAGAAGCAAAACTAGAAGAATAACATGAAGAAAAACATGAAGCACAATTGGAAGCAAAACTAGAAGCAACAAGAGAAGCAAAATTCGATGCCAAATCCAATGTCATTTCCAACACAATGCACATTGCCAAGCGGATGAAATTAGTTGCTTCTTTTCCTAGTGCAACAAATGGCATGTGCACGGTTGCGACACAATAGTCAGTGCCAAGCCTGCTCCAAACTGTAGCGCTAAATATGCACTGAGTGATCGATGCATTTGGGCACCGACTTTGCCGCCAATAGAGAGGCTCATTTCTGAGTCAAAATTGTACTAAAATTCAACGCTAATTTAGGTGTTATTTTCCCGTTCTGCTGTAGTGTATTTATAACCAATTTTTTGCATGCCATTTCCTTTTCTAGGTTCATAATAACCTCTCTACCCACTACATAATTATCCTCATTAGCATTTACAATAGATGGTTTAATAGATTTAAACTCTCTAATGTTTTCTTCTAAGGATTGGCGGGAGTTAATCCTGTCTTCTGTATGAATTTCAAAACCACCCCCCGCTTCTTTCAACTTTATGCAGATTAAGGGGTTAGGTAGAGATATTCGAGGGGCATTGAAATCCTCTGTTAAGACTATCCTTTCTTAAATTTTTAGCTTGAGCATAATCGACCAATATTAGTCTAGATTCACTGATGGGTCCTAAATAAGTTTTAGGGCAAATGGATAGTTCATTCCAAACCTTGTTGAAATATCCAAATCTTGCCTATCATAATTCTAGGGTTTGATTTCACTAAGATTTTAATTTCTCCAGTACCAAAACCAGGTTTCTCATTACCAAAGAGTTTGCCTAATCTATTACCAACACACTCTAAGATGTTTAGATTGATTAGTTCAACACGAAGATTCCCTAAGAATACCTATCTTAGGATTTTGGAGGGTTTATACAAAGAATAATTAAAATTTCGTACCAATTCAGAAAAATGAAAGGCATATCCTCTAAAAATCACAGGGTTTCTAGAGAGTAATTCCTTCTTAATTTTTATGTTACTGCATTCAATCATCATAAGTTTTCTTTCCAAGTGAGTGATACTTACCTGACCTTTATATATAGAGTTCCACCATTGTTCCATCTCCTCTAAATGCAGAAGTGGTCCTCCCCACAAAGCCATAAGCCCTAACTTCTTGAATCTATCATATATTGGCTCCAGAATTTTTGGCTCTAAATTTATTTCTATCTTCCTTGCTGGGTGAGGATCTAAACCTTGCACTGGTAGAGATTCTACTGGTGAAATATTGGAGCTCGTGGCTAGAGGATCAATCATGGGAGTATTATTTTTTCACAACAAACTACGATGCTCAAAATGATCATTGAGCCGAGTGGGTAATTTTTTTGTTTTACACCCCAGCCAAGTACAGTTTGCCCTTGTGGCAAAGAGGGGAGTTGAACTTGTTGATGGAATGGCCTAGATCTTTTTGGGCCTTAATTTGAGAGGGATTAAGTGGGCAAGCCCTTTTTGAATCATTCTGTGAATAGAATGTTTGGGGACCATATCCTCTAGAGCCACTAATTTTAGGAGGAGAGGCAACCCTCAAAATTTTACCCTGATATGAATAATGGGTCATTTTTTTCCAAATTGGTTTCTGCATTCTTCTCCTTCTAGAATCCAAATGGCTAGAAGATTGGCCATATCGTTCTGTGTTGAAGCCTAATGCATGATAATTAAGACCATGAATTTGATGATTTGCCTCCCACCTTGATCGATGCTTATCCCTCTTACTCAGAACCAAATGCCATTCCCCCTCAACATCGCTTGCAATAGGGCAATTTTTTGTTATTGAAGTTTTGACAATTCACATTTTTTCACATAAGTTAGAGCATAACCATTTCTTTTATAAATGTACATATGCTAATTAACCCTCTATAATATTAACAAATAATTAATATATATCTTTAAGAAATCTAAATGACTAGATGAACTAGGAAATACAAATTTGTGATGTTAAAAATATTTTCATATTCATCCATGCCTATCTCATCTCCTTTATGTTCCTCTTTTTGCAATTTAATCTTTATTCTATAAGACTATCTATTCTCCAATAGTGAACTTATATGAATCAACTTTATAACAATTGTCAAATTACATATAAATTAAATTTATGACAATTAAAAAGATATATTTCCCGAGATATATATGTAAGTATTTTTCAAAACAAAATTCTTCACACATGAAAATAAATTTGACAAAACCTAACCCTATAGTTAAAACGAAAACGAAAATAAAATTTAGGGTTTTGTAACCAGGTGTGTTTTCTTGAGGGCGAGACACACGGTCTAGGTTTTCAAGGTAGTGTTCTGCGTGTTCATTTGGTTAGTGCAGGGTTGAAGCAGGGGCACGTTTAGGGTTTCTTTCAGCAGCCATGGCCGAACAGGTAAGCAGTCCACCTCTAGATGTCGTTGATTTTGGTGTTGCTATTGAAGGTTTCTATTCACAGTATCTTCTCGCAGATTTGATAGTGTTTTATGTTTAGGTTAGATGATGACTAACAATTCATGTTGTACTTAATAGACCGAGAAAGCTTTTCTGAAGCAGCCAAAGGTGTTTTTATGGTAATAGCCTGTAGCGATTTCTATTTATTTTCGTTTAGCTCTTATTCTCAGATCTAATCATCAACACTTTAAAAACTAATGTTTATTGTCTCAAATCGTTTAATTTTAGTTCGAAGAAATCTGGTAAGGGAAAGCGACCTGGAAAAGGCGGGAACAGGTTTTGGAAAAATGTAGGTCTGGGATTTAAAACACCCAAAGAAGCTATACAAGGTATTTTACGGATCCTGCTACCAACAGAATTTGTTTCTATATGTTGTTTTATAAGTAGCAAACTATCATTTCATAATATATGGTGTCCTCTTTTCGCTTAATTTAGTTTATGGTGCCCTCTATTGCTATTATTGAGAACAGTCATACCCAATTCTTTGTTGCATCAACATAAAATGACTAACAATAAAATCTTCAATGTACGAATAAAAAACAATAAATCTTAAATGGTTCAGACATAGTATATTTCTGAAGCTACAATCATACTATCAACACACTCAGCACTTACTTTATCTGTTAAAAATATTCTCCAGCTCATGAGCCCAAGTCACAATGGCCTCTGGAAAGACTTCACATCGCCAGAGGTAATTTGATATGCAATTTGTGCCCTTGTTGAAGCTACACGACCCTCTCAAACTTTCTTCCAATGTCAAGGGCATCATTACCATATCGGGCTTCTGAGGTTTCTTTATCTAATAATCGTCTGGTTACTGTCCTTTTGATGTCAATCAAAGAACATCGTTTTAATGCTCGACTATGTTTCAGTCATGTCCTTGGAGTCTTAGTCACTAAATGCACTATGTTTGCCTTGATGCAAATCATCATTGCTTGAGCCTATGTATGCGTCTTTGTATTGGTTATTCTCCACTACATCTAGAAGTCACTTCAGATGTGTTTTCATGGCTATCTATCAACTGCCCTATCATCATTATTGTTGGCTGTCATTCGATCTTTTAACACTTGAGATCATTTTATTGTCATAGATGAGATACGACTGCTCTGCATTCTTCATGGGTTTAAACCTGTTTCTAACACATAGTACTGCTTTATCCTTGTAACTTTCTCATCCCCAAAACCTCATATATGGATATAGAAGATGTCCTATTTCTGCAAGGACATCACTTTCATGACAACACTTGTCATTGCTGTTCTAACTTCTTTTTGAACAATGCAGTTCTCATTGCCTATCCTTCATGAAACATTTATGCTCACAAAACTGTTTTCATCAAAAATTACCGTATGGAAGTTAGATTTACGCTGTCCTTTATCCATACATGGTCATATAAGCTCCCACATTGTGTGTTATCACATTGTTGTTTCCTCTATTATCTATTATCACATGACGCTGCCTTATTTGCCAACCTCCTTATCATTCCATCTTCTCAAAATATCCCTACCTATATAAAGATTCTCACAAACTGTCATGGAGTACGGAACTCTTGACAGTCCTCTATGAATTGTTTCTTATGGGCACTTATTGCTTCTTTTTAGTCCAGTTGGCTATATGATTTGTAATTGATGCAATCTAGGAGGGCTTAGTCTTAAGATAATTTCTACATGATTCATACCAAAACTTCCTTGGTAAGATTCTCGAGGAAGTAATGACATGATGACAGCCATTTATGCCTTAATGGGTGTGTAGACTATCATTCTTGCTGTTTACCTATGGTTATGTAAGCTGTCATGATAAAATAAGACCTCTATAACTGTTAATATTCCCGGCTCTTATAAGGACTATATGCTTATTCTCTTTCATGGTTTGTTTACCAGCTTACTAATCAAATTGGGTTAAGGTTTCAGAAGTTAATCTAATTTAACAAGAAGAGTAATTTAATGGCCCAGAAACATTAATTTTTTGAAAATCTGATACAGGTCCTACAACTGTTTCAGATATTCATGTCAAGGAAAGAATAGTGTAATTTAGATGTCCTTTTGTGGTATCCTGTTTCTAATTGTCCAAGACTCCAAAGCATATTGCTTTGAGCATTGCTAATCATTAGGTTATTGTGAAAGTTGTCTGAAAATAAATGACAAGGGTTGTGAAACTCTAATGCATGTATTCTGAATGCCAGGGACATACATTGACAAGAAATGCCCGTTCACAGGCAATGTGTCAATTAGAGGTCGTATATTGACAGGCACATGCCACAGTGCAAAAATGAACCGAACAATCATTGTTCGCCGCAATTACCTTCACTTTGTCAAGAAGTATCAAAGGTAAGAATCAACAGAAACTGCTGATTTCAACAGTTCATTTTAATTATCTGTTTGAAGCAGAGAATAAAATGATTGATGTGTTGGGATGCAGGTATGAGAAGAGGCACTCTAACATTCCTGCACACATTTCACCCTGTTTCCGTGTAAAGGAAGGGGACCATGTTATAATTGGACAGTGCAGGTTGGATGGAATCTCTCTGTATTGTTCATTGTGAAACTGTTAAAAAAAGGTTATTTTATTTATTATGAAGCACTGATTTTTTTTTGTGAGATCTTGTAAATAAATCATCTCTTTCTATTTTCAGACCTTTGTCCAAGACTGTTAGATTCAATGTTCTGAAGGTGATACCTGCGGGTAGTAGCAGTGGGACGGCAAAGAAAGGATTTGCTGCAATCTGATCGTACCTAGATAAGACTATGGCATATCTTATGATTTTGTTATGTAGTGCTAAGAAAGGCCTTACAACAGTCTTTCTCGAGGAGGAATATTTGATTCTAGTCTGTTAAAGTACTTTTTATTGTTTAATTTCATTCCTAAACGTTGAGTGCACAGAAGAAATACAATGCTGATTGTTTTTATGTTATGTGCTTGGGTACAATTTCTAGTATTATTTGGCTGAATGTTGTGCAAATTTGGATAATTTATTGTGTTTTAAGAATAATTTTCAAGCGATTAAAGTTTACAGAAAAGAGTAATGCTTTGGCACTATTTAAGCAAAAGCTAAAACTAGAAGGATGGATATTAGGTCCGTGCCTGCAAAAGATCCTCCAATTATGTATGTTCCATCAGATGCACTTAAAATAACTTAGAAAATGGTAGAGTGAAGCAGAGGCACTGAAAAGAATTCACGTGGTTTTAATTTGTTGGTGAAAGATGATACTAGCTATTACTTTGAAGGATGTCTTAACATTTTATGGTCTAGCGATGATTGAATAATGAGAAGCGCTGCTTGCACATCTGAGTTTATTTTGAAAGATAGTGTTTGAAATTGATAGATACTATGCACGTCTTGTTATCTAATTCCAAGGGCTAGATTTTCCCAGTTTGTCATTCTGGACTAAAGATGGTTTTGCATCAACAAAACCTGCTCTTTGGATTGCTACAGGTTTGTAGAATTGGAGCCTTCAATCTACTGGCCATGTGTACATTGGATTTTTACATCCGATTTGATTGTGCAAGTATGCACTGAAGCAGATGCTTGTGATTTTACAAGGTGTTAATGATCTTGGTCATTGCTATTGCTTAAGTTGATAATCATTTAGGTGCTTTGATAGAGTTTATTAGATTGGCCCTATGTTTACAATTTGAAATTGAAGATACAGATTTATAATAAATATTTATCAAAATGGTAAAGATAAAATGTGGTATAGATACTCACTTTCACCCTAAAGAGGTGCAATGGTTATGCCTATATCAATAAATTAAAATAAGAAGTAATAGTAAATATTTTTTTTGTATGGTTGATTGCATATAAGGCTATATAATAGCAATCAGATATTTTAAAAAAATGGGCATGCAAGCATTCTCAAAAAATCCATTAGGAAAATCTCTGTTAATCCTAAAAATGATGGCATGGAAGGGAAGTACCAATGTACATGGGTTTTTTTTTGCGACCGCTAGAAACGGGCATGAGACATTACATTTCAGCGGTTCTACCACCATATATAGCCTATCTGCTAATAAATAATTTAATGTTAATTAAGTGAGATAACATTTTGATGATCATCTTGGCAGGTAAACTTATGGTAGATTCTCTTGAAAGAATTATATTATGCAACCCTTGTTAAACAACAAGACCATCTTTGCATTCACAATTATAACCACAACTACTCATTAAACTATCAAACTCTTCTCATAATGTCTCCATTCCCAAATCTGAAGATGCTCTTATATGAAATTGATGCAAACACTTATCTGAGCCTACACATTCAATTCTCAAACTAGTGTACCCTATTCTTGCACTTAACCAAGTATCCTCCTCTTCATATAAGGAGGAATCATTACAAACTATCCAAAAACATCCCTCATTTTCCAAGTATGAGCTGTCCAAGCATGGGCTACTATATACAACCCTAAAGCATTAGTTAGCAACGAGACACCTAGATTTGCCCAGAGCTCTGAAAATAACATGTAGGTAAATAATTGTTTATTTAATCCCACAAAAGGCCAAATAGCTACAAAGAATTACTAAAATTAGTACATACAATTTTCCTCAAATTCTCAATAAATTCAATGGGTACAGACATCTTGTTGGCCCTAATTCAATGTTGAAGTAGTTTACATGACATCCTTTAAAGTATTTTTGATAGCCTGCTACTCTACAAAGTTAGTAGTTTCATTGGTGAGAAAATACATAGCCACAACAATTTTGTTGCCCCAAAAGTCATTGTAGTCCCACATAGTTGTCACTAGTTCTAGGTTATTTTGACTACCACTAAGAGGGCAGAAAAAGAGGGCAGAAAAAAAGGAAAAGAAGCTCTTAGCGAGCTAAAATGATGCCAACGTAATCGAGGATCCTGCCAAATAAATAATAATGCATGTCAAGCCACTAAACATAACTGAGAAAGCTGTAAATTGTGTTTTTTCACTTGGAAGTAAAACAATCATCATCAAACAACGATTTTGATTTTGGGCACTTCAAGAACAAACCATACATGCAGTTAAAATAGAAAATAAATAAAAAGTTTACTTCTATAAAAGTTCTATTCCATTCTCTCTGTCAAAATATAAGCTCTATTAAGCAAGTTTTTCAAGAACCATACATATATGGCAACTACAAGAAATAGGAATTGTAAATTTTCCCATACAAATAAAAATTCTAATAATCTATTTATAAATTTAAACACACAAAGTGAAGCATAAGTAAAATAAAATGAATTTAAATTGTGAGTTCACAAATATGTTAGGTTTCTGAGGTACATCAGAATATGAAGCAACATTAGAAATTTGTAACCATGAATGAGAATAACCATATAAATTATTTTCATGCGTAAACTGGTATATTTAATTTAATTCCGGATGGCAGGCCAAACATAGGCACAAAAACTACTGTACAGATAAGAGGACCATAAAATTGACAAAAGTTGGAGTAAAGAACTATCAAGAGATGTCATCTTCATCACCTCCAAGCACTGGATTGATTATAACACCCTATCCCACATTCTTGTTGGCAAAACATCTTTTTATTTCCTGAAATTGTTCCTCTCCTTTTGCTTTTTTATTCTTCAGAGATGAACAGGCTTCCTGAAGAACAAATCAATGTTGCAGCATGACCATGGTATAGCAAAAATAGGCTTCAAAAATAACCCATCTGTATCTATAAGCTATTAAGCAGTGACTCACAATGCATACTGAAGTCAACAGCATGGTCAATATCTCCAACCTTAGAGGAAACCAATTTTTAGGAACTGAAAAATAAAGCTTGATCCCTTGTTTATCATTGCAGGTTTGACATGGTGCACCTTGTCACAGTACAATACCTATTTCCCAGCATCACCAATAATCTCCACATGAGCATTGTCCTTGCTTGAAATGATGGGACCAGTTTGCATCTCTTACAACAAGATGTATTCCAACAATCTTGGAGATAAACTTAGTTGCTGTGTGGCACTCAACAAATACTCGAAGGTTGTTGACAACTCTAATGGTTGTTCCAGGCTGTGTTTAATTAAGATGCAAACACAGTGGTGGCAGAGAAATAATTATTCCAATGCAATTGCTACTTCTCACTGTGGTGGCAGAAGAATAATTATCATTTATTGGCCCTCATCTGCAAAATACCCGGCTGCTTTCATCTCCCAGGACAATTCCTCCAACTTTGCATATATTTCCAAGTCCTTCTTAACGACCCCATTTTGTGCATATCCCGCAATCATTGCCGTCCATAAAACCCCATCTCTTGGAGGCTTTCTTCAAACACTACACATGCCTTCTGTATGCTTCCACATTTTGCATACATGTCTACCAGGGCACTTGCAAATGCAACATCTGACAAAAATCCATAATCAATTATGCTTTGATGGTTGTCCATACCTTCCTCTAAAGCTCCCATTTTGGCTCAGGATGGGAGGATGCTGGCAAAATTTGTGGAGTTTGGCTTTATATCAGCCATTTGCATTTTCTTAAAAGTTTCCGAAGTTTTTCAGAAAACTATTTTGTGCATATCCTGCAATCATTACATTCTATGAAGACACATCTCTTTGAAGAATTTTCTCAAACAACTCAAATGCCTTATCTATGCTTCAGCTTGTCTACCAGGGCACTTGCAACCAAAACATCTGACAATAATCGACTTTTGACTATTCTTTGATGGATGTTTATGCCATGGTTTAAAGCTCCCATTTTGTCACAGGCAGGAAGGATGTTACAAAATTTGTGGAATCAGGTTTTACACCAGCTAAATGCATTTTCTTAAAATTTTTTAAAGCCCTCTCAACAAGCTTATTTTGTGCATATCCTGCAACTATTGCAGTTCATGAAACCACATCTTTTGGAATAATTTGTTCAAACTTCAAACAGCTTATTTGCTTTCTCTATGTTTCTTCATTAATCATACATATTTGCCAGGGCGCTTGCAACTACATCTGACAAAAAACACTTTCAATTATGGTTTGATGGGTATAAAATTTTAATACCCTGCTTTAGAGATCTCATTTGGGTACAGGCTGAGAGGATACTGGTAAAGGTTCTGCAGTTTGGCTTTGCACCTGCCAATTGCATTTGTTTAAAAACTTCCAAAGCCTTTTCAGCAAATCCCACTTTGTGCACATCCTGCAATCATAACATTCCATGAGATTTTATCTTTTTGAGGCATTTTGTCAAATTGTTCATGTGCCTTGTGTATCCTTCCACATTTGGCATACATGTCTACCAGGGGACTTGCAACTACAAAATCTGAGAAAAACTGCTTTTGAAGATACTTTGACGAATATCCATACCCTGCTTTAAAGCTCCCATTTTAGCACAGACAGGAAGGATGCTAACAAAAGTTGCAGAATTTGGCTTTACACTTGCCAACTGCATTTTCTTAAATGCCTCCAAGGCCCTGTCAACAAAACCATATTGTGCATATCCTGCAACAATGGCATTCCATGAGACTGTATCTGGTTGAGGCATCTCTTCGAAAGGCCTCAAAGCCACACCAAGAACATCATTTTGTGCGTATTCTGCAATCATTGCATTTCACGAAAGCATAGCTCTTTGAGGCATTTTATCAAACAGTTCACGCACCTTTTGTATGCTTCCACACTTTGCATACATATTTACCAGGTTACTTGCAACTACATCATCTGAAAAAAATCCTTTTTCCATTATCTTTTGATGGATGTCCATACCCTATCTCAGAGATCTTATTTTGGGACAAGCTGGCAGTATGCTGGCAAAGGTTTTTAAGCATATAATATATGATTCATATCAAACCTGCTGCAACGATAGGATTGTTTCTATTGCTGAACACTGGACAAATTCTGCAAGAAGAGAACTATTTGCAGTTGTGATTAAATTTTGCACAAGGTTGCATAAACTTTATGCAATTAGAAGATGGAAGCTTTAAATATTAAATGATGGAACCTCTCATGTGATTAACCCAATACGAAATTGGATTGATGTATTTCTTGGAGAACAGTAAGTAAAAATATATTACCGGAGCTAGACTTTGGATGTGCACAAGGGTTGATATGGCTGCGATGGATCAAATATCTTTGCTATTGACAAAGTTGATACTAATATTCAAACAATTTTCACTCCTGATCTTACTCCAACAGTCATTACATCTGTTTCATCTTCAAATAGCGATAAAGAAGTTAGTCCTTCATGGTCAGGATCCTTCAGATTACACCCTGATAACTGGCTACATGAATGTGGATCCAGTCATTAAGGTTGTCTAATTAAAACAAATGATCTGCTGGATGATAAGATTGAAGCAAAGAGTAAAACTAAGAACAAGAAAGATGATCAATTAGTGGTTTTCTTATATTTAGTTTCTTCTATGGTTATGGTCATGGTGTAAGTTTTTTGGTTTGATAATATATAATGTTATCAGATAAAGTGTCTTGGCTTTGATTTGTATTTCTTTAAATGTTTTTTAACTATTTGAAACTTATATTGTGAGGTTTCAGATTTTTTTTGATTCCATATACATTATGTCATCAGATGCTTTGTATTAGGTTTGATTTTGCATTCCCTCATATTTCTGTTTTGTATCTGAACATTATATTGGTAGGTCCAAGATTATTGTTAATGTTCAGTGTCCGTGCTGCTATTCAGCTATATCTTTACTCTTCATTCGATATTAAAAAAAGTAATGATGTATGAAATTTTGTATCAGAGATAATTAATATTAATGTCTTGACCCCTATCAAAATTGGAAATTGTGCCATTGACCAACTCTGTTTCACAATACCAGCTACAATTTGAGCAAATTCTGGCAGTCCTTAGAATAACCTATAGAATATCTTTTGCACTGTTTCTCATTGCCTGCTATGATAACAATTTTTGAGCAAATTGGGCACTGTTTTTGCAATTGCTATTTCCAAAGATGTTAAAATGCTTTGCCATTGATCATCCGTATAAAAGTAGGTGCACTAATGCTGGCCAAATTTGGAATGGGCCATTTTATAATCTGTTTGGAGTTTCAGCATGTAGCATATTGTTTTGTCATGGTTCATGCTTGTTGAATAGCTACATTTATAGTGATTTATACACTGAAAGCACCCTCGTAGTAATTTTCAATATGCCTTCTCACTAATTTTCACTCCACATATAAGAGGGAGAATGCTTTGTATTAATTTCAGGGGAACAGAAAAGAAAGGTGCATATGCTGTTAAATTCTATTAGTAAACAAGATTATTAGTATGTCCATTGGATGTAGTGTTTTTATTTATTCATAGAATTAAAAATCTCTCTTTTTTATTAAATCTACTGTTATAGAAAAAATATGATCAAATATTTTGGAGTCATGTTATATTGTATAGTTTGTACTCTTTGAAAGCTTTTTGTCCATGTTTTGTTGATTGAAGGCTTGCTGTTTACAGTCAAGATGTTCAATCTACACAGAAGGCTTGCTGTTTGCAGTTAAGTTGTTCAATCTACACAGCCAAAAGAGAAAACATAAAAGTCAAGTTGTTCAATCTACACAGCCAAAAGACAGCATAAAACATGAATGTTTTGGTAATACATAATGTCAATAAATCCATTGGATGTTGTGTTTTTAACTATTTGTTCATAGAATTAAAAACCTCTTTTAAAAAAAAAAAAAAATCTACTATTATAAAAAAGTTATCATCAAATATTTTTGAGTCGTGTTATATTGTGTAGCATCTACTCTTGAAAGTCTTTTGTCCATGTTTTGTTGATTGAAGGCTCGCTGTTTGCAGTCAAGGTGTTCAATCTATACAACCAAAAGACAAAATATAAAACACAAATGTTTTGGTAATGCATAACGCCAATAAAACTTACATCACGCTTTTTTCTATAAGTCCTCATTAGCAATCATCTTAGAACAAAAACTAGATATATTGGCTGCACTTTCTTTACCTTCTATTGGGGCCTACCAAGAATTTCCAAAAATAGTGTAAAATGAGTGAGGTAAGCGGGAGAATGAAAAGTAGCTATTATCATGATAATGCTTAATCATAGGCCTGCTAAGTTTCAAGACCAAAAAATAAGAATATAGCTAAGCTATGTAAGATTTTGAAGGTGTTATGCTTAATAGTACACAACATAATATCATGTGTGTTGAAAATGGAATTGTTTTGTTTTTTCACCTTTTGACAATTGTTTTTATTAAAATCAGCAAGCTAACAAGGGGGTTGACCCTTACACAACCACAACTCGAAGGTGTCAAAGAGAACAACACATTAGCAAGGGTGGGCTGTTACAAGAAGAGGCCATCACCAATCCACTAACAACACACTAATAGTAAAGGTGTTGGCAAATACAAAATACAAAATATAAGCAACACACTAGCGTATAGGCTAGTAGCCATCCTCAAGAGTGGGAGGGCAACTCACTCACCACTTGTAGAGAAGAATGTGAGTTTAAAGAGCTATTTTTCTTGTGCTCTCAAACAACTATCCAGGTGATGTTGTCCTTAGGATCCCCACCAAAGGGTGAACAACTAATGAAACCCTATTTGGACAACTGTCAACACAAGGGTTGGGGGTGTTGAGAAAGCTGTACATTGTCAGTTGGATATTGGAGCAGAGCAGGAGAAAAAGTTGAATAAGGCTCTTCACGACTAGAGGGAGCCACACCAATAGTAGTAGGTGTGGTATTCTCATGGATGACCCAATTTACAACAAGAGCATCACCCAAATTTGAAATAGGAGCTTCATCCTCGTCGTCAACCTATGACTCTTCATTAGAGGAAGAATCAGAAGCTGGGATAGTCAAATATTCATTGCAAGTGTTTTTCCACCAAATGACATTACCTTTATGCTGTAGGAGAGAATAATCACTTGCTAAGTGACTAGTAGAGAAACATCAATGACATCGAAAAGAGATGCCTCATAATCTACCATTTGAGTCCATGATCTATCCCCCACCATGAAAAGCACATCTCCAAGGAAATGTATGGAAATATCGATGTCCACCAAAATTTGTACAAAGGTAAAAAGACCCATAGTTGTTGTAGTCTCATCCACCTTTATGAAATGGCTAATAGAGTTTCCAATGGCCCCAAAACAAGAGTTCTCCCAAAAGTGAAAGGGAAGATAGGGGAGTTGAACCCACACTGGATGCACACTAAGTGGTTCAGTAAGAGGATTAAAGGAACTATCCGGACTTTGGTTGAGAGAGAGTGGGTTCTTCAAACCATGACTTGCAAAGCACTAAATCTTGTTCTTCAAGAGAAGTAAAAAGAGCAACAAAAAATCCCTTTGCACAAGGAAAAAGCTCAATATTACTAGGGACCAAGGGTCTCCTTGAATTCGTCACCTAGTGATGAAGATTTGGAAGAGAAGGCCATAAACGAATGGATCTGCAAACCAACCTGCAACGTTGGTAGAAATCCAAATTTTCATCGCATTTGGACCACACACCACCATAGAGGATGTCTTGGCACTGGCAAGAAGTTGTTATTTCTCCTTTGTAGGTGCAAATTTGGCAACGCTAGTGAAACTTTTACCACTAACTATAGTAAATCTAGTTCAAGTTGCTGAGAGGCACCTGACAAAGAGGTAACCAAAGAATCCTTGAAACTACATCTGTGGAAGGAATCCAAAGGAGCCTACACAATTGACTCAAGAACATTTGCAGAGAGGGGCTTTGGAGAAGGGACCCCCTCATTCACCACCTTTAAAACCCCAGTACTAGGACTCTAAGAAGGGTGCTTAGTGGACACCATCCTAGTAGGAACCCAACCATCATAAAGAATGGCACCTCCAACCAAAAGTGGATCACCCAAGAACCCCACCACAGGCCATTAGGCAAGAGGGATAGGGTTTGAGTGACAAAAGGTGCAATAAAATCACATGACCTATTGGGAACAACAATGGATGTGGCATCTGGAAAAATGAATGCTATGGACACTGCTAAGTCTCTTCTCGACCATTATGCATTTCAAATGTAGTGACCTTCGCGATTCGCCTTCGCTTGCTACTACCTCTATTGCAACTTCAAGGGGCTCTTGCATTGTCGTTTGTGGCAGCTCTTTCCTCTTGCCTAAGCGCTATGAGAATTTAAAATCTTTTGGATCTCTTGGACCCTCTCTTTTGGGTGTTGGCCTTGGTCTCGGGGCTTCTGACTGGCTCTTATAAAGGATTAAAAAACTTAGGCTTTCACCAGAACTCAGGGATTGGACATCCTACCGAGAAACTATTCTCCTCATAAAAACTCATTTAATTTATCAACCTAGGGACATGTTACTTGAAACGGGCCAGCAAGATATATGCACTGAAGGCTGACTCAGACCACACTTTCCTATAGTTGCCGTAAGAAACAAATGCTTGAAAGGAAACTATTCTATGGTTGCAGGAAACAAATACTTGAAAGGAAAGCTTAATCTACAACTGTAGGAAGTAAATGTTGGAATGGAAAATGCAGAAGTAAAGATGCTGAAGGAATGCAAAGACTTGCAAACTAAACTACCATGTTTCATCTATTCTACCACTTTGGCTACATGAATAGTTCAATACTGAAATTGAAATAACAAGATGTAGGAAATGAAACTACATGAAATGATTCTAACTAAGGTGGATTCCTCACCAAGTGGGCCCCTTTGGATGAGTACCCAGAATTTCAATTACACAGAACTAAATCTATAACTCAGATAATTGATAATGCCCCCCTTCTTCTCACACAAGAGCGAGGCTTTATTTAAAACAAAACATTTAGCAACTAACTACTCACACTTCAGGATAGGCAGAGTCATTATTACTAATCTAGAAGCTATAACACATGAAATTAGAAAGTAGGAAACATAATATATCCGGAAAGAAGGAAAGAACTGTCTCGATAGAGGAAGAACAAATCTAGCTTCCCACTTCTTCCTAGATTTTCTAAAGGGAAATTCATAACTCTCCGACTCGGTCTATGCTCAGTTGCTGCCACCTTGATCATCCTGAAACCATCACTAGAGTTTCATTAACATCTCCACTGATTGATTTTTCTGCATGACCGGGTTGAGGTATCCAGTGCACAGGTGCATTCACCTGGTCAATCCTTCATTTGTTAAATATGCTCTACACTTAAATGTTATAATCAAGACATCCAAGGTAATATTTCACCTAAACAGGCACACATTCATTCATATTTTAAACAACTAACTACCCCTAAGAACATAATCATAGATCTAGCATAAGTAATATAGCATTAATATCCAAGGTTGCATGTTTTAAAGCTTTAACTAGACTAGATGCCTTAGTGGCAACATGCCACATAATAACATAAAAAGAGTATATAGGTCTGTAGTAAAGTGCAATAACAACAAAGAACAAGAACTTCAAAAACTATCCTAGGGTTTCTAAAAGATGGCATAAATATGCCTCATCCTTTGCCCCCTATGAGACCCGGTGTCGGTCCTCAAGCACAGACACATTCTTGATGTTGGCAAGTATTTGAAGATCTCCATCGGTAGTCTCTCTCCCACCGGAGCTGGTCAGATGCCAATATAAGCCATTAGTGCACTCCATCTTACTTTTCTTGCTTGCCTCCAATTTCTCATCTACCTCATTATCTATGCAACTATACAGTGGCCACAAGAGGATTGGAGGCTGGAAAGTGAGGGGTAGCCACAACTCTGGTCTCGCTTGTCATCCTAACTATATATACTAGTGAACTCGTTGCATGGCAGATCTAAAATTGGTAAGGCTATGTGGTTCATCCTTCTTTAATACCTATGTCAATCTGTTCCATCTTTGTATAATGCCTTTTGCTACCCTTTGTCCATCTCGCAAGGGGAATCTCTCAAAGTCTATATAAACCTATTCCCTATTTTTCAAAATTTTGGCTCTATGTTGTTTTTCATAAAACCCATTGGCAATATGTAACCAGTCATAGTACATGCATCTGGGTTTTCCATTCTCAGGACGCAAGGGTAAAGTAATTGACAACTCTTTTTCCCTATATTTTCTTAATTGTTCCCCATAAGTTATTTCATTTTGTGCCCATGACATTAATGCTGGTAGATGTATGCCTCCAATGAAGAGCAAGGGATTCCAATCAGGTATTGAAGGAACAACATAGTTATGTAAATACAATTCATAAAGTAGGATCCTAATGGAATCATGGGCACCTTCATAAGCGACCTCAAACTCCTATGGGGAAGCTATACTAGGGTCAAGGTCCTGGATGATCCTCATCATTTTGAACATAAGGAATTTGGTGTAGGAGCACCCCCTCTTACATGAAGATTGAAGATTTCCTTCACCTATTGAAGAATTTCATAGCACCCTTGGATCTTAGGGGTCCAAGACATTTGGGGTTTAGGACTTTAGAGTTAGTATATTCTTGTGATCCAATTGTGAGACCTAGTTCCAAGATTTGGCACTTATAAGCCACTTGGTCACCTATGGTCAAGGGATCTAATAAGTGATTGTTTCTAGGATCTAATAAGTAATAACTATTGTAAAACATTGAGGATGGCCTTCATAGCCCTATCAGGAAGGTGGAAGGCCACATGATGTATTATGGCTTTTGAATCAATAAGAAATAACCCATTTTCTTGCATTTTGACTATTATAGAGAATTGTATAGGCATGTACGGCTTTTGATCTGCTCAAAACTAACCTGATTAAATTACCACTTTTCCTATCTTTCTAATGCACTTGGTTTGGTGAAGAGATCTATCCTATAACTCAAGTTATCATTCTTTTTGTCTCTACAACTCTAGTTTTGACTCCATTTCCAGGGTTTCATGTTGTTTTTCCATTTTTAGGCATTCCACCATGGGAATTTGACAATCTCTAGTGGAATACTCATTTGCAATATGTCTTTTAAGATTCTGCAAGTGGTTTGTGTGTTCATGCAGGGAGATGGTAGTTTGATCAAGCCCTAGGTGTATATCTCCATGTATGCACCATTCTGAACATACACAGTAGTGTATAACTTCCATAGAACCGAGCACCAAGGCCTCAAATCGTGGATTTGATGTTGTTTTGACATCCCCTAGATGTCCCAATTGGTTTCAGAGAGACTGCAGGAGCTAGTACTTCCTTCACATTTGGAGACCTAATTAGCCCTTCGATCCAATACTAAATCATCAAATCTTCTGTCTGGTCTAACCCTTCAGGCCTTATTGCTTGTGGTATAGACTTGTCTTCAAAAAGGGTATTTGATTCTGTTGTTGACTCTTCAAGTCATTTGGGGATTTGCTGAGTTATATTGTCCATTCTGCCTAAATAGGGCTACTAGCACATTGGCAGGCTAGAATAGAAAATGCTATCTAACTTTACAATCAGTCTAATTGAATGCATGGACCAAGTTTAAATTGATCCTTCTTTCATATGTAAGACCCCCACTGGTCCTTGTAATGGTCTATGAGCCTCATAACCAATTATGCATCAAAATTTGGAACTTGACTCTTAGTGACTCCCACCATGGTTGGTTCATTCCTCCTTGTCTATAACTTGGAGGTTCACAGGGTGTTATTATTGTGTTTTGTGGCAACTTATGAAGATGTGAGAGTCAGGGAATGATACTCTTCATAGAGAGTTGGGAGATGTTGGCAAGTTGACTATATTGATTATATATGACTAAATATAGTGTTGTCATTATGGCAACAAAGTCATATAGTGTTTTGGAGTCAACGCACATTATTAGAAGATCAGAAATTGGCTAAGTATAGAAGACTAGATAGTTAGCAGAGTACCAGAAGGTCAGAGCATCAACGCATGTGCTTATGACCTAGTTATGGTATGTGCCCTTTAAGTTAATCTTGTATGTATGTATTCATCCTAAGTCTAAGAGTGCATGATCATATGAGACCATATGTCTAAGATACAGACAGTCGAAGAGGCATAGCTAGTGAATGCCAAAATAGAACAATGTATGCAACCAACTGTTGGTAATTTGATTAGCGATGATAATATTGTTTTGTAAAGGCTATGCGCCTATTGTAATTAAGTTTTAGACATGTAATTAACTTTTTTTGTAAACATGCTTCAACCAATTCAATTGGAAGCGTTGTGTGTAATTGGTTATAGGCCGACCTAGTTAATTGTTTTGGTAGAGCATATAAATATGAGATGCGCCCATTGTAATAAGCATGTAAGTTGGATATAGAGTTGAGATAAGAAGAGTAGAGGTATGTGAAGAGTTTTTAAGATGTATTAGAGCTTTGCAAGAGGACAAAGTATCAGCGCATCAAAGAAACTGATCAGACAAGCAATGTCACAGTGACAGTTCATTCAACAGATGTAGTGTGTATCTAAGATCAAAAGGTTGTAGCCTTCACCACTTGAGCAGTGAGCTCTAGGACAGTGTGTCCCCACCCCTAAAAGGGTTATTGTAAAAGAATCCTAATAGGATCCGACCCTTGACAAGGTCACTATACTAAAAGCATTGTAAAGACAACTCCTAACAGGGTTAAGGATCTTCTAACAAGGATCATAAAACACTAGTGCAAATTATTAGTGGGTGTCAATTCTCACCGGGGTTTTTACCTATTTGGGTTTCCCCGTAACCATATTGGTGTTATGTGTTGTTTTCATCTATCTTGTTTATGTTAATGTTCATTTCAGTATTTAAGCATTCAAGTTAAGTTCAAAGAGTAAAGAGAAAAAGATTAAATTCAGTGAACACTGATTCAGCCCCCCCTCTCAGTGTTCCCATTCCTAACAATTGGTATCAGAGCTTTGGTCCTCAGCAAAGAAGTTTAACCACTTGAGGAGATCATGGACAAGACAGAAATGAAACATTTGAAAAGAAATCTTGAAGCTGCTCTTGAAGACTTGGACAGATCTGAAAAAGAAATTGAAGAACTAAAAGAAAAAGTTAGTGATGCTCAAGCAGTCATCAAAAGACTAAGGAAAGATTTAAAAGAATTTTCTACCAGTGATTTAGGGATCATGGTCAAAAAGCTAAATGAAGAGAACACATCTATGAAAGATCAGATTGAAGAATTGGATGACAAGCTAACTAACAATCAGGAAGTTTATGATGAACAGATCAAAGAGAACCTTCAACTAAATGAATAATTGAGGCAAGCAAACATGGAAATCTTGGAGCTACGAAACAACAAAGAAAGCTTAGAATCTAAATTGAAAGAAGAAAAGAATCACATTGATAAATTACACACAAGCAAGGATATGATAGAATCTCAGTTATATGCTTAGAAGCTTAAAGGAGATACCGACGACATTGGATTCAATGAAGCACAAAATCAGATTGATGACATGCGAGCAAGGATGAAAGCACCAGAAGACACCACAAATGCTAAGGAGACATGAAATCAGACTAAAGACAGTATTGTACCATTTAAGGATGAGCGCAAGCCAGTAGACCGAACTTGTTATGCATGTAACAAGCATGGACATATTGCAAGGAACTATAAAGAGGTAAGACCTTTCAATGGTTACTATTATTCATGCAATAAATTTGGTCATAGAGCTATGAATTGTAAAACAAGTCAAAAGAACAAGACTTAGCATAATCAGAGAAACCTGAATCAACCAAATGAAAGAAGTTCCTAGAATGTTACATGTCAGATATGTAACTATAATGGTCACTCATCTAGATAGTGTAAAATGGTAACCCATGTCAATGTGCTGAGGAATTTAAGGCCTCCAGTTATTTGTCACTCATGTAACAAGGTTAGACACATCTCAAAGTTTTGTAGATCAAGAAGGCAAAGTCAGGAAAGCCCTAAAAAGACAAAAGAATCAATATTGGATACCGAAGGAGAAGTCAAGTTTGTGAAAGCTTTAAAATATGCGAGCATGATTTGGTCAGAAGCAAAGAAGGATAAGGTTGATGAGTATGTATTGGATGCATCCACAGTGGACGCACCCTCTACATCTGGATAAATGGTCCTCAGGGTCATAGGGGGAGATAATTTAGCTCTAAACCCCTACACGGCTGATATACTCACCCTCAGAGTATGCACCTTTGGATTTAACCTTTTGAAGACTACCAGAACCTATGTCCAAGGGCACACTAGCTGATTGATTGCAGAATGAAAGTTAGAGATTTTCAGTGAAAGTCTGGTTTACGCGGCAAGCATTAATGGAAAAATTGTCACTTTAAAGTACATAGAGACTTGTAGATCACTCGTTGCATTTGATTTTGAGTGATTGAAGAGAACAAAAGCCTTAGCAATTGTTTGTGAAGGATTGAAGCTTGATTCACCTGCAAAGAAGTGTATTTGATCGTTTACGAAAGCTCTAATCCATCGTGATGATTCAGAAGCTCTTGTAAACCATTAGGAAAGTGATATACAAGTAAGTAATGGCTACTCCAATTGTATTTGATGTTGCAGAGAAGAAAAGATATGTATTTAAGAGGCAATCATTCAAATCTACATTGGATGACCTAGAAGGGGCATTCTCCCGCACTCCTATGGGTGTTAAGCATGTAGAAGACATTAGAGCATATATTTACTACAAGAAGGAACTAGTAGGAGTTGATAGGATAAGAGCACACTTAGAAACCATGATGAAACCAGATAAAACCTTCCTGGATGAGTATGTGTAGATTGAAAACCACCCGATAATTGAATATGCTACAACATATGAGTTCTATGAGTCCAAATGGATAAATATTCTACTTAGCAGGATTCATGATGACCTATTCTGGATAGGTGAAGTTCTGGTCAGAATAACAAGAGACCTAATTCATGAAATGACAGGTCTCTCTAAGAAAGGTGTCATTCTTCCAACAGACAAGGATGTGAGAAAACTTGTTGAGCAAACATGCAAATCAAGAAGTGATAAGCACGGAATGACTATAGAGCTTATAGAGGAAAAAGACATCAAATTGATGTCTATGATACTAGGGTATAGGTTTCAACACACCAGTAGAGTGAACAGTGTGTCAATGACCACAATTCTTACAACAATAAGACTTGTGAGAGAAAATGGAGAGTTTAAACTGTGCGAGATCCTGTGCGTATAACTGATAGACAACATTAAAGCCATTAAACATGACAAGACCAAAATATTCAGGTTTGGGTCTTTGATCATATACATGTACTTCCACATTCTTGGAAAGGTGTCAGATTTGTATTTGGACAAGAGTATGCCTACAATGCCTCAGATATCCTTTAAGGCATCTACTGAAAGTACACTAAAGGATTACATAACACTAGAATTGAGGACTAGAAACAAAATGCAGATGAGATACAAGATTACAGAAAATATTGTTGAGAAATACAAAGACACTATTTGTTTCATGGTAGAAACTGATACATGTATGGAAGAAGTGGAACCAAGAAAAAAGAGGAACATCCACTTGGATATGAGGTTGAGGAGCCAATCCTAGAGGCATATGCTCAAGTACTGTTATCAGCACCTAAGGAACCTAATGAGCCAAGATGGGGGACTTATGAAGAGAAAACAAGAGAAGTTGATGCAGTTTTAAACAACGCAACAACTAAAAGAAAAGTAACCAGGGTTACTTTTGAGATATTGAAAATTCATGGAGTAACTCAAGTAGACCTGGACAAAGCAAGACAAGAAAAGATTTCTTTGGGAATTGAGAGTGCATCTGCAGTAGAGGCAGAGTCTAATGATCCAAAATTGAAGAAGGTAAAAGTGGAGAAGTCTGATAATCCGAAGGGTAAAATAGATGATACCCCTCTTGCGCCCAAGGAAACAATTGATCTTACTACTCCTCCAGAGTATAAGACAATGGCAAAGAGGAAGAAATAGATAGGAACTAGTCATCCATCCTCGTGCACTACAAGGAGTCAAAGAAAGAGTACTCAAGCACCTCCACAAGTAAGTTTTAAACCAAGTCTAAAAATGCTAAGTCCAAGGATAATTGAGGAAGGATTGATCAAATAAGAAAATTTTATGATAAGTATAGTGAAATAGATAAGTCAAAGATTCATAGCATGATTATCAAGCATATGCTTAAGTTTAAGAAGACAATGCTAGAATTGAAGACTGTGATTCCAGACAATGTTTGGAACATTTTAGATTTCTTGAAGAGACAAGCAATGGAGGAAGATTTGAGAATAAGAGAGATCTTAGATGAGAGTATACCAGTATGTTCTCTAGAGGAGAAGACCTTATTGTTAGATCTGGTGAAGCCACCACTTAGAACCGAGTCAAGAACTTTGTACATCATGGACATGAATTATGAGTTGGTTGCAAAGGAAACAAAGAAAGCCTTTGAGAAAGTTTTTATGAATAGGCACATGTACCCACCTACTGCACCCACAGCTCAAGTACCCAAAAAGGTAGCCAAGGAGTTAGAGACCACCAATGTACCATTTATAGGTCCTTAGGATTCAATGCCTATAGTTGAAACACTTACTGAGGCAAAAAATTCTACGCCCATGACAGAGACACAAAAAGACAAAACTATCATTATTGATAATGTTGAGATTGCAATGGAAGCCATAGATAATGATTTGGACAAGTTTGAAGAGGCCTTTGTAAGCACACAAGAGGCTGAAACACTATGCGGTGACAATTCACCCAAGATACAACAAGAAGGTAAAGAAGAAGAAGAGAAGGAGACAAAAAGAAGAAGAAAAAGAAACACAAAAAGAAGAAGAGAAAGAGACAAAAAAAGAGGAAGAAAAGGCAGAAGAAAAGAAAGGAGAAGAAAAGGTAAAAACAAGTGAACCAACAGACAAGCCATTTGTTGAAATGACAATAAGAGTAAAACAAGAAGTGGTGGATAACACTCCTATCACTCCATTAACCTCAACATCATTGTTGACAAGATTGACACCAGACACCACTAGTTTGGATTCTTGGGGAGAAGAAGACCTAATCAAGATTAGTGTCTTAGCCATGGAGAAAGAAAAAGAAAAATAGGTAATGAGGAACCCCTTGTTTGTTGCATCAGTCAACATATTGAATAGTCTATTACCTTCAGACAAGAAAGTGTCTAAGGTTAATACAGTTGATGATGTGAGCCACATTCTTACAGCCTTTAAGACTAATTTTTCTAGTTTAGAAGAGTCTGCATCTCAAGTTGCAGAAGAGAAGTATTTGAAGAAGAGGCTAAATGAATTGGTTAGAAACTTTGCACTTGACCTAAGTTCTCTAAAGATTGGTCAAGCATCTTTGAAGGAGTTTGCAGCAAAGGGAAGAAAGATTATTACTGACTGTATGGATCAGGATAAGTTGACAGATGATCATTTCAAAAAGATCCAAGAGGCAGAGGCAATGATAGAAAATATAAAGAAATTAGTGGAAGATCCCTCCACAGATGTCAACATGTGTAATAATGTGTACCAAGGGAAGATGGATAAGATTGAAAAAGCTAAGAAAGAGATGTCTAAGATAAGGGCAAGGCAAACATAGCTCAAGAATGCTCTTGCGCCCTCTCTAGATATTCTAAATTAGAACATCAAGGAGATTGATGCCACCATGGTAACATATGATCAAGGTCCTAGCATATACTTGGAGAAGATGGAGAAGCTACAATATACATTATGCGCCCATCTACAGATTTTTAATGCACTGATTGCATTCTAGAAGCAAGAGATACAAAACTTACAGATAGCATATTCAGATTTTCTAACACTGTAAGTACTTGTAGAGTCATAGTTTTTGAGGCACCTTTGTCATTAATGTCAAAGGGGGAGTAGTGTATAGAATATGGAGTCCTAGAGTCTTATATGTAAAGAAGATGTATAGTACAAAGTCTAAGGGAGATATAAGATAAAGCATGTTACAAAAGTTTTTGTATAAGGGTACAGTTAGTAACTTTGCCATATTCCTTTGTTTCCATCAATGAAAAGGGGGGAGATTGTTGGAAGTTGACTATACTGAATATATATGACTAAATATAGTATTTTCATTATGGCAACAAAGTCATATAATGTTTTGGAGTCAGGGCACATTATCAGAAGATCAAAAATTGGCTAAGTATAAAAGACTGGACAATTAGCAGAGTACCAGAAGGTTAGAGCATCAACGCACGTGCATATGACCTAGTTATGGTATGTACCCTTGAATTTAAGTTTGTATGTATGTATTCATGCTAAGTCTAAGAGTGCATGATCAGATGAGACCATATGTCGAAGATACAAATAGTTGAAGAGGTACAACTAGTGAATGGCATAACATAACAATGTATGCAGTTGACTGGTGGTAATTTGATTAGCGATGATAATATTATTTTGTAAAGGCTATGCACTTATTGTAATTAAGTTTTAGACATGTAATTAACTTTGTTTGTAAACACGCTTGAGCCAATTCAATTGGAAGCATTGTGTGTAATCGGTTATAGGCCAACCTAGTTAATTGTTTTGGTAGCGCATATAAATATGAGATGCACCCATTGTAATAAGCATGAAAGTTGGATATAGAGTTGAGATAAGAAGAGCAGAAGTATGCAAAGAGTTGTTAAGATGTATTAGAGATTTTCAAGAGGACAAAGAATCAAAGCATCAAATGAACTAATCAGACAAGAAGTGTCACAGTGACAGTTCATCCAACAGATATAGAGTGTATCTGAGATTAGAAGGTTGTAGCCTTCACCAATTAAGCAGTGAGCTCTACGACATTGTGTTTCCACCCCTAACAGGGTTATTGTAAAAGACTCCTAACAGGGTCCGACCCTTGACAAGGTCACTGTACTAAAAGCATTGTAAAGACAACTCCTAACAGGGTTAAAGATCTTCTAACAAGGATCATAAAACACTAGTGCAGATTATTAGTGGGTGTCAATTCCCACCGGGGTTTTTACCTATTTGGGTTTCCCCGTAACCATATTGGTGTTATGTGTTGTGTATCTATCTTGTTTATGTTAATGTTCATTTCAATATTTATGCATTCAAGTTAAGTTTAAAGAGTAAAGAGAAAAAGATTAAAATCAGTGAACACTAATTCACCCCCCCTCTCAGTGTTCCCATTCCTAATAGGAGATTCAGGCATTGGATCTAGATTACCCTTGACACTTACATCAAGTGGTATCAGAGAACCTAAGATCCTTAGGACATAGATTTGGTTAGCACCATGTCAGGTGATGAAGATTGAGGGTTGTCTATAAGGATGACCAATGTAGATATTGTAAGATACTTGAGGGAACAAAGACAAAATCATGATGAACAAAGAGACACATAGATGCAACTAATGAGACAAGAGATGGAAAAGCTTAAGGAAGAGATTTGTAAAAAGAGTAGTGGAAAATCTGAGAATGTTGAGGAAGGAAGTGAGGAAGAACCCCTTCAAAAAGAAGAATAATTTCTTGCAAATCAGAGGCTACTATTGAAGACTCTTAAATCCATGGAGAGGAGAACCATGGATTCCAAGCTTGATTTTCCTACCTATGATGGGAAGATGGACCTTGATGCTGCTATGGATTGGGTGGATGCCCTCTCAAGTTTCTTTGATTGTGAAGATATCCCTGAGAATCAGATGATAAAGATTGCCAAGTCAAGGTTAAAAGGCTCTACACTCACATGGTGGAACTTCACTCAAGATGATAGGGTGAAGAGTGGGAAACAACAAGTCACCACTTGGAAGAAGATGGTGAGTAAAATCAGGGAAGCATATGTCCCTAAGGACTATGAAGTCCAAATCCATAAAAGGAGGATGAGTTTGAGACAAAAAAGAAATGAATGTCTCATCATATACTGAAGAATTCCAAAGGCTTGTTGTGAAGTCCAAGATGCCAGAGCCAGAGTGTGTAAAACTTGCAAGATATATGCAAGGCTTGAATTTCAATCCAAGATGAACTAAGCCTAACCAGTCCTACAACAGTCCAATAGTGCTTTCAATTGGCATTAAAGGTAGAAGAAAAGTTCCCTAAGAAAATAAGAGCAAGACAATAGGGGAAGGGGCAACAACAACAAAAAAAATAATAAAAATTTTAGAGGAAGAAGCGATTCATGGAGTAGAGGACAGTCTAGCAATAACAATAAACCATTTGATCAAAACTAGTCAGAGAAAAGTGAGACTAGTACAAGAGGAAACTTCAGAGGTAGGAGACCCTTTGGAAGAGGAAGGAGAAATGGTCCCTTAAGATGTTATCACTGCAACCAACTAGGACACCATGCTGGAAGGTGTCCTGAGAAAGGGCACAATAACCAAGGAGAAAGAAGGGCACAATTAATCCATGAAGACCCACACGGTGACAAATCCAATCCTAGAGATCTAGATCCTGAAGAGGGAATAAGTTTGATGATGAGGAAAATATTTCTACAAATACCATAGACCATGGAGCCATCACAAAGAAAGAACTTGTTTAGGACAAAGATAAAGTGCCAAGGAAAGGTATGTAACTTACTTATTGATTCAAGTTCAACTAAAAATATGGTTTTTAAGAAAATGGTACAAAAGTTAAATCTAAATAAAATCCCTCACCCTTGTCCTTATCTGTATCATGGCTTACCAAAGGACAAAAAGCCTTAGTGACTGAACAACCATTAGTAGAGTTCTCTATAGGTGATTATATGGAAAAAGTCATGTTTGATGTCATAGAAATGGATACTTGCCACCTCTTGCTTGGAAGGCCCCCAATAGTATCATGTGAATGCCACACATAACTGTAGAAATAATACTTATACCATTGTGAAGGAAGCAGTCACCTACACCATGAAACCCTTACCTGATAAAAAAGAAAGTAAAGAGTCTACTATTGTAGTCATTAGTAGGAAGGAAATGTAAAGGACATTAAGAGAATCAAATAATGAAGGGTATGTGTTGGTCTTAAAACCCAAAGACAATGAAGTCCCTGACAAGATGAAACCTATACCTGTGTGCTATGGAAAGCACCTTCATAGAGTTAGTATTGCAAATAAATGAAAATAATAACTAAATTACCACAAAGAGTAAGCTATTTAAGGAAATAAATGACAATTAAGCACTCTATGGACCTCTATTTAGATTTTCTAATGCAAATCTCTCGGCAAGCTTCCATTAGTGACAACTCTAAAATGAGAATTGAATGATAAGTAAACTAAGAGTTCAATTCCAAATGAAATTAGCCTTAATTAGTCCTAAATTTTCCTTTCTAGCTTAAAATTGTGAGAGGTTTGATGCTATTCTCATATTTGTGGATGATAATTGAGTGATTTATGCATTTCTTTTATAGATTTTTGGCAAGTGTAGGGGGTGGAGTTGAGTTGGGGTTAAGTCCATGGTTCCACCTTTGGAGACAATTTAAATGGATTGTCCTCAAAGCTTAGGACAAAGAGACAAAATGGATGGCCAAGATGCTCTCACCTTATGTGTGATTGAGATTCATTTTGAGCTTGATCCATGTGAGCTTGATCCTTAAATCCTATTGGTTGAGGCATTTTCCTCCCATGTGGTGTTGAGGGAAAATAGGGATTTAATAATTGAATTTATTTAATTTGTTTAGCCATGTGTACCCCTTAAATGGGTTGATTTTATTTAAATTTAACTATGTAATTAATTAGATTAATTACACAATTTATTGATTTATCATGATTTATTTGATTTATTAGCTTTTGATCTTCAATTAAATTTGGATTATGGTTTGATTGTAATTTTTCTTTGATTTGATTTTATTGCCTTGATTTTGCCTTGGTTGATCACTTAAATCAATCTTGTCCATTTTCAGGTGATTACAATACCAAGTGAAGTCAAGGGACTGCTAGACAAGTACATTGATGTGACTACAAAGGAACTGGCCTCTGCACTCCCACCTTTGAGAGACATCACTCACCAAATAGACCTCATGCTTGGTGCTTCATTACCTAATAAGGCACCCTACAAGTTAACCCCTGAAGAATGTTGAGATCTCAAAACAAGTCAAAGAGATGCTAGAAAAAGGATTGATACAAAAGAGTTTAAGTCGTTGTGCTATTCCATCAGTCCTAGCACCTAAAAAGGATGGGAAATGGAGGCTTTGCACTAATAGTAGAGCCATAAATAATATTACAATCAGATATTGGTTTCCTATTCCAAGGATAGAAGACTTATTGGACCAACTTGGAAATGCTTGTTACTTTTCTAATGTAGATCTTAAATCTGGTTACCATCTGTAATCACCAAAAAGTGGACAAGATCATTCATGACATTAATCAAGGCAAATCAAGGAAAAATCCAAGCAATTGAATCAAAATGAGTATTTAGGCAATCAAAATTAAAATCAAGTCTTAATTCAATATAATTCAAAATCTAAAGCCAAAAGATCAATTAAGAGCATTTAAATCAAGTGTAATTAATTCAATTAATGGCATAGTTTGAATTAATCAAATTCAACCCATTCAAGGGGTACACTTGGCTAAATAAATGAATTAAAATCAATTGATTAAATCCTAATTTCTCTCAACACCACATGGGAGGAAAAAGCCTCAACCAATAGGATTTAAGAAAGGAACTCACATGGATCAAGCCAAATTCAATCTCAATCACTCAAATTGAAAGAGCATCTTGTCTACTCATCTTGTCTTCTTGTCCCAAGCTTTGAGGACACAATATTTAAATTATCTTCAAAGGGTGGAACCAAAGACTCAACTCAAGCCCAATCATGATCAACTCTACCACACCCCCTACCCTTGCCAAATCCTATATAAGAAAGACTAAATCACTCATAAAATGATCCACAAAATTTGAGAATTGCATCTAACCTCTTGAGAATTATAGCTAGAAAGGAAATTTAGAAGTTAATTGAGCATTTCTATTTGGAATTGAATTAATTAGCTTATCTTATCACTAATTTCTCATTCTAGGAATGTCATTAATGGAGGCTTGCTGAGAGCTTCACCATTAACACTCTTAGTTAGAGATCCATAGGATGCTTAATTGTGCTTTATTTGCTAAATAGAGTTTCTAATTGTGGTTATTTAGTTTCTATTTGATTTATTGTTCAATACTAATTCTATGAAGGTACAAAATCTAGTACACAAAATGGCGCCCACCATGGGGCAGTAGGCTTCACTTTCTAAAAATCTCGTAATCTTCATTTTTGTTCAATTTTTTGCATGTTTAACTCTCGGTTTTGTAGTGAAACAACACTTCTGAGACTTCAAACGATGCTTTTGAGTAGTTAAACATCGCCTCTGAGCACTGTTTCATTGCTTCCACAACAAATTTGTGTGCCTTTGCACAGTCAAACAACGCTTTTAAATCCTTCTAGTTTTTGTGTTCAAATTCCAATAGCGCTTATTCCTTGACTACCGATTGCTTCTGCATACTTATCCAACGCTTTTACTTATTTTTAGTTGCCTTTGCTTAATTTTTTAGTGCTTTTACTCTCTAACGCTTTTAAACAGTTAAATAACACTTTTAATCATTTCTGCAACGCTTTTACATAAACTGCAAATTTTTATATTATGATTGTTAGAAAATGAATTTTATGACTCTGAAGGATGACTGATCACAGAAAAGCGAAAAAGCCAGAGACCAAATTCAATCAAGAAGGCAAAGCTTTAACAAGGAAAATCAAGGAGGAGAACATTGCTCATATTAAACTTGTCTTGGAGAATTCACAACAAGAGGCTCAGGTATATGATCATTACATCAAAGTTGTAGAAGCATATAAGGAAAAATTTGTTTCATTAAATTGGATATTTTCACCTTAATCAAGTTTTTCTCAAATTTGATAAATAAGGCCTAAAGTTCAATTTTGTCTTAGTTTCTTCAATTTTATTTTGTTTTCTTCATTGTTGCTGGTTTTACTGACTAACTTGTTGGAGGAAAAGCATATTGGAAAGGAACGATCGCTAAGGTAAGCATAAAAATTGCAAAATCAATAAAAAAATGCCCCTAGCCTTTGCTAGCTATAAGGAAAAGGTAAGCCTAAACTTAGTCAAATTTGTATTTAAATTGTGGCTTTGGTGTTTTCAAAATCTAGTAATTAAAAATAGCCTATCTTTGTTTGAGGAAGTTTAACATTAGGCCTATGCTCTTCACTTTTATTAGTGAATCAAAATGCCAAAAGTGTTGAACTCTTTGATTAAGAAGAAAGGTTGAGGAAATCAAGCACATAATCAAATAAATCCCTTGTTTGTGGAAGAGAGTAGCAATACTCAAATCCCTTTAGTTAGTGGGTTGGAAATTGAACCTTTTTAATTGTGTTTGGGGATTAAGAAGTGGATAGGGATATTCTCTTCACCTTATTGGTGAATCAAACTCCCACAACCTATTTCTTCTTTCCATTTCCTTGCTTTTACATGAACATGCTAGATCATTAGTTGGGCTCGCCTCCTAAGATTTTCCTTAAAAGGGCCAGTGAGAGGGACAACCCAAAGTGGGATACACTCGCCTTTTCAGTGATCATCCAACCCACTATAAAATGAAATACATACACCCTTAATGGGGTGTGTGAAAAAAGGGTGTTAAATTTTTGAACTTCCTTGAGTAGTCCTCACAGATTACGCAAAACTCTGACATACCGATGGTGGGAAGCCTCTTAATATACTTGGAGGATGAAATTTTAATATCCATTTTGAACGGAATATTGATTAAAACCTTGTTAAATTAGCAAAGAATACCTTATAGAGCCATGTTTATGAACTAAGCTTGAGCTAGGTAGATTGCTTGAAGTGTCTTTTTGTGCAAAACCCATGATAACATACTTTCAAAATCAAACACTTAGTGTGTAGTGGGTAAAAAGAAACAAGTGTATATGTGATTGCCGTGTTTAAAAATACATAAAACAAGTGAAAGAGATAACCATTGAAAGCTCATATTACATTTTTAATCTCTTCAATATAAATCAACAATTACCAAATCAAAGGACCAATTTGAATCAAACCTTGTTGGATGCCGGTTTCCACATGGTCCCACAAACTTAGGGTATCTTTACAAGAAGATAGTACTTTCATTGCTAACAAAGTCTATGATTTTGAATACCAAAGTATTTTCAAAGGTCACGATCAAGGGGATATTCTCCAAAATTTATTTGAAGAAAGACTTGAAGAAATGGATAGAAACTCCGTGTTTCATGATTACCACCATGGAGGAAACAAAAATAACACCAATAATGCTAATCAAGGTCCTAATGATGCAGGAGCATCCTAGGATTCTTGGCAATCTTGTATCAACCAAAAATATGTTTGTCTTTGGAGGTAGGTTGTTAGTTTTGATCTTGGTTTGGTGGAGTTCTTGCTTGGTTTGGGAGACTGGTTTCTCAGTTTATGTGGTTACCGATTTCATTTCAGATCTATTATTGTTATTGTGTATTTCTGCTACATATTGGTTTGGCTGCAAGGTCAGTCAATCCTTGATTGGATCCACCCACCTTGACTACATTAGGTGGTATCAGAGTGAAGTTTGTTCATGTGTGAGAAAAGTCTATTCCTGTTGGAGCCGAGTGGATCTTGTGTATCTAGATCTTGATTTGAAGATGCCTTCGAGGAGAAATCGTGAGATCTCTGAAGAAGAGGAAACTACTGGTGAATTCTGTCTTGATGATTTTAGGGCTTTGCAGAAACAAGTGCAAGACCTACAAGAGAAGTTGAGAAAGAAGAAGCCTACCTTGAAAGAAGATAGTGATGATGAATTTGAGGAAGATCATTTTGAAGAATTTGTCGAAGAAGCTAGAGATTCTGAGGAGAATCGAATTCTAAAAGCTATGTCTAAGATTGGGAAGAGACCTAAGATTGAAGTTTCTGCATTTGCTGGAAGCCTTAGGCCTAAAGAATTGATTGATTGGATCAATGAGGTTGATGAATACTTTGAGTATGAAGAAATAGAAGATCCTGATAGGGTTAGATTTGAAAAGACTAAATTGAAAGGTCATGCAAATATCTGGTGGAGAGAAGTTCAATTGGAAAGAGGTAGAAGAGGAAAAGATAAGATCACTAAGTGGAACCAAATGGTTGACAAGTTGAAGAAGCAATTCATTCCGGTGGATTATGAATTGGACATGTTTAAGAAGATGCAAGCTTTGAAGTAGACTAACAAATCGGTACAAGATTATACCGAGGAGTTTTATAGAATCTTGATTAGGACTGGTCATTCTGAAGTTGATAAAGAAAAGGTTGCTAGGTATGTCTATGGTTTGAGACCTAGTATTCAAGAAGAGTTACTTACTATGCGGATGATAAAAATCGGCGATACTTATCAGATGGCATTAAAGATTGAAGAGAAGCTGAATAGGAAGTATGAAGGAAAATAGAATAGTAGGAACCGAGGTGGTAAAACTGGTGAAGCAGTTGCTGAGAGTAATGTGATAGAGAATCCTAAGCCTGATGTAGGATCTGGAAGTGGTCAAGTTACTAAGAATGCTAGACATAGAGGAAAGTGGAAGAATGAGTTTACCGACACTTGTTATAAATGTGGTGAAGTTGGTCATAGAAGTTGGCAACGTCCTAAGAAAAGAGTTGCCATAGTTGCTGAAGAAGACATTGAGAATGTTCCTAAGAAAGGTGAATGTCTTGTGACTAGGAGATTAGTTGCATGTGTTCCTGAACCGGTACAAAGAAGGAATTTTTTCAAAACCTGATGTAAGTGCAAAGATAAGGTATGTAATGTTCTAGTTGATGGTGGCAGTTCTAAGAACTTTGTTTCAAATGAAATGGTTAGTAAGTTGAATTTGGAAAGAAGGAAACATCCTAATCCTTATCAAATTAGTTGGATACAAGATGTTTCTAAGGTTAGAGTTGAAGAACAATGCTTGGTTAAGTTTCAGATTGGATCTTACCATGATGAGATATTGTGTGATATATTGCCTATAGATGCTTGTCATCTATTGCTCGGTAGACCTTGGGAGTTTGACAGAAATGTTTTGTTTGATGGTTAGGCTAATACCTATGTGGTTAGGCATGAAGGAGCTCAACATAAGTTGATACCTTTATAGGAGACAGGGGTTAAGGGATGTGGAGTTATCAGGTTTTGTCCTGATGACAAACCTCAAGAGTAGAAGGTTGATGAACCTATTCTTGTTAAGCCTAGTTTTAGGGAGAAGGAGAATGATATCTCGAAAGAGTTTGTTGAGATTAAGAAACAGATGATTTTGCTAGCAGAGATGGTTTAGCAGATGGTGACATTTATGATACAGAGAGATGCAGGTGATACTGAGTTGGTTGAAGAGTCTGAGAAGGGTGAACCTTACCGAGGCACTGAGGTGGTCGGTAGTGGTCAGAGTCGGTTGCTATCTGTTGCCGACCAAAGGGATAAGCAAAGTAGAAGATAGAAGGACTTTCTGCATAAGATAGTGAATGAAGTGAAGACTACTTGGGATGAAGGACAAGAAGAGATGTGGGTGAAGAACAGATTTGGCATACCTGTTCTGATTCCCTTGAGGCGTTCCTGATTTCCTTATGAGAAAATATTTCTAACTTGGGTTGTCTGATGCAGGAGCATCCTAGGATTCTTAGCAATCCTGTATCAACCAAAAATATGTTTGTCTTTGGAGGTAGATTGTTAGTTTTGATCTTGGTTTGGTGGAGTTCTTGCTCAGTTTGGGAGACTGGTTTCTCAGTTTATGTGGTTATTGGGGTGCTCGGTCTCTAAAGAATGCTCGGTGACTGAAGGTGTCGGTTCACTTGCACTCAGTAATAACTATATTTCTTGGTCATGCTTAGCGTGGTCGGTTGACTGGCACTTGGTTATTTCCTCTGTTGCTCGATGTTCTTACTTACCGACTGGATTATTTGGACGAATCAGCTTGGCCGACTGGTGCATTTAATTTGGGTCGCACTCCTTGAGTTATGGATTGACCGTTGGACATGTGGGGACCTAGTTCTGGTGTGTTGCATTCTTCTATGTGGATCTGATGACTGTTGGGGCCATCTTTTGAAGAGTTTATTTATTTTGTAAGGCTATGTGAGAGCCAATGAATGTTTTGGCATTTAATATTTGTTTATAGAGATTTATTGTTTCATCAGCCAACTTGTGGCTGGGAATCAGTATTTATAGGATGCTTGGGTAGTTTTTTTGGAGGAGATTTTTTGGTGGGAAGGTTAGTATCCTATGAGCTTAGGAGTAGGAAGATTGCTTGGAAGTTTGAGTACAAGTTTAGATCTTTCCTAGGTGCCTACCAGTATGTTGCCTGTTGCAGACCTGGACTAGCTGGATGCTGAAGTTGGGGAAATGACTTAGATCCTATGAGATCTTGTAGACTATTACTTTCTTTGTAATTGGCCATAACTGGGAAGGCCTTACAACTTGACACATTGCATGTAATCAGTGTTTTCATGAATAAAGACTTCTATTTCATTGCAGATCTATTATTGTTATTGTGTATTTCTGCTACATATTGGTTTGGATGCAAGGTCAGTCAGTCCTTAATTGGATCCACCCACCTTGACTGCATTACCTAAGGAAACACTTGAAGAAAGGGCTAATAGAGCAGCCCAAGATAGTGATTTTCTTGAAGTCATGGAGAAATTGATAGATAGGGATAGGGAGAAATTTTTCCTAAACCTAGCCCAAGTGGGGGTAAAGCTTCCACATGACTATGATATAGAGAAACTTAAGAAGAATCAAGAAGAAGATAACCCCATGAATGCTATGACTAGAAAATTACAAACATTCCAAGAACAAATTGATTCCATGAAAAAGGCCACCGAACCTAAGCCCTTTTCTATTGAAGTGTTGTGTCCCTTTCTTTTCAACAAAAGCTTAGTCATTGCACCTTTTCCATTCAATACCATTTTTCCTAAATATGATAAGTATATGGGTAAAACAAACCCACATGATCATCTAAGGGAGTTTTGTGCCTTAAGCATTGAGTTCATGCACAACACTACGTACCTAATGAGACTTTTTCCTAGGAGTTTGGGAGGTCCCCGCCATGGAATGGTTCTCTAAGCTCCCACAAGGAATAAAGACTTTTGAGGAATTAGCCTCTAAGTTTGTAACCCACTACTCCTATAATATTGAGCATGAAATCACAATGCTCAAACTGTGTGATACCAAATAGAAAGATGGTGAATCCTTCTTAGGATTCCTATAAAGGTGGAGGACCATTTTTGCAAGGTATCCACAAAGTATCCCCGAGAAGGAGAAGATGGAAATATTTATAAAAAAATTGACCATGGAGATGAATTATTGACTACAACTTCAATGTCCCCCAACATTTGAAAAACTTATCAAAAATGGGATAAAGATTGAAGACGTATTGGTGAAGAGAGGAGAGATAAAATTGTTTAAAGATAATAAATCCAATACCAACAACAACAATAACCATTATGTATTGAATTATGTTAATAATCGAGGGGCCAAAAATCACAATGATAAACCTAAGTTATGGTTAAAGAATACTAACAAAAATCTTGTGAACGATGGAGTTGTGGAAGCCCACAATTTGAAGGCAACCCCTTTTAACTTATCAAGTAGAGCTAATTCTTCATACAATGTAAATCAAAGGAATAAAGCTCCCTTTAATTCCAATAATTAAAACAATAATTCCAACAATTCCAACAACAATTCTAATAATAATCCTTTTAATAATGTTAATGGGAATAAGCCCAAACCCTTTTTCTCCATGTATAATAAGAGAAAATTCACCTTTTTAGGTGAACCCTTGGAGAATGCATTAAGAACCTTGGTTGCTAATAAGATTATCACATTACCTGATTTGAGACCTTATGAACCTCAAATTAAACCTAATTGGTGAAATGATTCTCATCATTGTGAGTATCATCAAAATAAGGGTCACAAAACCAACGAATGCATGAAGTTAAAAAATTTAGTGCAAGACCTAATAGATGATGGAACTATCAAAATTGAAGGGCCTCAAAATAATGAGGATCATACGACCTTCAAGAACCCCTTTCTAAACCATGAAAAGGGTGAGTCATCTAATGCCAACCAAAATAAAAAAAGAGGTAATGAGAAAGTGAACTTTGCTCATACATATGATAACATAATCAATACTCTAAGTGAAGAGGACAATGCCATAAATGTTATTATGGTAAAGGAGAAACCAAGAGAAGCATCATCCAATGTTGTCCCTATGGGGCAAGCTTCTAAAATCACTTTACCTACAAATGATCCAAGAATGGTTTTACCCAACCAAAGCACATCATCATCTTCAAAGCCATATAACTTGGTTGATCAATTACAAAGGACTCCTGCTCAAATTTTAATCTTAGAATTACTGAAATTGTCACCTACGCACAAGGAAATTTTAGAGAAGGCTTTAGTAGAAACCAATGTGCCTCTAAACCTAGATGCGGACAAGTTTCAAAATATGGTGGGACACCTCATTGCTTATCATTTTCCAAACAAGATGACATGTTAGTCAACCACCCACATAATTTACCTTTGCATATAGAGGTCCTTATTCACAAACATAGAGTGAAAAGAGTGTTTATTGATGGAGGAGCTGATCTAAATATTTGTACCCTAAACTTGGTAAAAACCCTAGGATTTTCCAAGGAGGCTATTGATTAAAAGAAAAAAATAATGATCAAAGCTTACGATGATGAAGAACGAGTGTCAAAAGGGGTCATAATACTTCCCATTAGAGTTGGTCCTATGCAAAAGGAAACAATTTGCCAAGTGTTAGATTTGAAGTTAACTTACAATATCTTATTAGGGAGGCTGTGGATCCATGAAATGTAGGTCATTCCTTTGACTTACCACCAATGTTTAAAGTTTCCTTATCTAGGGCAGGAAATAATGGTAAGTGGGGACTCAAACCCCTTCCAATATTGTAACAAGATCAAGCCTATCAATGACTCTCTAGTTTTGCACAATGCAAAGGGAACTATACCTAATCAAATGGAGCAAGGTCAAAGTTCTAAGGACATCCCATTATTAAAGGAAAAAGAAAAGATAGAAAATGAAGTTGTTGTTGAAGACATTCTAAAACCCACTAACCTAGCTACATTGACTAAGGGAAAGGAGAAGGTTAGTGAGGATAATATTATTGAAAAACCAAAAGAAGATCAAACTAAATCTATCCAAGTGTACACCAAGGAGGCCCACTATCAGAAAATGGACCAAATGATGAAGAAATTTGATGAACAATGCAAAATCAAGAAAAAAGGAGTAGTCGAATACTCCCTATCCATGATGGACTTGCCATTATCACCTAAGTCCTATGTAAGGCCATCCAATCTGCCCCATAGATATAATGATCATTTTGTGAGAGCAAATACTTCTTCATCCATGTATGAAGATGATAATGAAATTCTTAATTGGCTTTATAAAGATGAGGAGTCAAGTGCCAAAGAAAAATGTATCCAAAATATCAGCATTCCCACACATCAATATGGGAAAGGATTCCAAATCATGCAAAAGATGGGGTACAAAGGCCAAGGACCTTTGGGTATGGGGAATGAAGGACTCATTGAACCTATAGAAATGACATGGTGAGATAGTAAGGAGAAGACAGGATTAGGATACCTTGAACAAGGGTACACTAAAAAACACTATCCTAAACTCTATGATCAGATATTGCAATTAGAATCTTATAGTGATGAAGATTCTAATCAATGGGAATGGGACTCATTGTCAAGTGATTCATGCCATGATAAGGAGATAGATGTTATTCATACCTATACTTATAGCAAGGAAAAAGGGAAAATAGCATAACCAAATAAGAATCAAGCTTCTAGTTCAAATCAAGTGATCGTAGAGAATATTCAACTACAAGAAATTGCAATAAATCAATGTGTAGGTGATCCCTATGTAACTTCATGAAGACCTACTATGGAGGAATCAAATGTTAGGTTTAATCCACGAGACTTTTATCTAACAAAAACCTTAGAGGAATCTAGTGAAGAAGACTTTGATCCTACTTCTTTAGAACATTTAGAAGAGGCCCATGTCATAGAATTGAATGATATAATGTACAAACCATCAAATGAGGTCTTATATCTAAATCCCATCAAACCAAGCCAAAGCATTGATCCTTTAACTCTCATATACTCAAAATTAATCAAATGGGATTCCATTGAACCAACCATCCTTCCAACCTTTTTGAATGACAATGTGGTGTCCCAATATATCAATGCGGTTGAACCTTCTTCTACTATAGAATATCAGGAGGAAATGATAAAGGGGAGTATCCAAACTTTCAATCCACTTCAAAATGAAAAAAATAAAAAAAATACAAAAGGAAAAGAATCTAGTGTTGAAAACCATGTTGTGGCAGCATTAGATCGAAAAGAAAAAGAAATAAAGGATGTTTTCGAAGGTGAACACCCAATTGAGGCACCTAAGGAAGGAATTTTGGATGCTTTAGCTGAACATTATGAAGAGAGATCTTCAATTTTGATCGAGCCTATAGAAAAGATAAAGGTCAGAATCCGAGCTGAAGATCATACACCTAGCATCATCCTTATCTAGTGAAGAGAGAAAAGAATTCATAAAATTTTTCAAGGAAAAACAAGTCAACTTCGCATGGTCATATGATGATATGCCGGGATTGGACCCAAATCTAATTATGCATCACTTGAATATCAAAGAAGGAGCCAAACCAGTCAAACAGAAGCTAAGGAAAATGCATCCACATATAGCCTTGCCAGTAAAAGTGGAGTTGGAGAAATTACTAAAAGTGGGATTTATTAGGGCTATTGATTATGCCCAATGGATTTCAAATATAGTACCAGTTTCAAAAGCAGATAAGTCCATCAGGATTTGCACAGATTTTAGAGACCTAAATTTGGCGTGTCCTAAAGATGATTTTTCTCTTCCAAGTATAGATGCCATTGTGGACCTAACAGCAAGACATTCCATGTTTTCACTTATGGATGGATTTAGCGGCTATAACTAGATCAAGATAGCACCCAAGGATCAAGATAAAACAACATTTACATGTGCATGGGGAACATTCTGCTAGAATATTATGCATTTTGGTTTGAAGAATGCCAGAGTGACATATCAACGAGCAATGACCACAATATTCCATGACATGATGCATAAGTTCATGTAAGATTATGTAGATGACATACTAGAAAAATATCATTCAAGAGAGGAGCATCTACCAATTCTAGAGAAATTTTTTGTCAGATTAGAGCAATTCAAAGTAAGGCTCAATCCAAAAAAGTGTGCATTTGGGGTCCAATCAAGAAAATTGCTATGCTACATTGTATCGATGAAAGGAATAGAGATGGATCCCACTAAAGTCAAAGCCATCATGGATATGGAAGCACCTAGAAACATAAGCCAAATGAGGTCATTACAAGGAAGAATTTAATCCATCAGGAGATTTATATCACAATTGGCTGAAAAATGTCATAACTTCACCCAACTTCTACACAAAGATACAATTTTCAAATGGGATGAGAAGTGTGAAGAAGCATTCAACATGTTGAAGAAATACCTCATGAACCCTCACACTTTGATGCCACCAATCAGAGGTAAACCCTTGATATTATATATTTTAGCAACAGAGCATTCATTGGGGGCACTTTTGGCACAAGAAGATGAATCAGGCATAGAAAAAGCTATATATTACATAAGTAGAACTTTGGTCAAATACAAGTTGAACTATACATTCATTGAAAGGGCATGTTTGGTTGTGGTTTTTGCTTCCCAAAAACTATGCCAGTATATGCTAGCTCATAAGATAAGACTCATTGAAAAGATCGATCCTTTGAAGTATCTACTTAGCAAAACAACATTAAATGGAAGGCTAGCCAAATGGTTCATGGTGTTGAGTGAATTTGACATTGAGTATGTGGACCGAAAATCTATCAAAGGGAAAGTCATTGCTAACCAATTAGTAGAATCACCACTACAAGATGATCATCCAATTCAAGTAGAATTCCCAGATGCCGAGATTGTGAATGTTGAGGCAAAAACATGGCAACTATACTTTGATGGTTCATACACTCAACAGAGATCAAGAGCAGGCATACTCTTGATTACTTTCCAAGGATCTACAATTCCAAAGTCATATAAATTTCTATTTCCATGCACTAATAACATAGCAGAATATGAAGCCTTGGTCATTGGAATCAAGTTGGCATTAGAGTGGAAGGTGACAGAACTAAAGGTTTATGGAGACTCACAATTAGTCATTAATCAAATTAATGATGAATATCAGACAAAGGATGACAAGATGGTACCTTATAAAAACATGGTGGAAAATCTTAAGAAATACTTCACACTTATTACATTTGAACAAGTGCTAAGAGAAAAGAACAAAGCAACAGATGCAATGGCAACTTTGGCATCACTTCTACAAATACCAAATCAAAGCGCTAGATATGAATTCCTAGTAGAAGAAGTGGAACAACTCGATTACCTCAAAGATCAAATCCTACCCATGGACCAAACTAGGAACCAAAAGAAAAGCTTCATCTGCCAAGCCACTCGATATACCTTAATATCTAAAACATTGTATCATAAGAGTCTAGACAGAATGCTCCTTAGATGTTTAGAGAAATAGGAATCAGATGTAGCCTTGCAAGAAATCCACGAGGGAATCTATGGGTCACATTCAAATGGATTAAGCCTAGCTAAGAAACTTCTTAGGATAGGATATTTTTGGCCTACGATGGAGAAAGATGCTTGTCACTTTGCTAAAACTTGTAAAAAGTGTCAATTTCATGAAAATTTGATACATGTGCTTGCACAAGAGCTTTATTCGATGACAACACCTTGGCCATTTTATCAATGGGGTCTAGATTTAATAGGAATGATTAATCCACCATCCTCAAATGGTCATAAATTCATTATCACGACAACAAAGTACTTTACCAAATGGGTGGAAGCTGTACCCTTATCAACTACAATATGAAAGCAGATATTTTTGTTTATCCTAAACCACATAATTTGTAGATATGGAGTACCTCATGCCATCATAATGGATAATTCAAAGCACTTAAAAAACAAGGACTTAAAGGAATTATGCACAAAGTTCCAAATGATCCATCACTCATCTTCAATCTACTGCCCGCAAGGTAATGGACAAGCCGAAGCAACAAATAAGAACATCTTGAAGATATTGAAGAGAACGATGGAAAATTCAGGTAGAGATTGGCACATAAAAATAAACCCAACCTTATGGGCTTATAGAACAAGCATTAGAATGCCAACAAGAGCTACACCCTTTTCCTTAGTCTTTGGAATAGAAGTAGTTTTACCTTTAGAGGTAGAACTTCCATCCTTAAGGGTACCTTTACATGGTTTGATAAGTGAAGAAGACTATAGAGTTTCTAGGTTGCATGAACTAGAACTACTAGATGAGAAACAAAAACAAGCATTTGATCACTTAAGGGTATATCAAAATAGAATGTCAAGGACTTATAACAAGCACATCAAGTCAAGAACATTTCAAATAGGTGACCTAGTTTTGCAAGAGAATCCCAAGAACCAAACAGAAAGGGAAAATAAGGGAAAATGGGAAGCAAACTGGTTAGGACCTTTTGTTATCACTTTGTCTTTTGGCACCAGCACCTACAAGTTAGCTGATTGTGATGGAGAAGAGCTACAAGAACCTATCAATAGCATTCATCTAAAGAGGTTCTATACATGAAGCAGATGAAAGAGTATAAAGAGTATCAAAAAATTAGATGGAAAGCATCCTATTTATTGTATATAGTCAAAAGAGATCTTGAAAATACCAAAAACATTAAAAAAATAGAAAAGAGAAAATAAATTGGAAAAGCAGAAAAGATAAAAAACAGTGGAAAATTGATCATGAAGAAAGCCAAAAACATTCATATATGATCCTCAAAAAGATATTGTCTTGGTGAAAACCTAGAAAATAGGCACCTTGATGATATGAAAAAGAAAAAAAAAGAAAAATACAAAAAAAAAGAAAAAAAAAGAGAAAAAGTACCTTGGTGAAAACCTAGCAAATAGGCACCTTGGTAGCAAAAAAAGGAAAAAGCTTTAAAAATAGAAAAGGAAAGAAAGATCCATTAAATTGGTGAAAACCTGGTAAATAGGCACCATTGAAAGTCCAAGTCAGTCGCATACCTATAAGGTCACCTTGTAAATATTGCATTCGCCAACATTTGTATATATATTGCATAATAAAACCCCATAGTTGCATTTGCAAGTACCTAAGATTTTGGTCACCTAATCTGCAAATTATCCTAATTCCAACTTTGAAATCATATCAAACTAGGGGAAATCTACTCGAAAGGAGGAAGGATTCATCAAAAGCAAATTGCAATCAATCATTGAATCAATTCATCAAAAACACAAGTGAAACACTTATTCAAATCTTCAATCCCAATCCAATTTGAACCAAATGCAAAATTTGATCCAAGACTTACATGACCTTATCTTTATCAAGATTAAAAGTATGAAATGGATGGAACTACACTTGAAATATGGATTTGAAAAATATTACAATTTTTTTTTTCTAAGTGTTGACTTGATTGATGAAATCATGTCTTTCTAGCGAATCGATGAAAGTTTTTAAACTAGACAAGCTATGATGAAAGCGTGATATTTTAGTTGATTTCTGAATGATTGTCTTAAGATCAAAGTTCTAAATCATGTATTATTTGTCTAAGGACATGATCATCAAAGAATCATCGAGGACTTGTACATAAGATAAAATTGAGATCTCTGTTTGTTTACGCAAAAGGATACCTTGGATATTTTGATCTTCAATATCATAATACCAAAATCCACTTGCAACATAGAATCTTAAAAAATTGGTATTCACACTCTCATGATTGGCTTCAATCAGTGATAGTCATACCAGAAAAGAGATGGGAAAGCAAAACACAAGAGGTGCAAAAAGTATTCATATCATCATGGTTGAACTAGTGATGGTTGTACTAAAATGGGGATTCCAAAATTGCTCAATGATGATTATAAGCTCCAAATTTTTGAATAATGACAGTTAGTTGCATACATCTTAGATTAAATGCATTTAATGTATTTTGCTTGTCTTAGTTTATGATTGCAAGAGGGAAAAATGACAAAACAAAAGGGGGTGTGGTCAAATCAAAAATCAAAGGATCATCAAAAAACTATATGTGATCGAGTGTGTTGGAAATAAAAAATAAAAAACAAAAGTGCATTTCATTAGTTCACTTGCATTTGTTAGGTTCATTTATTATCATTGCATTACATTGCATTAAATCATTGAAATCATCTTCACTACATTCACTTTAGCTTACATTCATTTAAGTATTTACATTATTTATACCATTAAGCTCATTGCATTTCATCATTTTTAAATCATTGTATTAAATTGCATAAGTCATGTACCATCATTTGCATTAGGTTCATTGCATTAAGTTTCATTGATCTTTATCATTAGAATCATTTAATCACATCAATTGCATTAGGTTGCATTCATCATATTAAGTCCATTAAATTGCATTATGTGGCATTCATACATCCATGTTAAATTCATTAACTGCATTAGATTACATCATTCAAGATTCATTTCATTTAGGACACATCATTCATGGAAAAAGGAAATCATTTCACATCCATTAAGTACATTTACCATTTCATTCATTAAGATCATAATCATAATCATTACATCATTATATCCATTACATCATTGCATTACAATATCATTCATCTATATCACATATAAATGTCTAGGATCATTAATCATCAAGTATCCATATCACATTGCATTCATATACATTATCCATTACAACCACCTAATCCATGTATATATCATTGCATCCATAAAAGGAAAGCATTAATCATTAAAGCTCATTACATTCATCCATCTATTTTATGTCATACATAAGACAACCATTTAAGCATCATAAGAACATATGCATACATATCAAAAATTGCATTTGAAAAGCATAAAACAAAGCATATAGGAGATAGAACCATTTAGATCATGCATATCATGCTGAACATCTGAAAAGAAGATCCAACACATCATGACATCATATATAGTGAAAGCTATAAAAAATGAGAATTAGAGTCTATGGTAATATCATCAAAACATCAACTAAGTATCAAAGTCTATGGAATGATCATAAAATGCAACATCCAGACAATCAAAGTCGATCAAAGTAAATCAAAGTATCAAAGTATCAACATGAACAACCTCAATGAATAAAAAATGATACAATAAAGTCCAATGTCTCAATATCAAAAAAGAAATGAGATCATGTATATCAAATAAACATAAATATATCAAATCATATCTCAACTAGATGAACCACCAACACCATCTCCACCATCAGGACTAGGAGCACTATCTGGAGGATGACTCAAACTCACTTGTAATCCTTGTTGATTCATAGCGGCCAGGAAGGTTTGCATCATCGAACTAAGCTGAGTAACCTGCTATTGCATCAATGAAATCTAAGACTGAAAACATATAACATCTGATGCTAAAGCTGGGGTAGGAGCCTATGCTGTGGGAGACTATGGTGGAGGCATGGAAGAAGATGGAACTGACAAGGATGGAGCAAAACTAGAAGAAGATGGACGTGAAGAAGATGAAGGCATCATAGTAGAAGCAGGTGCCTGAAAAGAGGAAGCCTATGGAATAAATGGAGGTATAACCTACTGAGCAGGAGGACCCTATGCCTGATCAAGCAAAACCTGTGCAACCTCTGCATCAACCTCTCACTATCGCCTAGCCCTATGGTGGCCTAGTCTCACAGCAGGATCCCCAACAACCTGATGGAGTGCTCTATCTACACCACATCTAACTTGATCCACCCTAGGAGGGATAGGAGAAACAATAATCAATGGAATAAGAACTCTACCTGCTCTAACTGCCCAATGAACCCATCATCCACACTATGCTCTAATCCTACCCCCACCTCTCCCACCCTTCATCATCACCGTCATCTCCCCCATCCCTCGCAGCACCACCATCACCATATGATAGCTCATCAATAGCGGGAACTCTCTTAGCAAGATTAGTAAATCTTGAAAATGGGTACCGATGCAACCACTCTGCATAATCCTTTGTAATCTCAACATCCATAATGTTCTCTCTCATAGACCAAGGTAGATATCCAAGGTCACGAATCTATCTAACTGCTATCCCATAATTAACATAGGGACCCCACAATAATCTCTTTGCCTGCACTCGAGCATACATCGCTACTACCTAAGGCATACCCTGTCTGTGCCCATACTGATGCAATACTCTCCTGAAGTAGAAACCCTCAATAATATAAGTGGAATTCCCAATCATCCATCAAGGCAAAAACATATAAGGTAACTCAAAGTCATCCTCGGGCCAAGCCTCACAACCAACATATGGCCTCCAAACCACAACATCCATATCGTCGATGACACGATGCCAATAATCTGGCTTACCCATATGGGTCTAAATCACCATACCCTCATACATCCAGGTGAATGGCCAACTCAGATCTCGCTGTCACGCTATGAGAGGCTGTGTCACTGGGATGTGCTCCCAAGTCCAAAGCTGTAAAAAGATCACTCCTACAGTAAGCGTAGAAGATCGTCTGTAAATAATGGTATGTAGCTCATGATACAACTGAGCTAATACACAAGATCCCCAATCAAATCTCTGAGGATGCACCATCAAGTCCTCAAGGATAGGACCCCATCCAACTGTGAACCCATGACCATGTCGGTCTGGAAGAAGGAACCTACCAATCAGAGTACCTGAGACTGCTGGTAAGACTAGAAAAGAAAGAAACTGGGCCCATTGGATATGATCATCTCCAATAGTCAGATCTAGAAAGACCCACTGACATGCTGACCCATCATAAATGGACTTGTAATAAACCAACTCTCCCCTAGTCGAAAAGTGAAGGATACGATACACATCCTCCGGGGTGATCGTCATCTCACCCATAGGTAAATGGAAGGTGTTATGGTCTGAGTGCCATCGCTCAGCCATAGCAATGATCAAACCCTGATTCACTTAGAATCAAGGTAGAGCTAGAAGGAAGTATAAAACACATAGACTGATATGTCTACGATCAACCACACTTAGGTCCTGGATCATACTCATCGGTAAAGGATAGGAACCACGAACACCTAACAACTTGAGCTCAGCCTGCACAAAGCAAGTTCAATCACATTAGTTTCAAAATCAATTATCATTTGGATTATCCTAAGTCAATAAAAAATTTACAAATATCAAACCACAATCAATTTTCCTGAGTCCATTCAGAGAGGATGGAAAATTCATCATCATCCATCATCTAAATCTAGATTGACGATCCAACATTCAAATTATGACTGATTCATACTAACATCTTACGACTTGCTATAACATCAAGTTCGTTATCTTAACCAAATCATTTGATTGAGGATGTTGAATAGTTTGAAAGTTGACTACAACAATTTGAAATCTTTCCTTGCAGGGTGAAAGCACTATTTTAGGCTTTAAAAGTGTTAAAACGTAAAAGCATTGTTTAAAAGAGTAAATGTGCTACTTAACAACTCAAAAGTGCCACTTGAGGAAAACACGCTAAAAGAATTTGAAAGCGCTATTTTAAAATTCAAAAGTGCTATTCTAATTGGCAAAAGTGAAATCAACAACAAACACGCTATTTGACAAGGCAAAAGCGGTCTAGGGCCAAGAATAGGCATGTAAACACGTTCTGAAATGTAGAAGCACTGGTTAAAAATGCGGAAGCACAACTTGAAGGGTAAAAGTGCTATTTAAATTTGCAAAAGCGCTATTTGGAAAAATAAAAGAAAAAAATGGGAGTTTTATCATGAAAAATTCAAATTTTTTGGAATTAAATGCATAAATTGACAAAACAAAGCACTTTAGGCACTCATAAGAGGTCTGTAGTTTAGTGGCTACTGGAACTGTCGACCACGCTCAAATCTATGCTTGTGAATCAGGATAGACATCGTCAAAAAGTCAAAGGAGGTCAGAGCTAAAAAAGTCAAGAGTAAAAGTAAAAACGGATAGTAAAAAAGACTTTTTACCCCTTTATATAAACTTTTTGACCTAAAAAGGGAATCTTTGATCAGAGGGGGCCCGTGGACCCAAATTTTTCATCAATTCTGCCAAATCAGGGGCATTTATCATCAAACAGACATGAAAACATTATAAAAAATGAAATCAAAATTCATTATAAATTGACCCAATTAACGCAAATTGACTTAAATCATCAAAATTTTTAACCATCTATCAAATTTCATTTCATTTCTGAGGGGGCATACCATCAGATAATCATCATCAGTAGTAACATCATCAAATTAGGAGAACAACCATCAAATCAGAGTGTAATCTTTTATCAAGAAATTTTTTCGCTAATCAATCAAAAGGGGCATCAAACATCGAACCACATGAAATCAGGTATCACATTAGTAATCTAACATCAGATCGACCATCATAACACCAAAATCAAATTAAAACTGCATCAATCCTATCATCAAAATTGTCATTTCATATCTAACATCAAGATCGATCATCGACAGAACCAAGACCTTTTTATTAGTTGGATCAGAACATTCTTTGAATCGACACACTTTGCATGTCAAATCAAAGAGGGGCATTTGTAATCACCAAAAAGTGGACATGATCATTCATGAGATTAATCAAGGAAAATCAAGGCAAAATCCAAGCAATTGAATCAAAATGATTATTTAGCCAATCAAAATTAAAATCAAGTCTTAATTCAATATAATTTAAAATTTAAAGCCAAAAGATCAATTAAGAGCATTTAAATCAAGTGAAATTAAATCAATGTGTAATTAATGGCATAGTTTGAATTAAGCAAATTCAACCCATTCAAGGGGCACACTTGGCTAAATAAATGAATTAAAATCAATTGATTAAATCCTAATTTCTCTCAACACCACATGGGAGGAAAAACCCTCAACCAAAAGGATTTAAGAAAGGAACTCACATGGATCAAGCCAAATTCAATCTCAATCACTCAAATTGAAAGAGCATCTTGTCCACTCATCTTGTCTTCTTGTCCCAATCTTTGAGGACACAATATTTAAATTGTCTTCAAAGGGTGGAACCAAAGACTCAACTCAAGCCTAATCATGATCAACTCTACCACACCCCCCTACCCTTGCCAAATCCTATATAAGCAAGGCTAAATCACTCATAAAACAATCCACAAAATTTGAGAATTGCATCTAACCTCTTGAGAATTATAGCTAGAAAGAAAATTTAGAAGTTAATTGAGCATTTCTATTTGGAATTGAATTAATTAGCTTAGCTTATCACTCATTTCTCATTCTAGGACTGTCATTAATGGAGGCTTGCTGAGAGCTTCACCATTAACACTCTTAGTTAGAGATCGATAGGATGCTTAATTGTGCTTTATTTGCTAAATAGAGTTGCTAATTGTGGTTATTTAGTTTCTATTTGATTTATTGTTCAATACTAATTCCATGAAGGTACAAAATCTAGTACACACCATCAAATCAGAATAAGGATGAGGTGATTGGAAGACTTCCTTTAAGACCACCGAAGTCTTATATGAATGGCTTGTAATGCCATTTGGGCTAAGAAATGCCCCAAGTACAATCATGAGGCTCATGAATGTGATTTTTTGTGATTTCATTGGAAAATTTATTGTTATTTATCTTGATGACATTCTGATTTTTAGTACCAGCAGGGAAGAACATTTGAATCACTTGGAGCAGGTAAGGAGAAGACTTCGTGATCACAAGTTGATCATCAATTTTGAGAAGTGCACATTCATGCAAACAAAACTCACCTTTTTGGGATTTTTCATATCCAAGGGAACTCTAAAAATGGATCCAAGAAAAGTGGAAGTAATTGTGAATTGGCCACCTCCTAAGAACCAAGGTGATGTGAAAATTTTTCATGGTTTCACTACATTCTATAGAAAGTTTATTAAAAAAATTTAGTCATGTGTGTGCTCCAATGTTAGATACAATCAAAGGTGGTAGAAAAAATAAATTTTTTTGGACCAAGGTTGCTGATGATGCCTTTTAATACTTGAAGAATAGGGTAGCACAATATCCTATATTGAATTTACTTGATTTTAAGAAGGTCTTTACTATGGAAACGAATGTAAGTAACTTAGAAATTGGTGTTGTTTTGAGTCAAGAAGGGAAACCTATAGCCTTCTTCTCAGAAAAATTAAATGATGCTAAGAAGAGGTACTCTACTTATGACCTTGAGTTATATGCAGTAGTGCAGGCCCTCAAGAAATGGAGGCACTACCTCCTCCCTAAGGAATTTTTTGTCTACACTGACAACCATTCTTTAAGATTTTTAAATTCCCAAGAGAAGCTTAGTGTGAAACACATCAAGTGGATGGAACAACTGTAGTCCTACACCTTCACAATAAAGCATAAGAAAGGACAAGAAAATAAAGTTGCAGATGCCCTCAGTAGAAGAATGGGTTTAGTGGAAGAAATTTAGTTTTCAATCATGGGAATTGACTCCTTGAAGCACCTCTATGCAGATGATCCAGACTTTGGTGAGGCCTACAAGGTTTTTACTACACTTGCTGATAGGTATCATACTAATTTTACAAAATATTTGATTCAAGATGGAATTTTGTTTAAAGGTGCCCAACTTTGCATTCCAAAATTCTCTATGAGGAAAAACATTATAAAGGAGAAACACTATGGAGGTATGAGTGACCATTTTGGTATAGACAAGACTCTAGACTTACTAAAGAGAAGTTATCATTGGCCTAAGATGATTCATGATGTCAAGAAGTTTGTTCAATCTTGTACAATCTGCCAACAAGAAAAGGGTGTCACCACAAACCAAGGACTATATCAACCCTTACCAATACCTTACAGACCATGGGAGACAATATCAATGGATTTTATTATGGGTTTGCCAAGAACCAAGTAGGGGTTTGATAGTATTTTTGTCATTGTTGACAAGTTTAATTAGAAAGATGGCACACTTTTTCCATTGCAAGAGCACTAATGATGCTTCTCATATTGCCCAAATCTTTTTCAAGGAGGTTGTTAGGCTCCATGGGCTACCAAAGATAGCAGTTTTAGACAGGGATGTTAAGTTCCAAGGGAACTTTTGGAGGACACTCCACAAGAAATTGGGTACAAATCTGACATATAGTTCAACATATCACCCCCAAATAGACAACCAAATAGAAGTGGTGAATAGATCATTGGGAAATCTCTTAAGATGTCTTACAAAGAAACAATCACAAGGTTGGGATGTTATCTTTCCCCAAGCGACATTTTCATTCAATGAATCAATCAGTAGATCTATTGGAAAAACTCCTTTCCAAATAGTTTATGGCTTGCATCGTAAAGGCCCATTAGATCTTGTTGATCTACCTTCAGACTTCAAAGTCAGTGCTCAAGGAGAGGACTTTTCTCAACTCATCTCACAAGTGCAAAAAGAAGTGAAAAAAAAACTAGAACACATCACTCTCAAGTACAAGGCACATGCAGATAAGAAGAGAAGGGAAGTCCATTTTCAAATTGGGGAGAGAGTATGGGATTATCTTAGACCAGAAAGGCTTCCTAAGGGCAGACATACCAAGCTTCATATGAAGAAAGTAGGACCATGTACAATCCTACAAAAAATGGGTGAAAATGCATATGAGATTTCTCTTCCCCCTACACTCTCTATTTCCCATATCTTTAATATTGCTGATCTTACTCTTGTCAAAGGTGATGTAGGTACCTCTGAGATACAAGACATTACTGATAACCATATGGATGACACATATGTTACAAATCTTCCACCTATCCTACCTGTTCAGTTAGACAAGATCCTTGCATCCAAGGAATGGAAGAAGACTAGGAATCAAACCTATTTGAAGTATTTGGTAAAGTGGAAGGGACTTCAAGATATAGATGCCACCTAGATGAGAGTGGATCAGATTGAAGCACATGGTTCCACTTTGGATCTCCTCAACTCAAGTGGGAACTTGAGCTCTAAATCTCATGGGGGGTATGGTATAGGAGCACACCCTCTTACATGAAGATTAAATTTTTCCTTTAGCTCTTGAAGACTTTAATAGCACCCTTGTATCTCAGGGGTTGAGGATATTTGGGGTTTAGGACTTTAGAGTTAGTATATTGTTGTGATCCAATTGTGAGACCTAGTTCCAAGATTTGGCACTTATAAGCCACTTGGTCACCTATGATCAAGGGATCTAATAAGTGATTGTTTATAGGATAGTTTAGTATATTAGATGGTTTTTTAATAATTTTGGTTCCTTTTAGGGACCTAGGTCTTCAGATGAGTGATGTTTCTCATTAGAAGCAAAACTTGCCAATGTTGCTTACAACAACTTTGCTTATAATTGACAACATTTCAAAAGTTGAATGTAACTCTTTCCCCAATAGTTAAGAGGTTTGAGAAACTATTGTAAACCATTGGGGATTGCCTTCATAGCCCTATTAGGCATGTGGAAGGCCACATGATGTATTATGGCTTTTGAATCAATAAGAAATAACCCATTTTCTTGCATTTTGACTGTTATAGAGAATTGTACAGGCATGTATGGCTTCTGATCTGCACAAAACTAACCTGATTGAATTCCCACTTGTCTTAAATTTCTAATGCACTTTTTTTGGTGAAGATATCTACCCTATAACTCAAGTTATCATTCTTTTTATCTCCGCAACTCTGGTCTTGACTCCATTTCCAAGGTTTCACATTATTTTTCCATTTTCAGGCATTTCCACCATGAGAATTTGACAATCTCAGGTGGAATACTCCTTTTTAATATTCATTTTACTGCAAGTGGTTTGTGTGTTCATGTAGGGAGATGGTAGTTTGATCGAGCCCTAGGTGTATATCTCCATGTATGCACCATTATGAACATACACACCAGTGTATAACTTCCATATAACTTAGAACCAAGGCCTCAAATCAAGAATTTGATGTTGTTTTGACATCCCCTAGATGTCCCAATTGGTTTCAGAGAGAGAAACTTGTAGGAGCTAGTACTTCCTTCACATTTGGAGACCTAATTAGCCCTTTGATCCTGTACTAAATCATCAAATATTCTTTTTGGTCTAACCCTTCAGACCTTGGTGCTTCTGGTCTAGACTTGTCTTCAAAAAGGGTATTTGATTTTGTGGTTGAATCTTCAAGTCATTTGGGGATTTTTTGAGTTATATTATTTGTTCTACCTAAATAGGGCTACTAGGACATTGGTAGGCTAGAACAACAAATGCTATCTAACTTTATAATCAGTCTAATTGAGTGCATGGGCCAAGTTCAAATTGATCCTTCTTTCATATGTAAGAACCCCACTAGTCCTTGTAATGGTCTATGAGCGTCATAACCAACTATGCATCAAACTTTGGAACTTGAATCTTAGTGACCCCCACCATGGTTGGTTCATTCCTCCTTGCATGCAACTTGGAGGTTCAAGGGGTGTTATTATTGTATTTTTTGGTAACTTATGAAGATGTGAGAGTCAAGGCATGATACTCTTCATAGAGAGTTGGGATATTTAGTCATTGGATCTAGATTACCCTTGACACTTGCATCATAATTATTTTGCCAAGCATATTGCGTACACCCTTGGAGGTGGCCAACATTCCATGATCTGAAGAATTTATTCCCTAACTATATCTAATCTATTTTGCACATTTTTTTACCTCTTGTTTTTGTCTAGCAATTTCTCATTTTAGTTCATTTTTCTCCATCTCCCACATTGCCTTTTGATATTGCATTTGATTATAGTAATCAATGTAGATAGTTTGAAGGGTTACCTTTTGTTTCTCTTCAGATGGGCATTGCTCTGCTTCTTTCTCCCCTTGATCCTCTTCAAAAAATTCCATTTGATCAATATTCTATTCAATAGTGGCACTTAGGGAATCATCCCTTTAAAATTCTTCCTGATGAAGAGGCTGATTATTTCTTCCCATTTGTTTTGTCTCCTTTGAATAAGTGGTCATAGGATCTTCCCTCATCCCTTCCTAAAATTCTCAAGGTGGACTATCTTTTCTTGCTTCCTCTAATAATGGTTCCTCTGGTAATGGGTTCTCTATAGGAACTTTATGAATATTTTCATGACCAGTCCTTGCAGGTGTGTCTGACATTCTTGACTATCTAGTGTGAAAAAAGACACTTATTCTTGGTGGAGCCTCCATCAAGGCCACATGATGCTTTTGCGAGGATCTTTTCTTTTTGGTAGAGGTGGTTGTAGGAAACACAGGAGTATCATCTTCATTCCTCTTCTTTGAACCTGAAGAATGGGGTTCAAGAGTTATTTTTACTTCCTCTTCAAAGACATCTTCTAATAGTTTCCCTTTTCCCTTGTCTATATGTTGGGTGCTTTGTTCTTCAATATGAGTCTGGGAGGCCGCAAAAGTCTCTATTTTTCCTTCCTCCATACTATGGTTTGGATCTTTAGATGCACTAATTTCTTGTTCTTCTCATGAAGAAGAAGGGTTTGGAGAAGAGGCATCCCAAATTGAAGATGTGGTTGTTTCTGTGGCAACATTTTCCTCAGGGACATTCCCCTGTTATTCTTGAATTACCTGATTAGGTGCCTCACAATTCAATTGCACGTGACGTGCTATAACAAATTCATCCCAACTCATGGGCGATGCATCTCGTAGAGACCTTTCTACTAGGATTTTAATTAACCTATGGTGGTTTGTGGCATTTTGTCATCCCTTCTTTACTTCCTCAAAACTCAAATTCAACAAGAAATATAGAAAATTTGGAACATTCATAAGACGTCCATGCTGAAAATGGCTTAGTAATTTAAAATGGACTACATTCAAGAAGGAAAACTGTCCTTCACAGGTTAAATACCTGATGATATGAACTGCCAACTGTGGGTATTCACTTGGAAGAGAAAGTATCTTCTCACCTTGCTTTCTTGCCTCCAAATTTGAGTTTGTAGGTAGAGTGAATTCTTCTCGAGCCATCCTTGCATCATGCCTGTGAGGAAATGCTTCACCAACAACAAGAAGCCCTGATAATTCTACAATCCTGGCTTCAATGGCATCAATTCTCAAGCCCTTAACTTAGGCTAATCCATTGTTTATATTTTTGAGGAACTCCAACGTTATTGCTTCATCATATCTGTTCAACCGTATAAAATAAGTGAACCACCCTACATTATTAAATGTTTTCACACTCTTCTGGTCCTGTAACAAGGACAAGTGATCTTCTGGCTCATGTTTGATAGGGTGCCCTCCCATTATGTAGATGCAAAAAATCCCAACCCTGATAATACGAATCCTCTGAATACCAAATATTTTTCAAAATAATCTTGTCCTTAAATCACTAGTCTAATTTTTTAAGCTCCATTCTATTGTAGCTGAATCGAATTTCCTCTGTTGCTAAGGCTTTTTTCTACAGAGTTCTTGCTAAGAATAATGATCGAGGGTGGCTTAAAAAAAAGTGTTGGAAAGAAAGGTTCACATGCAAGGATTGTCACATTAGTTTTCTAGGATGACTATGGACTAATGAAAAAGTACATGTTTAAAGAATAATGGTAGGAGCGAGAAAGGGTCATTAATGACAATACAACTTAACAGACTGCCCCCTATGAAAAAAGTGGCAGGTGTCATCACATGGATGCTTGAAAAATACGATGATGCTTGAATAAATGTTATGTTAATTACAACTTAATCCATAATCATGCAAAAAAAAAGTAAGCCTTTAAAATAATGCATGCGTTTGTGTACCTAGGATTTAATTATCAATGAATGCCTAAATTCAAAAAGATTTGATGACGTAGGCCGAGAAAAGTTGAGCCACAGAGTAATGATGATGTGGATGGATGAGTGAGATGGAAGAGAGAAAAGGTGATGTGACATGATATGATATTTTTTTTTGTTTGGTTATTTTTTTAGTTTTTTATGGATGAGAATGGTCTCCATGGGTAAAGAAAACTTTATTACGAATGCTTGCATTGTTAAAGAGATGAACGGAGCGGAAGACTACCCCATTCGGCTATAGGAAAGACTTCGGCTATAGGAGGTTAATCAACTATAAGGGGATCATTATCTTTAGGAGGATTATTAGCTATAAGAGGTCTAGTGGCAATAGGAGAAATCTCAAACTGCCACAGGAACTCAGCCTTTGTGGTTGGTTTATGGTACAGATGGAGTCTGTGTCCATTTTCCAATAACTTGAAATGCATAGGATCGATTGTAGACAATTGAACTGCACCATTAGAAAAAATTTGTTCTATCTCATATGGACCTAGCCATCATGTAGTGATCTTACCTTGAGTTTCTTGAAATTGTGAATCATAAAGGAGTGCCCAGTCGCAAGGAACAAACCTTATGTTTTGAATGTGTGAATTGTGCCACTTCTTTTGTTGTAACTTTACCATCTCTATTTGCTGCATGGCTACTTTTCTCATTTCATCCAGGTTATTGAGTTGTAGGATCCTATCACGTTGGGCTTCAGGAAGATCTTAGTTAAGCTGTAATGTCCTACATAATGTTTTATGTTCAAATTCGATGGGCATCATAGCAGAATTTCCATACACCAACTCAAAATGTGTGAATTTGGTTGTTGTTTTCCACATTGTCCTATATGCCCAAACAACTTCTTGTAACTGGCTACTCCAATCCTTTTTGTGGACTTGTACTATTTTAGTCAAGATTGCCTCAATCTCCCTGCTAGTGATCTCTGCTTGACCATTCACTTAGGGATGATATGGGTTGGATTTTCTATGGTGAATGTTGTATTCATTTATCAAGGTAGTGATCAAAGTTGAGGTGAACTGAGCACCCTGATCTGTTACTAGTTCTCAAGCTACACCATACCTTGTAAAAATATCCTTGTACAAGATCTCAACAACTTTTTTTTTGTCTTTGGCATGTTTCATAGCTTGGACTTCTACCCACTTTGTCACATAATCTGTACAAACCAGGATATAGGAGTTGGCATTGGATGGTGGATTGATGGGTCCTACAAAATCCAATCCCCATTTATCAAATGGAGTAACTACCACTTGAAGGAAGAGAGGCATTCCGTCTGGATTTGTTGGCCTGCCCATCTGTTGGCATCTATCACACTTCCTTGTATAGTTGGCTGCATCCTTATGCAGTGTTGGCTAGTAGTAACCAATGGTTATAACCTTCATTGTTGTTCGTTTGGATGCAAAATGTTCTCCATAGGGTTCATCATGATAGGTATGTAAGATGTCATAGGTTTCATCTTCTCTTACACATCTCCTCATAATCTAATCAAGTCTGGTATAAAATAGACAATTGGAAATCCATGAGAAATTGAAGGTTTTCTCTATTAAAAGCCTCTTTTCTTTTGGTGAGAAGTGTGGAGGTAACTACTGAGAGACTAAGTAGTTGGAAATGTTAGCATAGTAAGGGGTATTGGATAAAATGGAAACATGTGATCAACAGGAAAGCTTCCATCAATTGTTAGGAATGGGAACACTGAGAGAGGGGCGAGGGGGTGAATCAGTGTTCACTATATTTTATCTTTTCCCTTAATCTTTAAACTGAACTTAAATGCTTAAGTACTGAAATGAACATACACATAAACATGAAACATGAAATCAACACATAACACCAATATGGTTACGGGGAAACCCAAATAGGTAAAAACCCCGGTGGGAATTGACACCCACTAATATTCTGTACTAGTGTTTTATGATCCTTGTTAGAAGATCCTTAACCCTGTTAGGAGTTTCTTTACAAAGTATTAAGTACAGTAGATCTTGTCAAGGGTTAGACCCTGTTAGGAGTCTTTTACAATAGTCCCTATTAGGGGAGTGGATGCACTGTCCTAGAGCTCACTACTCAAGTGATAAAGGCTACAACCTTTTGATCTCAGATACACACTATATCTGCTGGATGAACTGTCACTGTGACACTACTTGTCTGATCAGTTCCTTTGATGTGCTGATGCTTTGATCTCTTGCAAAGCTCTAATACATCTTATATATTCTTCACATACTTCTGATCTTCTTATCACAACTCTATATCAACTTCCACACAAATTACAATGGGTACATCTCATATTTATATGCACACACAAAACAAATAACTAGGTCGGCCCTTTAACCGATTACATACAATGCTTCCAATTGAATTGGCTCAAGCATGTTTACAAAAAAACATATTTATATGTTGGAAACCTAATTACAATAGGTGCATAGCCTTTACAACATTATAATATAACCACAAATCAAAATGCTAATACTCGGCTGCTTACTCTGTTCTTCTCTGGCACACACTGGCTGTGTAACTTCAACTGTCTATAACTTTGGCATAATTGCATATCTAATCATGCACTCATAGAATAAGCATGAATATAATCTAACCAACTTATCTTCTAGGGCACACACCATAACTCAGTCGTACACACATGTGTTGATGCTATGAGCTTCAGGTACTCTGTACACTGTCCAGTCTTCAACACTTAACCGATTTTTGATCTTCTCATAAGTGTGCTGAATCCAAACTACTATATGAATTTGTTGCCATAATGAAAACACTATAAATAGTATAGCCAACTTTCCAACAATATCCCCCTTTTTCATTGATGGCAACAAAGGAATATGACCAAGTTGCTAACTGTTCCTTAATACAAAAAACTTTTGTCTTATATCTCCCTTATACATAACTTTCTATCTTATATCTCCTTATACATATATATACCATATTCTATACATACTCCCCCTTTGAAATTAATGAAAAAGGTGCTTCAAAACTATATATATGATTACGTACTATGATAAAACATCTAGATATGCTATCTATAGGTTTTGGATCTCCTTCTAAAATGTGATCAGTGAATTCACAATCTGGAGATGGGTGCATAATGCATATTGTATCTTCTCCATCTTCTCCAAATCTTTGCTAGGAACTTGATCATATGTCACCATGGTGGCATCAATCTCCTTGATATTCTGATTGAGTATGTCTAATGAGGGCGCAAGAGCATTCCTTAGCTGAGTCTGCCTAGCCCTTATCTTGGTCATCTCTTTTTTTGCCTTCTCAATCTTATCTATCTGTCCTTAGTAGACATTATTACACATGTTCACATCAACAGATGGATCTTCCACTAATTTCCTTATGCTATCTATCATGGCTTCTACCTCTTGAATCTTCTTGTATAGATCACCAGTTAACTTGTCCTGGTTCATACAATCAACAATGATCTTTCTGCCCTTTGCTGCAAACTCCTTCAAGGATGCTTGACCAGTCTTTAGTGAGCTTAGGTCAAGTGCAAAATTGCTTTCTAATTCACTAAGCCTCTTCTTCAAATACTTCTCTTCTACAACTAGGGATGCAGATTCTTCTAGGCTAGAGAAATTACTCTTGAACTGAGAAATGACTGCACTCACATCATCAATAAAGTGTACCTTAGACACTTTCTTGTCTGCTGGTAACAAGCTATTTAGGATGTTCACTAACTCTACAAGGAGGGGATTCCTCATCACTTGTTTCTCCTTGGCCTTCTCCATAGCTAAGATGATGAACTTAATCAGGTCTTCTTCTCCCCATGAATCCAAACAGGTTGTGTCAGGTGTCAAACTTGACAACAATGCTGCTAAGGGAAGTGGAGTGATATGATTACTATCCATAACTTCCTCTTTTACCTTGATGACTTTAGATGATGGTTCATTTCTCTCTACTTCTTTTTCTATTTGTATTTATTTTCCTTCTTCTTTCTTTTCTTCCATGTTTTCTTCTTCTTTCTTTTTATCTGATATATCCTCAATCAATATTTCTTCTTGATTGGGAGTGAAGTTATCACATAGAGTCTCAACCTCTTGAGTACTCACAAATGCCTCTTCAAATTTTTCCAACTTAGTATTAGTGGTCTCCATGACTATCTCTACATTATTAATGATAATGGTGCTATCCTTTATTGACTCTGTCATGGGTGCAGACTGTACACACTAAAATATGCACTTCTATGAACCATTACTTGCAAGGTTGCTCAAGAGTGAGGCCTCACAAAGCGGCTCATAGCTCTCTATGCATGGAGTTGCAAGGGACTATGAGTTTTGCTCTCAGCTAGAGCTACAAGAAGGTGACCTTGCTAGTCAACCACACAATGAGAGATTCAAATGAAGACAAGGGCAACAATGCCAATATCCCCAAGAATCTAAATGGAAATGCAATGCAAACTATATGAGAATGCAAATCTAAGCTAAATGATAACAATGCAATGCTTGAAAAGAAATCTAATCTATGAAAGGAAATAGCAATGGATTACAAATCCTTCCTATTTAGACTATGTGAGATTGCATAAAAGGAAATCTACTCTAAGAATGTCATGATTATGCAACTATCAAAGCAAACTAAATGAAATGCAACAACAAGGTCTTCAAAGCTTGGATGCAAGGATGTCTTCAAAGGGCTCCAAAACCTGCAGCATAACAATAGCATAAAAATGTGGGTATCCAAATGAAGGAGAGAGCTCTCCTTTTATAAGAAATGCAAAGGAATGGACCATGGAGATTAAGAGGCAAAAGATCTTAATCAGCGGTGGAGCTTGAAAGAGGAGCAATCCATGTGCACAAGTATCCTCCAATGAGAGTGAAGTGTTGACTTTTGAGCCTCATGTGAGACAAAAAGTGCTTTTCTCCTTTTTATAAAATAGGAATAATGCTTTATTTGTGCAACTTAGGATAAGAGGAAAGTGGGGGCTTTTTATTTAATTAAAAGGGGAGGAAATATTCCTTTTAATCAAATAAAGACTTAGGATAAATGGTTAGCCCAAGGATAAAAATCCAATATATGATCGAAATTAGGATTTGATCAAGAAATTGATATTGTTGACAATATTGATAAATGATCAAAATGATTCAGGATTGATAAATCAAATAAATGGGGCCCAAAGTCTAGGCGACCATTTTAGGGTGCATACATTTGCCCCTCTTTGACTAATGTGTGATCGATTTGGGAACACATGCAGTCAAAGAAGAATTGAAATGTGAGATCGATTTGGGATCACAAAACAACTCAGATATGAGGTCGATTCGGGATCACATCCGGACAAAACATGAACAATAGCTTAGACCAACACCGTCGCTGCTAGGTGCAAATCAAGCTTTAGACAAAACTATCACCGTCGCTGCTAGGCAATAATCAATGTCTAAAAATGAGAGATAAGAATCTCAAGTTTTGAGAAAAAGCTCACAAAAGATGTCTGAATCAGGAAAATCAAGAGAATTAAGGATGAGAATCCCATAAATACTGCCCCCTCGGAATCGAAATCGAAATCTGGTAGAGGAGAGACAGAAAATTGATAAAGATTTGACCAAATCATAATGAAATCATAATCGAATGTAAATGATAACAGGATAACCATTAGGCAATGAAACATGCCCCAGCGATGAGCTAGAAGAAAAGAGATAGGGCGAATGAAAGACTAGAAAATTGAGAGACATGAAAAGGAAGAAATTCCACCGAAAATCAAATTATGCCTCAAAAGGTCAATCAACTGCGCAGAAGGGGGGAAAGAATTTGAAATGCGATTTTGACTATGAAGATGACCTCGGATTTCGATTTCGAGTCCGAAAATGGATCCAGGACGTCGAAATTAGCTAGGGGTGCAATTTTCGCGTAATTCCGAGGTGTTTTGAAAATTAGGTCAAAAAGTCAAAATGCTATAAAAGGGGTCAAAATGTCATTTTCAAAAATCATTTGTCTTTTAGTGATTTGAGAATTTCAGAGCTTTAGAGAGAGAAAATGGCTCAGCAAGCAGGAGTTCCCGTCCACAGGCATCGATTCGAGCGCGCCCGGTTGCATAACCGGCCACCACACTATCCTGCCCCGGTATGTTTTCGAAAAACTTGAACTTTTTGATCATTTCTAGCATTTAATAGCTTTTTTAGCACATTTTTTTCAAATTTTAAATTTCAAAATTTTTTGTTGTGCGAAATATCGCGCGATACTTTAGAAGTATCGCGCGCTTTGGGGAGAAGTATCGCGCGATACTTCGCGCGCCCCAAAAGTATCGCACGCTTTGGGCATCAGTATCGCACGATACTGGGCGAAAGATCGCGCGATAGAGGGCGAAGTATCGCCCGACATAAGGTTTATCGCCCTACTATAGGGAGAAGTATCGCACGATACTTCTCTGAAAAAGAATATCGCCCAGTTGAAAATTTTGATATTTAATGCATTTTTTGGAGCAAAAATGACATGGGTCTAGACAATGTTACGTTTTTAAGATGTTTTATACTGAATTTTTGGACATCCATCATGATATGTACTAACAACGGGTTTGGTTTTTGGCTTGCAGGAGGTTTTTCCGGCGCTCATCATCAGAGCGCCGAAGGTGACAAGATTACGGTGTGTCCGAGATCTGGATGATCCGGGCAATGCCGATATCAGGGCTATGGGATTCCGGTATCTGCTGAGATACTCATATATCCGAGCAGACCATGGGTTGTTGACTGCTCTTGCCGAGAGATGGCATAGTGAGCACAACACCTTCCATCTACCTACTGGAGAGGCATCGATCACCTTAGAGGACGTCTATAGGATCCTCCGAGTTCCATGCCACGGAGAGCCTGTAAGTATAATCATGTTTTGAGATATAATCATAAATGTAATGTTTCCATGAGATGAAAACTAACATGATTTATGTGTTTGTCACAGGTGTACTATGATCAGGACGTCACTGAGGGGCGCCGATTGATTCAGGAGATGTTTCAGGATGTGACCATCCTAGACATGCATGTCAGCTGGGAGCGACTGCTTGATGACTTCGGCAGAGATTATCCGGTGCCATGCATTGTGGCATCTATCATTTCACAGATCCTGATGACTGATCGCAGTCAGAAGGGATTCCCGCTCGGATGGGGCAGGCTACTGGTGGATTTGGTAGGCAGGCCTCGTCAGATGGCATGGGGGCCTGCGATCTTAGCAGAGATGTATCATGAGCTGCATGAGATTGTCTACAGGGACGGTCGGACATGGGCGTGTGGTGCCATCCTGGCACAGGTATGGGCATGGGAGCACATTGCTGTAGTGCGTCCCAGGATTCAGTCGAGGGAGAGGAGGTACCCATTCATCTACAGGTACATCGGGTTTATATCACATGCCCATTCAGGGGATGTGACCTACTATCGGCGGATTTTGGATGAGATAGCCTCATTCACATGGAGGCCATACAGGGATGTGGAGGGATGGAGTGATGCAGATGAGGAGCTCAGTTATATGCTATGCAGTCGGCCACTGGTAGGTCGACATGCAGATATCACAGAGAGGTTTTGCATCAGTCGGGTGTGGCGGCAGTTCGGGAGGCAGCAGCGAGTCTCGACAGAGACTACTACCTATGCCAGAGCCAGAGACGAGGAGGGACATGGGTGGCTACCCATGCTGGACTATCAGCAGGCTGTCGCAGAGACAGTGAGTATCAGGAGCGAGCCCTGGGAGTATTTCCCAGATGTGGCAGACGCAGGGGCTGATGGAGCCTACAGAGCAGAGCGGCGGAGGGTACCATTCCCTCGATTTACCGTACCAGATGCTCAGGTGCCAGCGCCAGGAGGAGAGGGAGGAGATGGAGGGGACGGAGGGGACGGAGGAGAGGAGGGAGGAGATGGAGGAGATGGAGGAGATGGCGGGAGGGGGAGAGGGAGGAGGATGGAGAGAGGAGAGGGGTCGGGATCAGGTGGCCGGAAACGGTCACGGGGACAGAGATCAGGCACTCCTGAGGAGGAGGCGAGACCAGCTCGCCGGCAGGCAGAGGTACAGCAGGAGCAGCCTGCGGGGGGAGAGGACCTGAGAGCCCAGATACAGGCTCGGGAGGCAGAGATACAGCAGCTGCGGACCACCATAGCTGTGAGAGATCAGCAGCTCCTGGATCTGAGGGCAGAGCGAGATCAGCAGATAGCTGATCTTAGAGCAGAGATAGCACACCGTGAGGCGATGGCACAGACCGAGGCACTGGAGCTCCGACGGGAGTCAACGAGGGCTGCCTACTATCACGGATTATATCTGCAGGCCGTCCCAGAGGGTGAGAGAGCACCATCATACTCTCAGCGGGCAGGGGTATCGGACGTGGCTTTTGATAGGAGAGCTATGCCTCCTCCACCACCACGAGCTCCTCACGAGGGTGGTAGCGAGTCTTAGGATTAGGTTTTAGGTTGTTTGGACATATTTTGAGACTTTTGATCCAGATTTTTGGGATCTCATATTGTATATTCATGACATTTATTGATTTATGAGATTACTGGATGTTCGGTATATCATGTGTATTTGTCTCACTTATGATGGATGTATCAGTTTATGTATATTGTCTTGTCATTTTGCTCAAAATGCTTATGTATGTGCTTATGTATGTTCTCTCTCATAGTTGTATGTTTAATTCTCATATGTATGATGTAGACTTATGTTTCTTGAAAATGACAGTTTTGATATAGATATGATGATGTGATTAACCCCTTGTGATGAAAAGGAACAGGTTCGAGATGAAAAAGACAAGGATCGAAAGACATGATCAAGAATAAGAGAAGGTGAGCGCAGTTGATTAACAAGTCCATGTAGGATGAGAAGGAGAGCTCTCTCCATGTGCAAGATGCAAGACTAGACTAACATGAACCTAAAAATGCAAGCTACTATGAAAGTGGTTGACTTGCAAGGTCACAACGCTTATAGACATCTAATTATCATCATCGAGCGTTATTGGTAGCGTCGTAAGATCATACAATGCACACTAGCATAACTATGTGGATATGAATATGATCTTTATCAAATAGAAATGTGGAAATCTTACCTAGGCATCAAAGACATATAGGTCAAGATGACTAATGCAGTGAGATCACCTAAGTTTGGTATAGCGAGATTATGCTTGTATCAAGACACATGAAAGTCAGGATAGCTAGAAGCATGCACTCGCAAAACAGTCAAGGATAATACCTTGTCAATCCATAGTGTCAAGTAGGACCAGCATAAATGCTCATGACAGTTAGAATCAACAAAATATACCCACAAGCAGATAAAGAAAGAAAACATGTTCTCATTCCCTCAGTCTTCTAGCTATGCATCATTGAAAAACTTCTCAGGGAGAGATCACTCATCAAAGAAATCCTCATAGACAGCACACAAAGAAAAATAAAGTCATCATATCGCCAGCGAGTTGATTGTTTAAGTGCGTGTGTGTTGGTCATAGAGTCAAATTTTGAGTATCTTATCTGCAAATGGGAAATATCGCATCATACTGTGGACTATTGGGTAAGATATTTGATAAGTGTTAAGAAACACTCGACGCAAGGGTAGTGTTGAAAAACACTGTTTGGGGTGGTGTTGAAAAATACCTATTGTGGAATGCCCCAAGAGACAAACGCACCAAAAGGACCTATGCGAACAGTTATGCCCCCTAGACAAAGACAAAGACCAATTCCAGACTAGGCCAAATAAGGTCAAGGCATGATGGGAAGTGGTTAAGTGTCGAGGACGCATGCTAACAAATAGGGGTGCAAAGGCCTCAAGTAGCGCCTGTTTCCAGGTTTTCACCACTTGGAATCATTTTTTTATTTTTTTGTATTTTTTTATTTTTTGTATTTTTTCAGGACATTTTATGCTTTTTAGGATTTTTTCAGCATCATATATCAATTTTTTTGGAATTTTTTCAGGACCAATAAGATATATACAAAAGGTGCCCCCAGACAGAATGGGCATCAAGGATAGAACTTCTTAAGGTGCACAATGTTGATGGGATCAGGGAGCTGTTCTCCATCAGGATCTGATAGTAAATACGCACCAGTACCAAAAGCAGCTGTGATGACATATGGTCCAAGCCAGTTAGGTTCAAACTTGCCCTTTTGCTCTCTGTTTTGCTGGTTCTTAGGGTTTTCTCGTAAAACAAGATCACCTATTTGAAATTCTCTAGGGCGAACCTTCTTGTTGAATGCCTTGGACATACACTTCTGATATGCTCTCATATGATCAAAGGAAGCCTTACGCTTCTCATCTAGGAGTTCTAGTTCCTGCAACCTCATGGCACGGTAATCCTCATCTGTAATCAAACCTTTGAGTGAGACTCTGAGGGATGGTATCTCGACTTCTAAAGGCAATATTGCTTCAGCGCCATAGGTGAGAGAGAAAGGAGTGGCTCCTGTAGGTGTGCGAATACTTGTTCGGTAAGCCCATAGTGCTGGATTGATTTGTAAGTGCCAATCCCTACCATTCTTGTGTACCGTTCTATGAAGAATCTTAAGAATGGTTTTGTTAGAAGCTTCGGCCTGTCCGTTTCCTTGTGGGAAATATATGGAGGACCAATGTTGCTTGATTTTAAACTTTTTGCATAGGTGCTTTAGGTCTTTATTCTTAAATTGACCTCCATTGTCAGTAATGATCTCAGAAGGCACTCCAAATCGGCAAATGATATGGTTCAAGATGAACAAAGAAATGGTCCTTCCTGAAGCAACAGAAAGTGGTACAGCCTCCACCCATTTTGTGAAGTAGTCAGTGGCAGTAATGATGAACTTGTGTCCACCTGATGAGTTGGGGTGAATTTGCCCAACCAGATCAAAGGCCCAGCGCTGAAATGGCCAATGAGAAATAGAAGGGATTAGTTCCCTACCTGGAGCATGAATCAGGTTGCCGTGTTTCTGACATTTTTCACATGACTTAGCAAAGGTGACTGCATCTATCTGCATTGTGGGCCAATAATATCCCGCCCTAAGCAACCTTCGGGCCATGGCAAGACCATTAGAATGCCCACCACAAATGCCCTCGTGGATGTCAGCTAACGCTTGGTTGGATTCCTCCTTTTCCAAGCACCTAAGGAGTGTCCCATCTAAACCCCTTCTATATAAGTCACCAGAGATGAGGGTGTGGCGAGAGGCGTTACGGATGAGGTTTCGGCGTTCGGAGCGGGTGAATGTGTCAGGGATGATGCCATCACGAAGATATGAATAGATAGCACCATATCGGGAGGACTCGTGTGTGATAATGGCACAAATGACACGGCTTTCAGATGAGTCAAAGATGGGATGGTGTAGCTCTTCCACCAGGAATTCAAATCTGGATTCATGTGTCTCCAACTGAAGAAGTGAAGCCAATGTGGCCATGGCGTCTGCAGCTTTGTTCTCTATCCTAGGGATTTGTTGAAACGTCACAAAGGTGAAATAGCGTTTCAAAGAATCAACCATCTTTTTATAAGGTATCAATTTGTCATCTTTGGTTTGATACTCTTCATTGACTTGGTTGATGATTAGCTGAGAATCCCCAAAGACATGTAATTCTGTGATATTCCATTCTATAGCCATTTTCAAGCCATTAGTTAAAGCTTCATATTCTGCAATATTATTGGTACATGGGAACAATAGTTTATAAGACTTTGGAATGTTGTACCCATGTGGAGAAACAAATAACACTCCGGCACCTGATCCATTTTGCATGCGGGAGCCATCAAAGAACATTGTCCAAGTGCGAGTAGTGGTATATAAGATGTGTTCATCTGGGAATTCCACTTGGACAGGCATACTATCCTGGATTGGAAAATCAGCTAATTGGTCAGCAATAGCTTGCCCTTTTATTGCCTTCCTTTCAACGTACTCTATGTCAAATTCAGTGAGGACCATCATCCATTTAGCAAGTCTACCCGTCAGGGTAGCCTTACCAAGCAAATATTTAAGGGGATCAATTTTGGCAATCAAATGTATGGTATGAGCAAGCATGTAGTGGCGCAACTTTTGAGAAGCAAACACCACCGCGAGACAAGACTTCTCAATATTATTGTAATTGATCTCATAAGAGACTAGAGTACGGCTGATATAGTAGATGGCCCGTTCTTTCCCAGTATCATCTGTTTGAGCCAATAATGCCCCCAGGGAAGTGTCTGTAGCTGAGATATATAGAAGCAATGGTTTCCCTGGAATAGGAGGCATTAAGATCGGAGGATTAGCCAAGTATTGTTTGATCTGATCTAGGCTCTTTTGACAATCCTCGTTCCAAGCACAAGAAGCACCCTTATGCAATGTCTTGTTGAAGGGTTGCGCTCTATCTGCAAGCTGAGAAATAAACCTCCTAATTGATTGAAGACGTCCTTGAAGACTTCTCATTTGGCTGATATTTCGAGGAGGTGGCATATCTAGGATTGCTTGGACCTTTTCGGGATCAACCTCGATACCTTTTGCTGATATTATGAATCCTAAAAGTTTGCCTGAGGTGACGCCAAATGCGCACTTCTTTGGATTCAATCTGAGTTGAAATTGTTCCATACGATCTAGAATTACTTCCAGATCATTGAGGTGTGTGCCCCTTTTTCTTGATTTTGCCAGGGTATCATCCACATAATCTTCCATATTTTTGTGCATCATATCATGAAAGATAGTTGTCATAGCTCTTTGGTAGGTTGCTCCTGCATTCTTTAACCCGAATGGCATGACGTTCCAACAGTAGGTTCCCCATGCGCATGTAAAGGCTATTTTCTCTTGGTCTTCAGGAGCTATTTTGATTTGATTATACCCTGAGAAACCATCCATTAGTGAATATATGTCATAGCCCGCCGTCATGTCCACTATCATGTCAATGTTTGGAAGTGGAAAGTCATCCTTTGGGCATGCTTTGTTTAGATCTCTAAAATTTGTGCAGACACGAATGGACCTATCATGTTTGGAGACCGGTACTATGTTTGAGATCCATTCTGCATAATCGATGGCTCTAATAAATCCAGCTTTCAAAAGCTTTTCTAATTCTCCTTTGACAAGTAGGGCTATATGTGGATGCATTTTTCTTAGTCTTTGTTTGACTGGCTTGACTCCTGGAGCTATAGATAAGTGATGCATTATGAGATTTGTGTCAAGCCCTGGCATGTCTGAGTAGGTCCATGCAAAATTAATTTTTTTTTTTCTGTAAAAACTGTACATATGCCTTGGTCTCTTCCTCTGATAAAGACTGAGCAAGATGGACTATCCGAGGATTTTCTTCTGTGTTTAGATTGACCGGCTTCGTTGGTTCAATCAAGATTGATGATCTATCCTGGAAATAACTCGGCAAGTTATTAAGTACCCCATCCTTAGGTGCCTCAAAGAGGTTTTCACCTTTGGATGCGTCATTTCTTTTTACTATTTTTGGTTCTGACACCGCCACAAAGTGGTTTTCGCCATCAGACCTATTTTTCTTTTTCTCTTTTGTTTTGAGACTGAGGTACTTAATATCAGGCTCCGTCATGCTGGTTGTTGGTTCACTGGTGGAAGAAGCCACGGGTTCGAGAGCATTCAGATAGCAAGCAATTTCGTAATCGTTGCGAAATGTGAGGAATGTGGGCTCATGGTGGCACTGGGGCCAGTCAATCAGGTCAAAGTGGACAAGGGGCAAATCAATGGTAGGTTCGATGTTATGAATGTAAAAGGTGTCATCTCTGGTGACCATATAATCGGAGCTCGTCAAGTCTTCTCCTAAGATACCTGAATTGGGGCTCATCCTATCAAACGAAGCGTCGTCTACTAAGGCGATTTGAGGAGGGCAATCCTCTAGTCTGACACTAGGATCGTTAGTTGCATCGGGTTGGGTACTATAGGCATGAATAATATCCACATCTAGATCAATTGTTGCATCTGAAAGCGAATCCCATTCATATTCATGGGAGTCTGTCTCTGAGTCGTCATTTAGGCCTCGTGATGTAGAAGCCTCAAGGTTAGGGAGGGTTTCTCCCTTTCTAGTATTGGTACTATCCGTCGCAGCTAGGACAGTAACATTTTCCTTTGTCGATCTAGAAGTCACATAATCACTATCCGTCGCAGCTGGGATAGTAGGATTATTAAGCATCAAATCTGTGGAATCTCCCCAAAGGAGATTCGTGGAGGGCACCCCATCATCAGACACATCTTGTTGATTGGAGAGATCGGGCGTATAATCTGTATCACTGTCGCTGTCCGTTGCAACTGGGACAGGGATACCTTTCTTCTTCTTGTTCTCAAAACCTAAGCCGATCGTGGACTTATTTTTGCGTCCAAAGAGAGCATGATCAAGAGGCTCAGCTTTAGCATCCAGCCTATGACTAAGGGGACCAAATCCCGGATATCCCATATTTTTGACCAGTGTGTATCCTTTCCCATAAGTTTTAGGTGAAGGAGCAAAATTCTCATTATGTTTGTATTTCTCTTCGTGATATATCCAGTTCCTTACAGCAACTTCCTCTTTCTCTTCTTGAATGGGGACCGAAGACTCAACAAATTTCCCAAATAACGTCATTGCTGATGATGAAGGCTTCACATTTGGGGAGGGTCTCCCATAAGACCTAGGAGAGATTGGCATTTTTGTAAAAGAATCAATCTTATAATCTCCCATCCCAAGGTCCATGGTCTTGAATTTCTGCTTGCATTGTTCAAGTGAACTACTAAGATTGTCAGCTTCTCTATTCAAAGGTACATGTGATCCCGCAGAAATGTTATTAACTGATAGAGCACTGTCTCCCGGGATGCAAATTTCTACACCATTATGGGGGAACTTAACACACTGGTGATATGTCGATGGGACTGCCTGCATTTCATGAATCCATGGCCTACCTAGCAAAATGTTGTAGGCGAGAGGTCCAACATCAATAATTTGGAACAATATGTCTCTTTCTACAGGACCGATACGAATAGGCAAAACAACCAATCCCTTAGAACTTCTTTCTGCTTCATCATATGCTTTGATTGTGATTCTTTTCTTTGTGTCAATGACGTTCTCAGAATACCCTAGAGCTAGCAGCAAACTCAGAGTACAAATATTGAGCCCCGCACCCCCATCTATCAGTACATGCCTAACACGGGTTTTATGAATCATGACCTTGATGTGTAAGGCCAAATTATGTGGGTGACTAATGGATTTGTCATCTTCTTCTGAGAAGGTGAGGAAATGAGGGCTAGCCAAATGGTTGACCATGTTTTGGAATTGGTCAATATCTAAGTTATTAGGGACATTGGCTGCTCGCAAGGCATCCTCGAGGAGGCGCTTGTGCTTAGGAGATAATTCTAAAAGCTCAAAAATGGATATCTGAGCGGGTGTTCGTTGTAGTTGGTCAATAAGGTTATAATTGGAATCAGGACCAATGACAGGTTTTGGAGGAGCACCTTTGGACGTGGGTTGTTTAGACTTGCTAGTGCTAGGACCTTTGATGATAATGGGTGCTTGAGCCTGACCCCTAGTGACAACATTGAGGGACCGGGGCATCCCATGTGTGTGAGGACCTCTTATCACCACAGCGGGTCTTTCATTAGTCATAGGAATTGAGTCCACATTATGTCCGTAAGGATCTTTCTTTCTCACCATGTTGATATTATCGTCAGCCACTTCAAGCATGTTAATCACATTGTCAGCATGTGTGTATGTATAGTTAATAGCCGCCTTGCCATTCTTACTAGAATTCTCTCCTTTTTCATATTTAGGCAAGGGCTCTTTAAAGGCTTTATGGTCTGCATTGGTAGTTAACCCACCCACTTGTAGTTGTCCTTTCTCAATAAGGTCTTGGACAAGATGCTTGAGTTTGAAACAATTTTCTATGTCGTGGCCAATCCCATTATGGAAAACGCAAAAAGCCTTAGCATCCCACCAATGAGGTAAAGGATCTGGTATTCGATGTTTTGTAGGATCCTGTGGGTGCGCCAGATTATGAGCAATGAGTGTCTTAAAAACATCTGCATAGGATTCTCCCAATTTAGTGAATTGTCTTTTCTCCGTTTTAGATCTCTTTTGATACTGAGGTTTGTCTTGTTGCGTTGATGATGTTTGCAACTTCATAGCTTGAACTGCATGAGAGAGATTAAGAACTCCTTCATTTTTGACCTGAGATGAATCAACAACTCCGTCGTTGACGACTTGCTTGTTTTTGTTCCAATAAGAGTTCTTTTTGTCCTTGTTACCATTAGTATTGTTATTTTGGCCATTGTTGTTATTTGTTGGTTTAGCCAAAATCCCTTGTTCTTTTAGGACATCCTCAATGCGACATGCCACCTCTACCATAGTATCAAAAGAATTAAATGGAATCTTCTTGACTTCATACTTGAGTTCTGGTATTAGATTGTTCACAATGATATCAATTCTTTCTTCTTCAGGGATTGTCCTTGGGTATTTTGAACACAATCGCCTCCATCGTTGCAAAAAGGTGACAAAAGATTCCCCTTGATTTTGCTTAAGTTTACACAAATCAAGCATGGTGACTGACCTAGATAAATTATAAGCAAAATGTTGTACAAATCTTTGGACAAGTTCTCTAAATGTTTTTACTGGAGGGGAAAGGTTGGTGAACCACTCCATGGCTTGACCTTTTAAACTCCTTGGGAATAATCTCAGCAAGTAGGAGTCTTCGTGGTGAAAGGAAAAGCTCATTATGTAGAATTGTCGAACATGGTCATGAGGGTCACCCGTGCCATCATATTTGTCGTATGTTGGGAATTCAACTTTCTTAGGGAATTCTACCATCACCACACTTTTGTCAATGGGATTAGGACATATGGAGTCCAAATGAAATGTACTCTTGGGAGCCTTCATTCTGTCTATATCCTTTTGCATTTGTAAGATTAACTCATCAGTTGAAGGATTCTATTTCTTGATTTTTTGGTGAACATCAAAGTTATATGGAACTTTAGCGCCTTTGTTGATAAGACTTTCCAAAAATTGGTCTTTGTTTTGTTCCACGTATTGCTCCACATAGGCTTGAAAGGATGGTTCTTGTTGCATAGTCATGAAGTCCATATGATCGGATTTAGCATAACTGCCTCCATGTTGTGAGCCATGATGTGCTCGTTGGGAGGGTTGCTTTGAATGTCTATGAGACGATTATCTCCTATGATGATCATATCTTGAAGTCCTTCTTCCTCTAGGACTTGGGGATCGTGAGGGTGTCTTTGATCTTCTTCGAGGGCTAGGGGAAGGGGTAGATGGGGGCGAGTCGGTCCCACTATTGGCTCCCCTCCTATTAGATCGATTTTGGAGTTGTTGTGCATAGAGTCTATCTTCTTCTTCTTGGGCGACTCTTTTCTGTATATCCAACAATGCACGTTCCTCTTCCTCTAGTTGTCGGAATTTTTCCTTTTTTGCAGCCTGTTCATCTAAGTAGGCTTGCTTCTCTCTCTCAATGCTTCTTAATCTTGTATTTGCATATCGAGAAGTGTCCTTAAGTGGGGAGGTCTGTCTTGAATGCCTTATTGCATTAGCTGCGTTGATATGGTGATCACCAGATTCGTTGTTCTGGTCTTCGTGTTGTGACCCTGAATCTGAGTGGGCTGACTTATGCTGTCTTTCAGCTCGTTGTTGAGCATCAAAATACCTCGCGTTGTTAGGAGGTGACCCGGGTGGACTGGCATGAGAAGAACCACCATACTCTCCTCTGTGTCGTTGAAAGATATCCTCGAGAGTTTGATTCATGGCTTCTCTTTGTTGCCGGGTGAAAGTGTAACTCATGTCCATGCTTGATGAAAGTGGTATGAAAGAGGTGCTCACTTCACTAGGGTTAGCTCCCGGATTGAAACAAACCTCGGATTCACTCTTAGGAGATTGGTCAAAAAGGGGTCCTTTTCCCTTAGGTTGTCGACGGGTCTTGATAGGTGGTAACTGGCTAAAGGCAATAGGGGGTCGCTTCCCTTGATTAACTTGGTACCTTGTCGTAACTGACATGAAAGAGAGATATTCTCAATGATAAGGTGACCTTTCAAAGTGTCCACACCAAACTAGGATAATCGAAATCCTCTATTGTCCAAAGAAAGATGAAAAAAGAAAAGAAAGGGGGCTTTACCAACACTGTCAAAGAGGTGCTTCAAATCAAAGGGTGACTACCCTTGCACTTTTGAATCAGGAGGTTGGACTAGGCCAAAAGATAATTGAAAAATGAGAGCGATTTGGACAATAAGAGAACTGAAATTTTCTCAGAATATAGCTAACACTTTTAAAGATGAACCTTGGCACCAAGAATGGCTTTCTAACTTGACAATTATTCCAAAGTGACTTTGTAAACCAAATGATGCTATCCCGAAGAACTAAGAACCAGAGATTTGGAGTCAAGACAGATCTCAAACGTCAGGGTGAGAAGCCTGTTCTAAGACCTGGCCTAATTGACAGCAACTGAAACTGACCAAAATTTAAGCACGACAAAAATGAGTCAGGCGATATACTCTAGGCTACTGGGGCGATAAACCTCTACCCATGCGATACTTCGCCCTAAGACAGGCGATACTTCTTAATACTATAGGGCGATATACCCCAAGCAGGCAGGGCGATAGTCCGTCAGGGGCGAACTATCGCGCGATATTTCTCTTCAAAGGGTGCGATATTTCTAGCATGTGCGAAGTATCGCACGATACTTCGCCTCACAGGGTGCGATACTGTTACAGAATTATTCAACTCTTGACCAGAATTGTGTGAAATTTGCGTTTTTGGATCTGTTTGGTCAAAATTTTCAGTCTGAGGGTTAATGTTTTCGATTTCAGTCACAGATTCAACCGCATTCGGACAGGTTTGCAAACAGTAAAGGATCAAACATGTCTTCAAACACTTGAAACAAGGGCAAAAGCAACCTTGCCAAGACAAACACTTGTGATATCAAAATTGAAAAAGCACCCTATGAATGCTACCGATTGTTTGTATGTTGAGAATGTTTACACTGGTATCACACAATCGAAGACAAATCAAGCAATTAGTACCTACAAGACAAGGCTCAATACTTATCAACTTAGCCCACAACTTGATGCCCCCTTGCCTCACACCAAGTGGTTGCCCACAAGAGATATTGGCTTTGTCATGGAAATGTCAAAATGACACAACCAAAGGGACACATATGGTGAGTATCTTAAGGTGATCCGGGTAAACCACTTGGATCAATCCTTGCACTAAGAAGATAAGCGGCTAAAAGAGGGTGGCTTCTATCTAATGGTTCTTAATAAGGATTTCCGTTCACAACACCCCTCTTGCTCCTCATAAAGGACTAGGACCTCGCGGCCTCAAGAGTACCTTAAGCATTCTTGCTCAATGTTTTCCTCATGGTCACAATCCCACAAGTACTTACATCAAGCGAAGACAAGTGTTATGTCTATCAAGGTTTTTGGTGTCCTTGATAGCCTTGAGATTATAGTGAGTTGGAATCACTTGCCACCAAGGAGAATGATGACAAGGTTGTCCCCACTTGAGTCGTTCCTCTTGATTGCTCAAGAGCAGGCCCTCTAAAGGATTCCTAAACTAAACAAAATGGATCAAATCTTGAGGTTCAAGGTTTTTGATTCACCACAAAGGTGAAGAGCATACTCCCCTATCTCAAGAATTTTTCCCAAACACACCAAACAAAGAAACCAATTACCCCCTTGTTTCCAAAACCTTAAGATGGGTCAAGATTTTCTGATTCACCTAAAGGTGAAGAGCATACTTCTCCTACCACCTCAAAATCCCTTTCACAAGGTATTAAGATTCCTAATACAATTAGTAAATGCCACAAATGAAAGGAAAACAACAACAAGCAAGAAATGGAAAATTTTTTTTTGTTTTTTTATGCTTGGGCAGCCCTGCAAAAACTGTTAGTAGCCCTCTTTGACATGCGTTTTTAGCAATTTTTTAAGCAAAGGAGAGCACCTACAAACACAACTTGTTAGGCCCACAATGTTAGCAAAAACAAAACCCAAATGTAAATGTGCAATAAGCTAATGGATTTAAGCTAAAAAAAGCAGGTTAGACCTAATTAAACAAAGTAAAACAGAACAGCAAGCTAAAATAGTCGAATTCGGACAAAAAAATTGAAAGTGCAAGTCTCTGCCAGACCAGGCGATGTTTCTCAGTCTCCAACAGTATCGCGCGACACAGTTTCCTATAGTCGGGCGATACTTCCCCAGTAGAGCGATACTTCGCACGATGCCAGGCGATACTTCGCCCGATGCCAGGCGATAGACTTCGCTATAGGCGTGCGATACTTTTTCCGAGCGAAGTATCGCACCAAGACAGGAAGTATATCGCGCGATATTTCTGAGAAGTGTCGCGCGATAATCTGAGACAGAAAACCAGAGACAGATTTTTCCGACAGTTAATCCGAAAATGACAAAAAATGCATCAAATAAAAGGACAAAGCTATCTACTCTGCCCCACGGTGGGCGCCAGAAATGTACACACTAAAATATGCACTTCTATGAACCATTACTTGCAAGGTTGCTCAAGAGTGAGGCCTCACAAAGCGGTTCATAGCTCTCTATGCATGGAGTTGCAAGGGACTATGAGTTTTGCTCTCAGCTAGAGCTACAAGAAGGTGACCTTGCTAGTCAACCACACAATGAGAGATTCAAATGAAGACAAGGGCAACAATGCCAATATCCCCAAGAATCTAAATGGAAATGCAATGCAAACTATATGAGAATGCAAATCTAAGCTAAATGATAACAATGCAATGCTTGAAAAGAAATCTAATCTATGAAAGGAAATAGCAATGGATTACAAATCCTTCCTATTTAGACTATGTGAGATTGCATAAAAGGAAATCTACTCTAAGAATGTCATGATTATGCAACTATCAAAGCAAACTAAATGAAATGCAACAACAAGGTCTTCAAAGCTTGGATGCAAGGATGTCTTCAAAGGGCTCCAAAACCTGCAGCATAACAATAGCATAAAAATGTGGGTATCCAAATGAAGGAGAGAGCTCTCCTTTTATAAGAAATGCAAAGGAATGGACCATGGAGATTAAGAGGCAAAAGATCTTAATCAGCGGTGGAGCTTGAAAGAGGAGCAATCCATGTGCACAAGTATCCTCCAATGAGAGTGAAGTGTTGACTTTTGAGCCTCATGTGAGACAAAAAGTGCTTTTCTCCTTTTTATAAAATAGGAATAATGCTTTATTTGTGCAACTTAGGATAAGAGGAAAGTGGGGGATTTTTATTTAATTAAAAGGGGAGGAAATATTCCTTTTAATCAAATAAAGACTTAGGATAAATGGTTAGCCCAAGGATAAAAATCCAATATATGATCGAAATTAGGATTTGATCAAGAAATTGATATTGTTGACAATATTGATAAATGATCAAAATGATTCAGGATTGATAAATCAAATAAATGGGGCCCAAAGTCTAGGCGACCATTTTAGGGTGCATACACAGACTTATCTACCTCTATTTGTGTTTCAACTCCAGGCACCGAGTCCTGAGGACCTGTCACTGATGCATTAGTGGGCTCTGCCACCTTGACTTCTTTTGAGGATACTTGACCTATGGGCGCATTAGGTGGATACATGTGCCTATTCATAAAGACCTTCTCAAAGGCTTTCTCTATTTCCTTGGCAACTAACTCAAATTTTTTATCCATTATATTCAATGTTCTTGTCTTGGTCCTGAGGTGAGGCTTCACCAGATCTAAGAATAAATTTTTCTCTTCTAGCTCACATACATGAAGGGTTTCATCTAAAATCTTCTCTCTTATCCTTAGATCCTCTTCAATAGCCTATCTCTTTTGGGACTCTAAGATATTCCATACATTATCAGAGATCATAGTCTTTAGTTCTAAGACTGTCTTCTTAAACTTCAACATGTGTTTGACTATCATTCCATGTATCTCTGATTTTTCTATCTCACTGTATTTCTCATAAAACTTTCCTTCTTGATCAGTTCTTCCTTCATCAATGATTCTTGTGCTTAACACACTTAGACTAGGCTTGAAACTTACTTCAAGAGGTGCTTGAGTGTTCCTTTTATTCCTTGTTACTCTCGAGGATGGATGACCAATGCTGATTTCTTTCTTCCTCTTAGGCATTACCTTATACTCAGGAGGAGCAGTAAGGTCAATGGTTTCTTTGGGCACAAAAGGAGTAACATCAATTTTACCCTTTTGATCATTAGATTTTTCTATCTTCACCTTCTTCAACTTAGGATCATTTGATTCTGCCTTTGCTACATCTGCACTTTCTAGTTCCAAAGCAATCTTTTGTTCCCTTTCTTTGTCTAGGTCTGCTTGAGACACTCCATGAATTCTCAAGATCTCTGAGGTAACTTTAGAAACCTTCCTTTTTGATGCTGCAATGTTTAACGTTGCATCAAATTCTCTTTTTTTCTCTACATAGGTTCCCCATCTTGGCTCATTGGGGTCTTTAGGGGCTGAAAGCAATACTTGTGCATATGCTTCTAGAATAGGCTCTTCCACTTCATATCCTAGTGGATGAATCCACCTTGTTCTTGGTTTAACTACCTCCATGCATGTTGTGTCAGTCTCAACCATGAAGAAAATAGTATCCTTGTATTTCTCAACAATGTTCTTTGGTATCCTGTACCTCATCTGCATTTAAACCATGAATGTCTTTAACTCTAGTGTCATGTAGTCCTTCAAAGTGCTCTTAGTACATGCCTTGAGAGATATCTGAGGCATTGTGGGAATGGATTTGTCTAGATACAAATCAGATACCTTTCCAACAATATGGAAGTACATGTATATGATCAAAGACCCAAATCTGAATATCTTGGTCTTATCATGCTTGATTGCCTCGATGTTGTCAATTAAGATCTCACATAGGTTGAACTCTCCATTTTCCTTCACTAGTCTTATGGCAGAAATAATTGTGGCAGCAGACACACTATTTACCCTACTGGTGTGTTGGAATCTGTATCCTAGTATCATGGACATCAATTTGATGTCATCTTTCTCAATAGGCTTGATAGTCATACCATGCATTTCACTTCTTGATTTACAAGTCTATTCAACAATCTTCCTTGCATATTTTCCCACTAGAAGGATGATGCCTGTCCTTGAGAGGCCTGTCATCTCATGAATTAGGTCACCAGTAATTCTGACCGGCACTTCACCTATTCAAAATAGGTTATCATGAATCCTTCTTAGTAGAATCTTGATCCATTCTGATTCATAGAACTCATATGCCATAGCATACTCCACTATAGGGTGATTATTCCACTGCGCATACTCATCCATGAAGGTTTTGTCTAGTTTCATCATTGTTTCCATGTGCACTCTCAATCTATCCAATCCTACTGATTCTTTCTTATAGTGAATGTATGCCCTAATGTCCTCGACATACATAATGCCCATAGATATGCGGGAGAATGCCCCTTCTAGGTCATCAAGTGTTGATTTAAATAGATGCCTCTTAAACACATATCTTTTCTTCTTTGCAACATCAAATACTATAGGAGTAGCCATCACTTACTTGGATATCACTTTCCAAATGATCTTGAAGACTTCTTGAATCAGGGCGATGAACTAGGGTTTCCACAACTGATCAAATGTACAACAAATCTCTTGATGAATCAAAATGCAATCCTTCTCAATTGAATGCTAGGGCTCTTTTTCTCTCCAATCACTCTGAATTCAAATGCAATGAGAGATCTTCAAAATTTTATGTACTTTAAAGTGGAAAATCTGCCATTAATGCTTGCCGCGTAAACAGGCTGTCACTTGAAATTTTCTATCTTTCATTTTGCAAACAATCAGCTAGTGCACTCTCACACATAGATTCTACTAGTCTCCAAAAGCTTAATTCCAAAGGCGCATACTCTAAGAGTGAGTATACTAGTAGCGCAGGGGGCTAGAGCTAAATTAGCTCCCCTTATGACCCTAAGGGCCATTCATCCAGATGTAGAGGGTGTGTCCACTATGGATGCATCCAATACATACTGATCAACCTTGTCCTTCTTTGTTTCTGACCAAATCAAGCTCGCATCCTCTGAAGCTTTCACAAATTTGACTTCTCCTTCAGGATCCAAAACTGGTTCTTTGAGCTTTTAGGGCTTTCCTGACCTTGCATCCTTGATCTGCAAAACTTTGAGATGTGTCCAGCCTTGTTACAAGAGTGACAAATGACTAGAGGCCTTATATTCCTTGGCGCATTGACATGAGTCACCATTTTACATTGTCTAGTTGAGTGACCATTATAGTTACATATCTGACATGTAACATTCTGAGAACTTCTTACATTTGAATGATTCTGATTTCTTTGATTATGTCGAGTCCTATTCTTTTGACTTGTCTTGCAATTCATAGCTCTATGAACAAATTTATTGCATGAATAATAGTAACCATTGAAAGGTCTTACCTCTATACAGTTCCTTGCTATGTGTCCATGCTTGTTACATGCATAACAAGTGCGGTCTACTAGCTTGTGCTCATTCGTAGGTGGTTTAATATGATCCTTAGTTTGACTTCCAATATCCTTAGCATCAGAGGTGCCTTCTGGTGCTTCATTCTTGCTCATATGTTGTCAATCTGATTTTGTGCTTCATTGTATCCAATGCAGCTAGTATCTCCTTTAGCTCTTCTTGCATATAACTGGGATTCTATCAAATCAGAACTGGTGTGTAATTTATCAATGTGATTCTTAGCACCTTTCAATTTAGATTCCAAGTTTTCTTTGTTGTTCCTTAGCTCCAAGATTTCCCTATTTTCTTGCCTCAATTCTTCATTCAGTTAAAGGTTCTCTTTGATCTATTCATCATAAACTTCCTGATTGTTAGTCAACTTATCCTCAAATTCTTCAAGTTGTTCTTTTAAGGATGTATTTTCTTCATTCAACTTCTTGACCATTGTCCCTAGATCACTGGTAGAGAATTCTTTCAAATCTTTTCTTACCCTTTTGATGACTAATTAAGCATCATTGAGTTTTTCTTTTAGTTCTTCAATTTCTCATTCAGATTTGTCCAGGTCTTCAAGAGCAGCTTCAAGATTTCTTTTCAGATGTTTAATTTTTTCTTTTTCCATGATCTCCTCAAGTGGTTAAACTTCTTTGCTGAGGACCAGAGCTCTGATACCAATTTTTAGGAATGGGAACACTGAGAGGGGGGGGGGGGGGGGGTGAATCAGTGTGCACTATATTTTATCTTTTCCCTTAATCTTTAAACTGAACTTAAATTCTTAAGTACTGAAATGAACATACACATAAACATGAAACATGAAATCAACACATAACACCAATATGGTTATGGGGAAACCCAAATAGGTAAAAACCCTGGTGGGAATTGACACCCACTAATATTCTATACTAGTGTTTTATGATCCTTGTTAGAAGATCCTTAACCCTGTTAGGAGTTGATTTACAAAGTATTAAGTACAGTAGACCTTGTCAAGGGTTAGACCCTATTAGGAGTCTTTTACAATAGTCCCTATTAGGGGAGTGGATGCACTATCCTAGAGCTCACTGCTCAAGTGATGAAGGCTACAACCTTCTGATCTCAAATACACACTATATTTGTTGGATGAACTATCACTGTGACACTGCTTGTCTGATCAGTTCCTTTGATGCATTGATGCTTTAACCTCTTGCAAAGCTCTAATACATCTTATAGATTCTTTGCATACTTCTTCTTTTCTTATCACAACTCTATTTCAACTTCCACACAAATTACAATGAGCGCATCTAATATTTATATGCGCACACAAAACAAATAACTAGGTCAGCCTTTTAACCAATTACATACGACACTTCCAATTGAATTGGCTCAAGCGTGTTTACAAACAAACATATTTATATGTTGGAAACCTAATTACAATAGGCTCATAGCCTTTACAACATTAGAATATAACCACAAATCAAAATGCTAACAGTCGATTGCTTACTTTGTTCTTCTCTGGCACACATTGGCTGTGTAACTTCAATTGTCTGTAACTTTGGCATACTTGCATATTTGATCATGCACTCATAGACTAAGCATGAATATAATCTAACCAACTTATCTTCTAGGGTGCACACCATAACTTGATCATACGCACATGTGCTGATTCTCTAAGCTTCAGGTATTCTGTACACTATCTAGTCTTCAACACTTAACCGATTTATGATCTTCTCATCAATTGCGCTAACTCCAAACTACTATATGAATTTGTTTCCATAATGACAACACTATAACCAGTATAGCCAACTTGCCAACATCAATAACTTGTGAATCATCTCTATTCTACAACCATGATAAGAAATCAACTACTACATTGGATTTTCCTAGTTTATCCACTCTTGTGATGTCAAATTCTTGTAGTAGCAAAAGCCATTTGGATAACCTCCCCGTGGTAGCAGGTTTGATAGCCAAATATTTTATGGCTGCATGGTCAATGTGCACAAATATATGGTAACTGGTAATGTAGTGATGAAACTTGTTGAAAGCATAAATGATAGCTAGGAGTTCCTTCTCAGTGACTGCGTAGTTGATTTCAGGTCCATGCAAATTTTTGTTGATAAAATAGATGGCATGTTCAATAGTACTTTCTTTCTGCCCCAAAAAAACTCCCACACCATGATTAGAAGCATCAATATGAATATGGAATGACAATGCCCAATTGGGACCCCTCAGAATGGGATCTTGAGTAAGAACAAACTTTAGCTATAGGAAAGCCTCATTACAAGTTAGTGTGCATATAAATTCAAAATCCTTTGTGAGAAAAAAATACCTGGGGCTTGCCATTTTATTAAAGTCTTTAATAAAACTTATGTAGTAGCCAACATGTCCTAGAAAAATTTGAACATCCTTTTGTTTTGTTGGTGTGGGAAGATTCATAATGACCTCTATCTTAGCAGGATCTACCTAGATGCCAACAACATAGATGTAATGTCCCAGTTGGCATCTTAAATATTAATAGTTAGAAGTCTCTCCTAGACGTTGCTTAAATATTAATAGTCAGCTTACCCCTCAGTAGTAAACATATTTGGATAAACTCTAGAAAGACCATTGTGCAAATTTTACCTGGGATTATGCAGACATGAAAGGCTTGGACCCCAAATTGTGCACTCATAGAATATACCTGAAAGAAGACAAACCCCCCATTAGGTAGTTCTAAAGGCGTGCCAATCCTACATTAAGAGAGATAGTCAAGAATGAGTTGCAGAAAATTCTTAATGCTAGTTTTATCTATCCTATCTCAGATAGCCAGTGGGTCTCTCCATTAGTTATTGTTATGATATCCATGATGATATAGGGTATTAGCTATGAGAGTGTAGCGGGAAGCTCTGCAGATAAGTTCATGGTGTTGGGTGTTTGTGAGATGAGGGGACATAATACTATTTTTTAGATAAGCATGGATGTCATGGTACTATGGGGACAGAGGACCAACCAAAATAAACTCCATTTCATAATTGACATTCTCGTAACCAGGTGTATGTAGATGCTCGACTAAAAATTCATACTACATTGAATCTCGAGGGATTTCTAGCAAAGACCCAATGGTTTCCATGACATACACAGCTTTGTTTTGTAGCTTAGGTATCTACGTGAACTATAGATTTAGGAATTGTTCTTTTATCATGTCCACCAATCCCTTGTATGGTAACAATTTTTTATCCTTTGTTTGGAATTTGTCCAAGACCTACTTGATGATTAGTTGTGAATCCCCCAAAACTTGTAGTTCTATGATATTCCAATGGATAATTGTCTTGAGGCTGGAGACAAGGGCCTCATATTCTACAATGTTATTGGTGCTGGAGAATCCCAATTTGAATGATTTGGGTATGTAGTCACCTCAAGGTGTGACAAAGAGTATTCCCACTTCTAATCCATGATATGTGTAAGAGACATCAAAATATAGCTTCCATATCAGCTGTTCTTCAACCATGCATAGATTTTCATTAGGGAATTCCATTGCCAATGGATATGCATCTACTAGGGGTGCCTCATCTATATGATCTACAATCACCTTCCCCTTTATTGCCTTTTTGTTGATATACTGGATGTCAAATTCACTCAAGAGCACAACCCATTTTGCCATTCGGGCCTATAAGTATTATTTTTGAAAGTAGGTATTTGAGTGGATCCACTTTGGAAATGAGCTTTACGATGTGGATGAGCATGTAATGTCAAAGATTTTGAGTGGAAAAAACCACTGCAAGACATGTCTTGTCCATAGGTGAGTAGTTCAACTCATAGTCAATGAGTGTGCAACTAATGTAGTATATGGCCCTTTCTTTACCATTATCATCAAGCTAAGCCAATAATGCCCCAAGTGCTGTATTAGTTACTGAAATATACAAGATGAGAGGGAATCTTGGCATTGGCAGCATAAGAATAGGTGAGTTGGAAAGGTATTCTGAGTTTCTCAAAACTCTATTGACAGATTGGGTCCCACTTGAAGCTGGTATCCTTGTGAAGTAGGTGTGTGAACATTTGACACTTGTCAGCTAGCTGGGATATGAATCTATAGACTAATTGTAGTTTTCCTTGTAGGATTCTTAGATGTTTGAGTATTTAGGGAGGAGGCATGTCCATTATGGCCTTGACTTTCTTGGGATCAATCTCGATGCCTTGTTGTGATACTATAAACCCCAATATCTTACTTGATGTTAGTCCAAAGACACACTTCTTTGGGTTGATTTTTAAGCCATAATGATGTAGATGGTCAAACACATGCTCAAGAATATCAAGGTGTTCTAACTGTGTCTTTGACTTGTCTAGAATTTCATCCACATAGACTTCGAGTATCTTGTGTATCATGTCATGGAATATGGTTGTCATTTCTCTTTGATAGGTGGTTCTTGCAATCTTTAAACTGAATGGCATCATATTATAACAAAAGATGCCCCATGGTGTTGTAAATGCCATTTTGTGTTGGTCTTCTTCTACCGTGTGGATTTGATTATACCTTGAGAAGTTGTCCATTAGTGATAGCATCTTGTGACCAGCTGTGAGGTCAATGATCATATCTATGTTTGGCAGGGGAAATAATCTTTTGGGCATGCTTTCTTAAGGTCTCTCAAGTCCATGTAGATCCTGATTGCTCCTGATGGCCAAGTTACTGACACCATGTTAGAGATCCATTCCAAATAATCAATAGCACAGATGATTTTTGCTTGCAGGATTTTTTCAAGTTCTTCTTTCACCAATAGGGCTACCTTGGGATGTATCTTGGGAAGCTTCTACTTGACTGGTTTGGCATTTGGGTCCACTACAATGTGATGAATGACCAAGTTGGGATCCAACCTAGGCATGTGATAATATGACCATGCAAAATTTATGGTTTCTTCTTGGAGAAGTGTCGTGAAAGCCACATCCTTTCCTTCAGTCAGAGATGGTGCAATGTATGTTATTCTTGGACATTCCTCAGTTCCTAAGTTGACAGGCTTGGTGTCTTCAATGAGTATGGAGAACTCCTCTAGTTTGTAATCATAGATAGGAGGAAGAGGAAAGTATTCATCTTCTAGTGCCTCAGAGAGGTTTCCAATAGAGGATACAACCTTTGTTTTTACTTTTTTAGAGTCAGAACGTGCCCCAGAGGGGTTTTCACAAAAAAGGCTCATTCTTTTCTTTTTCATTTTTAATTTTGCAACTAAAGACGTCCTCTTCCCCAAAGTATCCCTTGGGTTCAAGCTTGTAGACATGGGATGAATCATGCCCCCAGTCTTGTTGTTGATCTGATGCTCCCATTAATCTTAGGAGTGCTTCTTCACTTTGGAACTCATTGATGTGTGTAACAGTTGGTTGGTCCCAGTCGATGAGTTTGGGGTGGATGAGGGAGAGGTCTATAAGGTTGATGGTGAGTTGGTAGAGGAAAAAATTTCCTAGGAAGGTTTCATCATTGAATATATCATCATAAGATTTATTCACTTCTTCTTCAGGGACGTCTTCGATCTCTACGATTTCATCCTAGATATTCAAGAGGGTAACATTGGGAACATTAGTGCCCTTAGTTGTGGTATTGGGACCTTGTATATGTAGGCAAGGGGTGTTAAATCCAAGGCCTTGGTGTTTTGGATTATGTGAGGCTTCCAGTGGGTCTTTCATGCCACCTTCTTTTGGTCCCAACCTGCCACCGTGATAGTTCCATTGTTTTGTAGCCCATTTGTGTGATGTAGGGAATTTATCTTTGAAGTACCTGAGGAGCTTGGTGTCAAAAGGTGAGGGATCTTTATTCAACCATTTATTAATATCGAGGTCTATCTCTTGATTATTTATAATGCCATGTGCGATGAATGTGGATGGCCCTATTTTCTTTACTTTGGGCTCTTCTTAAGGGAGTGTGCTTTGGTGGCATGGACACCCTTGGGTATGTGGATCAAGTGAAAGGTCCCCTACTACAAAGGCATCCATCAAACTGTATTCACCATAGGCCCTGTTGTTGATCTTGATAGTGGAAAGAGTGGAGGTGAGGATCAACTCTATATCAAAGTGGGATTGAGATAAGATGGCAACAAAAGTGCCAATATCGATTTCAAAACAATGGGTGTAGTGGGGAAATGATGCTTCCAATGCACCATAGTATGTGAAGGGTTGGGGATCAACGTGGATGGTGACTTCAGTGCCCTAATGCAAGAATTTAATGTACTAATGGTAGGTGGATGAGATTAATTTGATGGAGTGAATCCAAGGTTGGCTATGGACGCTACTTTAGGGGAGATCAAGATAAACAACATGGCAGATGGTTTCTTGAATCACTGGGCCTAGTTTGATAGGAAAAAAAATAGTACCTTCTGAGGTATGCTCCAAGTTATCATAGGCCTTGATGGTGATGACCTTGTGTGATATATTAGCCTCTTTGTATCCTACTTGTCAGATGAGTTTCAGTGTGCACAAGTTAAGGGCCGAACCATTATCTATCATGACCCATTTGACAACAAAATCATTTACCATAACAGAGATATAGAGAGGGAGATTGTGATCGGGCTCAATAGATGGCATGTCAGATGGTTTGAAGGAGAGGGCACAAGATGCAGATATATATCCCATGAGGTTCTCAAACTGGATGGTGTAATGTTTGTGGGGACACGTGCCTTTTGGAGGGCTTTATTAAGGATTTCTTGGTGAATGGGTGAGGTGCAGAGAAGGTCAAGGATAGAGATTTGGGTAGGGGTGTTCCAAAAGGTTATATTGTGCATTGGACATGGAGGTTGTACTGGCACTAGAAACAAAGATTCTACCCCTATGGGTGGTGACTACACACTGACTATCTGCACCTTTGACATGTATGGCATTTATAGTGGGTTTGACCTGGGAGATAAAACCAACAAACTTCTCATAATTGATATAAGCAGTAGTATAGTCTTTGTCATTGACATGGTCACCTTGCTTGACTTTTCCTTGGTTCTGAGGTGGTGGGTTAGCATTGTATGTGGTCTTTCTTGCGTTGTGTTGAGGAAACCCATTTTGATATGTTTTTAGGTTGGCGATGGGTGATGATTCGATAGGTACATCGACTATGATATCATTTTTGTCGATTAGATTTTGGACATAATGCTTGAGATTCATGAATTTCATAGTGGCGTGTCCCTTAAAATGGTGATAATCATAGTACTCATTGTCCTTGTACCATGCTGGCTTGGGGGTTGATTCATTGAATGATTAGGTTTGGGGATAGATGATCAAGTTGGCACTAGCCATTCGATGAACTATTACATCCAAAGGTTCACTGAGAGGGGTGAATGTGTGCTTCTGATTATTTTGGACATGCGGCTTATTCTATCCTTGGTTGACTGGTATAGAATTGGCTTGATTTGCTTGGTTTTGATAGTGTTGTATGGGATGTTAGTAGGCTAGTGTTTGTTACTGATAAGCAGGTGTAGGTCTGACCACAACAATTTGGACATGCTTGGTGTTAGTGGCTTTATCGGTAACGATGTTCTTATTTTTATTCTAGTAACAATATCGGTCATTACTAGGATTATCTTATGAGATTTATTTATAATGTCTACTGGTTTCATTGTCCAAGAGGCCTCTTTCAATATCCATCCCTTTTCCCTTAATGTACTGATAGGTTTGTATGAAATTCATATGCATGAAGTGTGATAACTTTGGGTGTAGATTGTCAATGAAGATTTTTGTGAGATGTTTCTTTGGTGGTTGGTATGACAACCTTGTTGTGAGGTTTTTCTATCTTTGTAGGTAGTCAGCCAGACTCTCACCTCCCTTTTGTTTTGAATTTCATAAGTTCAAAAGAGATAGCTCATTTTCAACATTGTGTGCATATTGTGCTATGAACTTTTTAGAAAGTTCCGCAAAGGTTGTTATTGGCCCATAGGGTATTTTATAGAACCACTTGATAGAGGTTCCTCCCAAGCTCTTGGGAAAGATGTGCATGAGGAAATTTTCACTGTAAGCAACCTCTTGGAAAGCCATGTAAAATTCCTTAACATGGCTGACTGGGTCTCCCTTCCCTCGATACTTGTCAAATTTAGGTGTCTCAAAATGCTTGGGGAAGGGAACCATTGTAATAGATTTGTCAAAAGGATAGGGACAAACTTCCTCAAACTTTGAAGGTTTTACTTTCAGTCCCAACACAAAGCTCTTTGAGGGCATTCTTCATTTCCTCCCATTCTAAACTTGCAGGCATTGGAGTGGGTAATCCCATTGGGAAGGGGTTTGAAGGTGTAGGCAAATAAGGATGGTTCTATGAGAGATATTGTGGGATTGGATAAGGGGATTGTTCAGATATGTAGGTAGACTGGAATGGATTCTGAGGTGGTGGCTGGGAAATGTATTGTTGCTGAGGTGTGGAGGTGCATTGTTGTGCATGGTATGGAATTGTTTGTTGTTATTGGAGAATGAGGGGATGTTTTTGCTATGTAGGGAAGTAATGTTGTTGTGGAGGAGGTTGGTAAAATGGTGTGGATTATTGGTGTGATTGGCCTTGTGTTTGGTCGATGTAGGTAGGATGCATTCTTGAATTACTGAGTGGTGGAATGGTTGCTTGGATGCTGGTGATGGGAGGTGGATGTGCGAGATAGTTGGAAAAATGAGAGGAGTTTTACTAATATGGTGGTGGTACAGTTTGAGAGGTGGCTGCTGGCATAGATAGATAGTTGGTAAATGTGGGGAGAGATGTGGTTTGAGTTGGTGGTAGGTTGTGCTACGAATGGAAAATTTATTTATGGGTTTGTGGGATTGGATATATGTGATTGAGTTTGTATCCCTAGGGAATGCATTTGTTCTTGAGTAAGACCCCAAAAGGAACCTACCCTTGTAGCCAGTTGGGATGTGGAGATAGTTAGAAATGTGGGTGTGATGGTGGGGATTTTTGATGTGAACGGTTGGTTAGGGGGGTCCTACAGATGGAATCCATGTCGTGTAAAATGGTTGTTGGGATAGACCACTAGCAGTGAAAGGCAAGAGGGAAATTTGGGCAGAGGTGAGCTAAGTGATAGGTGGAATTGGTGCTTGAGTGATGGCTTAGTGAGCTATGGATAGTGGTGTCTACATGGCTCCTTGAAAATGTGGAATTGATGTGGAGCTTTGGGCCATGAATGGGGGGTGGGGTACTGCTTGTGTCAAACTTTGCATGGGAGGTGAGTTGGCGCTTGTGTAGAGATCAACGCTTGAGTGGTGGCTTGAGATGTTACATGCAGAGATGGTGGCCCCATGCTAATAAAAGGAGTAGATTGTGCCATTATTTGCACTGTAGGGAAGGTGGTGCTAGATTGCAAGAGATGGGGGATAGACAAGGCCACTTGGGTCACTTGGCAGCTAGGATCAAGAATCCATTGTACCACAGTGTGGAAGACATTGGTAGGGTTTATGGGGTTGAAGGGCTATAGTTCTAGTGGAATGGGAGTACCCTCTTGCGTGTAGGTAGCCAAGATGGCAAGATGATTTTGAGCTATGATTGCGCTGACCATTTGAGCATGGCCAGGATGAATTATAAATGCTTCCATGGAACTCATGGTGGGTACTTTAGTTGGATCCACCAACACGTTCTTGATTTGTGGTGGTTGTGGGTCATATGTTACCATTGTGCTGTTAGGATCATTGGGATCAGACAAACTAGTGGTGAGATTAGGATCCATATTCTTTCTCTTCTTCAATCGTGTCTTGACAGGCATGAAAAATGAAAGTCCTAGGATGGGGAGATGGAGATGAAGATGATGTATGAATACATGGCATTTCTAAGGAAACCTAAAGGTGGGGATAGGATAGTCCTAAGGAGAACTAAGGATAAATGCAAGACTTAGGATGAACTTGGAGGATGTTTGGGCTAAAGGATTCTTTGACAGTGATTTGGTTGGGATGATGGAGATATCCTAAGAGTTAAGGACTACCTAGTGCCAAATGAGAATGATTTTCCTTTTCATGGTTTATGATCAAATGAATGGGATTGTCAACCTTAGATGGACTTGTGATAGTCGAAAGATGGGATCCTTGTCAATGCAAGACAATCTTTGGATCAAGATGATGAGGCCTATAAAGACAAGTACGAGCCACCCTAGAAAATGCTTAGCCAAAGAGTGGAGCTATAAGATGGTTTTGATTTAGGATAGGAATTTGAGAAACTCAAAAGGATATGGTGCAAGGTAGAGACTTGGATGATTTGATTGATTTTTTGGGGGGGTTTGGATTTTGATTAAGGATGATTGGTTTTGACCTAAATGAGGTTATCTAAAGGGGATGAAATTAATGGAGGATCTAAAATATAGGGATGCCGATAAAATATTTTAAAAATTAAAAGGGATATGATATATGATAATCAAACTAGTCCTCTCTTTCAAGGGTAACAAAGCAATGGTTTATCTGAAAGAGTGCTCCAAACTATATGATTTTTGCATTGTAGGTTACTCTATCGAGCTTATCTTGATACTTGGTTCCTTCCTTGATTCAGTTAGGGTAGGTTGATGATCCTTGAGTTTTCATTGTACAACTTTATTTTCTTAATAAACACAGGCAATTAGTAGCTTTGTTTTCTTGTGCTTTAAGAAATCAGTCATATCTTGAAAGGATGGTGACTGTGACAAATGATTTTAAGATATTTTTAGGAAACCAAATGATCCTTCTTGTTTGGTTGATTTTCTTAATGGCAAAGGAATCAGTCCTCAGAATTCATATCATAAAAGATAACAGTCACACATTTGAAAAAAATCTGGCAAGGGACAAAGCAACCTTGTAGGAGACAAGCAATAGTGACGATGAACTTGATAATGTTTTTGAAGTGCATATGTTCTCGGGAAAGATTTGTTGCAAATAGTAAAGCATAGTTACTACCCTAAGGAGTTGGTTGAGTGTAAAAATCCTATCTCATTGACTTATATACACTTCAAGAGCTAATTAGAATACGGCCATCACCAAACACGCAATGGCTCCATTCATGATGTCCTATTATCTAACTCCAAATGCTCAAGAAGGCACGATATGGCGAGTGTCTTGGGGAGGTTACTATCCTCCAATTTGATTATCACACTTTCGGGGGTGAACCAAGTAGCTTCTATTTTATGGATCTTAGTGAGGGTTTCTTTTTGAACACACTCTTTGTGTCTGTGCACATGTGATTCAGGCATATAGCCCCACAAAGAACCTTGGCACAAGTAGTCACATAAATGTGATTGAGACTGCGAGGCCCTACTGTTGTGTTAGGTGAGAGCCAAGTATAAGCTCAAATTTTATCCTCTGAGGCTCTAATCCCCAGAAGAAAATTTGATTAACGTGAGTTGGAGTCATGGGCTTACACCTCATTCTCATGTGGGTCATTCTTGGGAGATTTTTACCTCAACCGACAGGCCCATCTAAAGGATGAATTTAAAAGCATGGATTGGAAAATAAATGAGTCTAGATTTCTGATTTTCCCTCAAAGGGGAATAGAGCATACTCTCCTATCCAATGTTGTTTTCTCCTAAACACATCAAGCACACTTGTTCATTCCCAAAGTCCCTATTAAAGCATATTGTCAAATGAGTCTAGGTTTCTGATTGTTGTGAAAAGACAAGAGCATACTCTCCTATCACTTAATAAAACACTACAAGTGGACTTTTGTTAATATTACCTAAAAAGAAGATTAATGAGAAGACATGATGTTTGTTTTTATCTCCTAGGTAGCTTGAAACACCAATAAGATTAGTAGTTTCCAAATGATTCTTTGACAAGCGTCCTACAACAAAAAGATGTTAGTAGTTTAAGATGTTGATGACTTTGGCAAGAGATCTTTCTATCAAATGACCTACAAAAACATGTTATAACCTGCAAAAAAGAAGGTCAAGGACAATATGAAGCCAAAACAATTGCCAAGATCCAAAAACATTAAGATTTAAGGCTCCAAAAATTCTCTCTATTTCTGATACGAGAAAATAAGGAATGAGATTTTATGTGTAGACTCGTATGAGCATGTGCACAATATAGTACAAGTAAAAACCTAATGCAAAGTTTTGGTACGCGAATATGTTAGAGTAATTAGTTAGTTTCATTACTCTTTTTTTACTTAAGCTATCTCTTAGGTACATTATAATTAATATTTTTATTAATTATAATGTGCAACCTAGCTTTTCTAGTTTTAGGGTTTTGTTCACTTTTATAGGTCGAACCATGTATTTCTTTTTTCATTATGCTGAATACATTTTTTCTCTCTCTTTTTTAGCACAGAAGGGTTTAAGCTTTTTCCATCTTTTGCTTCATTCTCTGTAATAGGTATCTTGCATGCAGATTGGTCTTGGAAGTTGAATATGTTTTTCTCAGTTTCTACATGGTATTAGAGCTTCCCTGTTGATGCCTGTTCTGGTATTTTTGAAGCAAGTTTTTTTAGTTCTGGTATTCTCTACATGATGTTATTTTTTGTTTCTTTTTTGCTTGCAAAAAAGAATTTTTTTTGGAGCATTTTGAGCAAAAATGAATGCCACCATTGTGCTCAGAAGGTGCGGGAGAGTAAAAAATCATATTAAATTTGCATTTTTTGGCCACTGTGGCATTTGGGAGAAATTTTTTGCCCTATTAGGGCCGTACGGGCATGAATATCAAGAAAAAAATTAAGTTTTTTCTTAAAAAAATAAAAATGGTGTTTAAAAAATTACCTCCCATGCAAATCTAAAAGCACCACTGCGCTGCCGCCCGCGCGCCACCGCACCTCCACACTGCCACCAGCCTCCGGCCGCTGCTCGCACGCCACCGCATCACCACTACCGCGCCATCGGCCCCTTCGAACGTCCCATGACGGCCATATGGTCGTCAAAATTTTTCCTAGGACTAGTTCTTTTCAGTATGCTTGCATTTTTGGTCCTACAGGGCTCATACAGACTCGACATTTGACATATGATATATCATCGGAAAGGTGTTTCCAAGCCTGTTGCTCTCATGTAGATTTCACTTCCTAATTTTTCCATTTGATTGTCATTTTTTGCAGTCAAATTTTCCCCTCATTCTATGCTCCTATTCTACTTCTGGAACTCAGGTTTTTTTTCTCATTTCTTGTGCTTTCATAGTAATTTGTTGTGTATGGGGGATAGTATTATACTTTGTGGGGGTTGCTCTTTACTTTCTGTAATTTACTTTAGAAAGACCCTTCTACTTCTGTCTTCTTTCTCTCAATGGAGGACTCTTCTGTCGCTCACCTTACACCTCACAACTATCACACTTGGAAATGATAGATGACCAAATTGCTTATGGCAAAAGGGCTATGGTCATGTCTCGATGAGACTCAACCAGTTCTACAGAGGCCTTATGAGGCTCTTATGCAGAGGAACAGGATGGATGAGGCAATGGGCCTCATTGTAATGAACATTTCAGATGGGTTGTTGTTCCACTTGAATGGTTTGACCACACCTAGGGATATGTGGAACAAGTTTTCCACCTTGTTTGGCACAATGAATCAGTTCAAGGTTCTCCAGATAGATGCAGAGTTCACCTCCTTGGTACCTAAATCATTCACCAGCACTGATGACTTCTTGATGAAGTTCAAGTCTCTTCGATCTCTTTTATAGGTTGTTGGAAAGACAAAGTCAGATGATGAGTGTATCTTTCTGATACTCTCAAAGCTTCATGACCCTTATTAGATTTTCACTTCTACCTTCTACTCCACTATGGATGCACTAGGTGCACGACATGTTATGCCCTCTTTTGAGACCTTTTGTGATAGGCTGACTTGTGAACAGTCCAAGCTCAATTAGATGGATTCACTTACAGGTTCACAGTCACAGGCATTGCTTGCCAAGACACCTTAGGATACACAGAAGTAGAAGCTGAAGCAGACATCTGATTCCTCTTCTCAACACTCTTCTGGCCCACCATCTTCTTCTAAGAAGGAGAAATAGAAGACTAAGAGCCCTACATGTTCCTATTGTCAGAAGGGACCTCATGATGAGTCACATTGTTTTCAGAAGAGATTTGATGGCTATGAGAAACAGATTGCAGATTTGCAAGCTCTCCTTCAGAAGAGCACTATTTCCTCTCCATCCTCTTCCACCTCACAGGGGTCTTCTTTTCAATCTTCTACCTCATCTTTGACATCTAGACAAGATTTTGGATAGGGTCATGCATTACGGGCTTCCATTGCGTCCCCTTCATAGGTCCTTTGGATACTGGATTCAGGTGCTTCTCACCATATGGCATCTTCTCCAGAGATCTTCTCTTCTATTGAGGCTTCTCTTATTCCTCACATTCTCATGGGGAATAACACTATTATGCCAGTCTACGGGAAAGGTTCTATACGCATTTAGAATGGCACATTCAATGATGTATTATATGTTCCATCTCTACCTGCAAACCTTTCTTCAGTGCTCATTGCCTTTCACTTCTTTGTATTGGCGTCATGGTGGTTTATTCATTGATCCAAGGGTTCTTTCATTTTGGGGGGGCTTTGGAGCCTTGACCCTCTCTCACGGGGGGGTTGGCAGCATGCATTGTACTTATGGCTTTGAGAGAGTCTTTTGAAGTCATTTTTTGTCTTTTGCTTGCTTTTATATCTCTTTTTGGAGAGGAGTTTTTCCCACTAGGTTTTCTCCTTTGTCTTTGATTTACAGAGATTTCCTTGTATTGGGTACCTAATCAGGCCTTGTTGTCAGGACCCATTTCCTTCTTTCATAGCTGTGCTAGGTTAGCTTACCTCCTGAGCTTCGCTTAAGGGGGGGTGTTAGAGTAATTAGTTAGTTTCATTACTCTTTTTTTACTTAAGCTATCTCTTAGGTACATTATAATTACTATCTTTATTAATTATAATGTGCAACCTAGCTTTTCTAGTTTTAGGGTTTTGTTCACCTTTATAGGTTGAACCATGTAATTATTTTTTCATTATGCTGAATGCATTTTTTCTCTCTCTCTCTCTCTTTTTGAGCATAGAAGGGTTTCAGCTTTTTCCATCTTTTGCTTCATTCTCTGTAACAGGTATCTTGCATGCAGATTGGTCTTGGAAGTTGAATATGTTTTTCTTAGTTTCTATAGAATATACCATGCTCAGTATGAGAATTCCCAGGTTGCAGTATGAGAAAACAAAGCTAGACAAAGTTTTAGATAGAATGTAGATAGAAAGGATGAGGCCAATACAAGTATTCTTAGCTAGTAGTACAAGTATACTCAGTGTGTAGTATGAGTAAACAACATAGAATATTGTTTACTCGTACGAGGATTCTCACTGCCTAGTACGAGGACTACCGGGGTTTCAAAAATGGATGAAGAAAATACTCAAATGAGGAACAATTTTGCGTGGTGGGATTCCCACCAAATGTGAGTGTGAAGAAACTAACCTATCAGGAGCACACATAGACAAGAAAATGTTAGTTTGAACAAGAATGCAACATACAACAAAAGATTCAAACAGACAACCTCTGATTGAACCAAAACGGGAGCACCCAAACCCCATTTGATTTGTTCATTTTGGAGAATGTGGATGTGCTCTCCAAACACAATGAGAAGATCCCCAATGCAAGCTAGAGGAGATCCCAAAATGATGCAAAACTAGTATGAAGAACTAGTTTGCACCAAAGATTCCAAGAGATGAAGATGAAGATGAAGAGCTACTATGATGTGCAAGATTGAGATTCATTTACCATTAAACATATTATGTGATCTAGATCAAAAGGAAAATACAATGAAAATTAAAATAAGATTCATTCACCATTAACATTATGCCATGTGATTTAGATTGAAAATAAGAACAAGGAACTAACATGCTAAAATGCTATGAAATTATAGAGTTAAACTAACATGATAACAATGCAAAAATGAGAGATGATTTTGTCATGGAAAGGGCCTCTATTTATAGATTTTTGGAGGGAGGAAGAGGGCTTGGATGATGTGGCACCTATGTGACATCCACATGGGAGCCACATAGGAGACACATATGCTAGAGAGGAGGGATATGATGAAAGGTCAATTTGAGACAAGATGTGCATTTAAGGTTTGAAGGGCTCAAGGTTGCTCACACATGTGTGAGAAACTTTGGGGAAGAGTGTGGGGGACACAGTTGTAAGAAAGAGTTGGAGCATTTAAGGAAGTTTGGTGGCTTCCTTGGGAAGAGTTTCTCATACATGTGTGAGCAACTCATTAACACTAATGAGGTTAGGAATCACTTTTTAAGTGAGGTTAAGGGAGTGATTAGATGGGAGTAGGTTTAGCAAGTGAGGTGATGGGTGTAGGCTAGGATTTAGATTAATTTAAACTGGTTTTAGATTAATCCAAGCTTATAAGAATATTAGGATGTGGGGGGATTTAAATAAATAGTGATTTATTCAAAAGGGAATTTATGAGGGGGCAAGTATTAAAAAAAGTTTGATACATTAGAGATAGGAGTATTCAAATTATATTTAAATACTTTAGATAATGAACCCAACTAAATTTAAATAATTTTAAGCAACCATGATTAATTAATTAAAATTAATTATGATATCACAAGGATTACTAATTAAATAAATTTAATTAGTAGGAA